>JAZGTJ010000204.1:10423-182967 GCA_036877575.1 Botia almorhae | reverse complement strand
CATAACACAGTTAGGCTACATAACACAGTTAGGCTACATAACACAGTTAGGCTACATAACACAGTTAGGCTACATAACACAGTTAGGCTACATAACACAGTTAACAATAGAAACAAGGGTGTAATGAGTAAGGTAGTGGCGCTGCTTTACCTCTCTGATGGTTACAGTGGGGAGTTTATTGGCATCACTCAGGACCGAGTCCAGCTTGTTTTCAGGAATAAAGAGCTCGTTCACTTCCTCCGTCACACCAGTGGGCACGATATCCTGTAAAAACGAGACAACTGGTCAGTGTTTTAAACTGGTTATTTGAATTTGATGGTTTGGAGAGGACTGTGTGGCAGAGACAATGATCCGCTTGAGGACAGGAGAGGAAAACAGACATACCTGTTCCTTTAGGAGCTCCACCAGCTGCTGAATACAGTCATTCACAGTCAGCTCTCCCGTCTTCAACACCAGCTCGGGGGCTTCGGGTTTCTCATAGTCTGAATCTATCCCTGTAAAACCTACATGATGAAAACACAGCAGTTAAAACACGTCCAGCTGTTCTGTTTTATTTAGATCATTTACGTAAATCACACTAATGAAATGTGTTATGACCGCACTGTACTTTTAAGTCGTAAATTATTCGATTAGCTAAATGTTCCATTTTAAAATACTTTCCACAGTTACGAATAAGCTATTTGTGGGTTTGTTTCCCTGAACATTTTAAAACATTGTGGCATTGGTTTAACCAATGGCATGACTTTGGGGGCGGGGCTATCTGTTTGTTTGACCAATAGAGGACAGGGACAGTTTCCCAAACATACTCAAAAGACACATATTGTGTGTTTAGTGATGCTAGAGGCTAGAATTCATACACTGTAATCTACAAGTATAACCAGCTTTGTAAGTCACAAAAGCATCACATCAAGTATCACATGATATGATGTGATGTGAAATTACCTTTAATTTCTCCTGCACGGGCTTTTTTATACAGTCCTTTCACATCTCGACTCTCACATACCTCCAGCGGGGCATTTACAAACACCTCGAAGAACGGCAGACCTGCGCTGTCGTGGATCTTTCTGGCTTCATTTCGATCCTGTTGCGAGACAGTGCACGTATAAAACCATTGTCACACTGTCTCTTGACATCACACAGTATTGTCATACCTTAGTAAACGGGGATATGAAACTAGTGATGCAAACCAGCCCGGCATCCGCGAACAGTTTGGCCACCTCAGCGACCCGTCGGATGTTCTCCTCCCTGTCGGTCGCTGTGAAGCCCAGGTTCCTGTTCAAGCCATGCCGAATGTTGTCTCCGTCCAGCGAATAGCACGGAATTGCATGAGAAACCAGATATTCCTCCAAAGCAAATCCTATAGTAGTCTTTCCTGCCCCGGACAGCCCTGTGGGACAAAGTCACGGAGATAACAACAGCGTTTTTATGAAATGTGTTTTATGTTCTTTGCTCCTGAAGGTATGAACAGAAATTATCACCTGTCAGCCAGACAGTACATCCGCGGAAACCACCTCTGGTCCCGACCACTTGGCCACGCTTGCTTCTGCTTACGTGGTGAGCCTGGTACACAACATTGGTCGCTCTCTGCAAGTTCTAAACGAAAAAAAAAGGCAGACAAACGAGATCTGCATGATGCGAGAAAGCAAGCATGCGCAGCGGAACAGTTTCACATTGTGCAATCAGAGCCTAGAAGTATGCCAGGAACTTATCTCTTAACATTCAACCTTGGCTGACAACAATGATGACATAAAACATCAAATATTACATAATACAGGTCTTATGGGGACAATGGCTGAGATTCTGAAACGTGTTTAACTTCATGAAAACACAGAAGTGTATTTAACTCTCAGAGCCGCATCTGAACGATGACTCAGAGATGTTACTAAAGAACACACAGAACGTCTTTTTCTGTGGAACCGTCTGTTGAGTACAATTGTGAGTTATATTCCTGCATGTCTGGCTCTGTCATCAGTACTGAGGGATCAGCTAGGAGAGAACTGCAGAAACAAACAGTCATTTGTACAGCCTCATGGAGGGGCAGCCAGCTGAAGCTGAAACAGGGTCATTGAGTTCTCGTGCTCCCCTCAGCACCTCCAGCTCAATAGAAACACAAGAAATCTCAGACTGGTTTACATAACTCAAAGGTTTCAATTTCAACAGGTTTCCTTTCAGCCACAGAGCGTGTGAAAGTCTGCCTTTATAATCAATTCATGACAAAATAATCATTATATCACATGGTATTTCATTGTGTGCCTATATAAATAACAGACAATAATAGTTTTGATTCTAGCACATAATAGATGTAATTGTTCTATTATATTATTCTTAAACGTGGTCAACATTCATTGAATGATGTTTGTTTATCTGATAATGTTTATTTGATGATGTTTATCTGTCGGTTCATATAAAACGATTTAAAATCTGTATTGGTCAAAGCGTTATATAAATAAACTTTTATTATAGGCAAACGTGAGTATAAAACACATATTATTTTATCAAAATAAAATCTGATTTAAATCTGATGTTAAATCTAAACAAGGTGATGACAAGGGTGAATGTTAATCATGAAACGCATCCGTATAGCACACATCAACATCATTTCATCAGAACACAGAACCTGCATGAGAAGCGTTCAGCTGCTTGTAAGACAATACAAACTGCATGTCGTTTCAACGCGAATGACATTTCGTAGCTGTTCGTAGTGAAACATTGAAAAGTTCAAAGAGAAATAACAGGCAAAACGTACCGTTTCCTGCTGTTTTAGCCCAGACATAATGCCTCAAAGCGACAACGCTGACCGCAGAGCTCTGCAAACGACGCGGATCTTCACAGATCGACACAAAGTTAAAGAAAGTTTGATGTGCTGTACACGTCACACCTCCCAAAACTCCTCCCAACCGCCTACGTCACTATCACGACACAATCACTCTCCAAAACATGGACGTTTTTAAAAAGCTGCAAACATTTTGGGGTTACCAATGAACAAAATCAGTTATTGAGCAAGTACATAACAGATCAGCGTGACCCCCGACTCACAACCGTACGTTTATAAGAATGATTTATGATTATAATAATTTCCGTGTTTTATACCGGAGTCCGGCAGATGGCAGTAGCGCGCATCAGTTTACGTTTAACTCTCTTGCAATCGTATTTATTGGTATTTGTTACTTGCTTCTTTCATAGTTCAACAGCATGTGTTTTGTTAGTGTTTGTATATAAAGTTGTTTATTTCATTCTTGTCTTTATGTGTAAGACAGAAGGAATTTTACAGGACGTCATAAATAAGAAGAAAAGGTATCAGAGGTTACCTGTTTATTAATAATTAATTAATATTCTTTTAAAACATTAGACATTACACATCATCTTGAGAAGCTGTGAGAATGTATCCAATTTATTTGCATGTTGATGCAGCTGCATTGTGAGTCTTTGTGTAAATGTTTATGAGGATGATGTCTGTTGTCGGATTTCATTTGTAACTCCAGCAAGCATGTTTAAGAGGCATTATTGGATATGAAGTGTCATTCAATAAACTCTTGGTCTTAGGTCAAACCTAACAGATAGAGAGCGTGTGTGTGGTTTTTTTGCCTTTAAAAAGGAAAAGTGTAAAGAACATTGTTATCCTGTTTTCCTCACAGGAAATCGCTCCCACCCTTTTTTGGCTGGGGAAAAAAATAGGTGTGGATGGGGGATTGCATAATTTTTTGGACAGCTACACAACGTCTTAAGACCATGAAATTTTGGAGAGATCGTGACGTAAGCTTACCTGAAATAGCGTGACTAATATCGGCTGACCTGTCTGGAAATCTGGAGAGTTCCTGTATACTGTAGTTAATACCGGGACCTGGAATTCTCCACCTCACGCTGACGTCACTCTTATGAAGTTCAGGATGTTGCTTATTACAGCAACACATCATGGAAACACTTAATGGGAATTATGACAAAAGGCTGTTAATACACTTGCATCAGACAGATACCATTCTCAGCTATGTGTATGTAAAGTTTTGGAGTATGATAATGTAATGCTATCGTAGCTTTTATTTATTTTAAGCGTTTTTTTAAGTAATTATACACGACGGAGCTATGTTAAAAAAAAGAAACAAAGTGAAAATAAAATGTATTGCAAATTTCTCACATCAGTCCTATATTCATACAGTGATGGGCGGAGCATCTGTTCGCTGCTGAATGACCTCTTCTCACACACAGACAGAGAGAGAGAGAGAGAGAGAGAGAGAGAGAGAGAGAGAGAGAGCACGAGTGGACTGGAGTTCTTCCTATGTTCATTTATCTTTACGAGGACTTAAAACCATTTATCCTGGAATTCATGGATTATGTGAATGGAGTTAGAGCAGTTCACAACAGCTGAACTGGATTAACATGACCTCAGTTTTCATCGTTATGTGATTCGATTACAGAGTCACAAAACACCGTTATATTATTACTATTATTAATAAATAACACTGTAAATATTTTGTTGAGCCACGAGCATTCGGAGGATGAACCCGGACGAAGATTATCGAGGTAGGGTTTCTGTGTTTTATTCGGAAGCAGCTGTCAATCTCAGGCTGTGACTCAAATCATAGTACGCTGCCTACCTAGACAGCATCTTAGAGTCACATTGGCGTGTTCAGCCGAATCGAAACCAAATGTCTTTAAATGCATAGAAGGCAGACAGATCAGTAGGTTTTGAGCCAGGACAAGAATATTTCATAAATCATTAGTACTAAATACTAGGAGAGAAAAAGTGAATTTCTCCATTGTTATTTTCTTACATTGTTATCAATGATGAGGTCAAAATGTTACTTTTTCAACGGAATGCATTTTTAAGAAATTTGTTTTAATTTTATACTTGAAGATTTACATGAAGTCATACACATAAACCAAACTTTGTTGACAAAAAACACATTT
Organism: Botia almorhae; assembly: GCA_036877575.1. Classification (NCBI taxonomy): domain Eukaryota; kingdom Metazoa; phylum Chordata; class Actinopteri; order Cypriniformes; family Botiidae; genus Botia; species Botia almorhae. The sequence continues at coordinate 178,062 of JAZGTJ010000204.1, read as the reverse complement.
TGAGCATCTCATCTTAGATTTATCGAGCAGCAGTGAGTCTGAGCAGACTGGAATAGTTCTGCAGCTGGTTACTGTATATGGGATCATTTATACAGACAGTGGAGATAAGGGCACTGATTTAGATGTGGGATTGTTTTACTCTGTGAGAAGTGTTTTGGAAAAACAGACATCAGATTTAAAAGCCAGGTGACTCAGGCTCCTTTAAGCCTGTGAATGCATCACTAATGTTGAGTTACAACCATAAATGAGTTATCTGACCAACACCATTATAAATGTCCACAAGAACAAGAGAGCACTGAGATATAGAGGCACCATTCAGCTCAACACATCCTTCCAGTTCCTTTTGTATCATGAACTGGGCATCTTCAAAGCCCCAGAGCCTCAGGAATGCAGCATTCAGCGCTCTTGCATTCATGGGCATTACTGCGTTATCGTCTGCAGGTTTTCTAAATGCATGCGGAGTAACAGAAGGAGATGTGGGTACCAATACTACATAAGCTATAGTCTAATAGATTGATTCACCTGCCAATTAAAGCATATCATGCATATCACGCAGAGTCAGTAAGCCAGTGTTAACTACCTGTCTATAGCTGTTAACTACCTGTCTATAGCTGTTAACTACCTGCCTATAGCTGTTAACTACCTGCCTGTCTATAGCTGTTAACTACCTGCCTATAGCTGTTAACTACCTGCCTATAGCTGTTAACTACCTGCCTATAGCTGTTAACTACCTGTCTATAGCTGTTGTGAAGAATATAGTTTCATCATGAGAGAAACCATTGAGAGCTTCTTCATTTTCTTTGCAACCTGCTTACAATCATCATTATTAGCCATTTTAACATAACATCAAAATAATGTCACGTTCTTTTCTGACAGTTCATGATGATCATGAGAGAGACGAGATATCAGACATCAGACGAAGAAAACAAGAGCTGCTAGATGACATCGAGGTACGTTTAACAAATCATAATGAACATACCTCATTAATATCCCTCATTAATATCCCTCATTAATATACCTCATTTAAACCACGATTTACACTTCTTTCTGAATCTCATGTGTATTTATTGTATGTTCTACTGAATATAAGTTTTATTTAAAAAAATATTTGCACTACAGTATCAGTGCTGTAAAATCAGTAACTACTTCCTTTATTTTTGCAGCGCTTAAAGTTTCTGAAGTAATAAGAGAGATCGAACACTTAAAACGCGTCAGAGAAAAGTAAGTATTCTCACGACAGTTTCCTGCTCTGCAGGTGCTGTAGTTTGTTGTTGTTTTGACAGATTATCATTTGTAGTTTTTGTTCATATTAAGACTGGGTTGTGTGTTAAAACTGCATTTCATGTTTCGTTACTTTGTTGCGTTACAGTAAAAGTATTCAGAGGAGAAAACAGGTAGCTGCTGGCAGAAAGAAATTTAATATGGATCCTAAAAAGGTGAGTTCCCAGCTAACAATTTTAGGTTGTAAGAAAGTTTCTGTAACGTTTCCATGAAACAACAAAATGTTATTTTGAAAAGTCATTTTTTAAAATGTTGTATTAACATTATTGCTAGATTATAAGAACGTTATTCACTGTTTTGTTCACCCAGCGGTCACAGACACACAGTATATCATCACTTACGCTGTGGTGAGACGTTGTTAGATGTTAGATGAACATCATGAGGTGGACCCTGGTTAACATCTGATTCATGTCTGCAGGGAATCCAGTTTCTTCTGGAGAATGATCTTCTGCAGCACACAGCTGAGGATATTGCACAGTTTCTCTATAAAGGAGAAGGCTTAAACAAAACTGTCATAGGAGATTATTTAGGAGAGAGGTGAGTCACATGATCAACGTTTGTAAAAGATATACAGATAATATAATATACAGGCAATGAAAGATAAAGAATATGTTGTTCTGTCAGGAAATGACTTCTCTGTGTGTAACAGATGAAACCTTGCAGTTTCAATAACTAGCATACTGCCCAAATCACACATACAGGCCTTATCTCTGCTCATCCTGTGTACATTTATGATACCTTAGACCCCCAAATATAATAAATAATAAAGCTTTTGTGTTGGACCCCTTCCTAAACTAGCTATACTTATAGAGGGATGAATAAACCTGAATAACTATTTTTAACTCAAATGGAATTGAACACTCTGATATCAGCTGGTATAATCATGTGAGGGTGATAAATCAGTTCATTACTTCATGTTTCAGCTGCTGTTCTTTAAAAGCACCTGCATATGTTCAAAAGGCAAATTTAAGAGCCAAAAACCAAACATCGGTTTATATGAATGTTTTTAATAACTCATATTTTTAACTGGTCTGAAAAATGAGAATTGTTTCTCTCTAACTGACTGTTTTGTTTTTTAGACATGATTTCAACATTAAGGTTTTAAAAGCTTTTGTGGAGCTTCATGAGTTTGCTGATCTCAACCTGGTTCAGGCTTTGAGGTGAGATGGACGTTTCCTCTGAAATCCACATAAGCTTTATAACGTTCTCATCTGCTGTATACAGATGAGAATATATCATTAGCATTCCAGTCTATTGTCCTTATGTAAACAGAACCTCAGAGAAATCCCATATGTTTTCAGTTCATTTCCTGACATGGAGACACATAATATGTCTATTATAATCTGAATTAACATTTACAATCCCTCCTGGCAGGCAGTTTTTGTGGAGTTTCAGACTTCCAGGTGAAGCACAGAAGATCGATCGAATGATGGAGGCGTTTGCTGCACGATATTGTCAGTGTAACTCACTCGTCTTTCAGTCCACAGGTGAGTCTCTGTCAGCAATTCCACCTCAACACCTTTTCTTTGCCCCAGAACCCTTCAGGGTGCGTCTCATTACCTAAATACTCTGCCAAAACATAGCTGACATTGATATTGTATAGTTTGCATGCTTAAGGTACATCACGATTTGCATACTTCCACCGCATTCTACACTATTTTGTTGTGTGAGAGGCAATCTCAGAGAGATTGCACAACATACATCTGTATATTAAGTGTGAAGCAGTGAGGCTAAACACATTGTCAGTTTATTCAAGTTGAATACAGTTAATTGTTTCATTTGGGACTGCACTGCCCTTCTGGAATTCATACACTAGATGTTTGAGTGCATAGATATAAGTGTGTGATATACGGTACATCATTTAGGATGCAGCCTCAGTCTTTTCTCTGTAATGCGAGTTTGAGTTACAACCCTCTCTCTCTGTGGAGAATCTGGTTCACTGAGCAGACAGCTGCATAACTGCAGGCGCAAACAGTGCAGATGCTTGCACATAAACTGTTAAAGATTGTGTAAATTGCAACAGCCTATAAATGCACAGAGAACACGGCACTAAAATAAGACAGTCATTATTATTTATTCATAAACAGAGCGTGCAAATGTCCGAAACATTATTATTCCATGCTTGAGTATTTTTCTTTTGTCCTGAATAGAACATTAGCTGCCAAATTAAAATGTGTCGTGTGTGTTGCATCACACTGAATGCCTTCAAATTCCAGTCGCTTTGGAGGCGGCTAGAGAAAGATTGGATTGAAAAAGAGGTTGACTGGTTTTAATATTGTTATCTACATACCTCAAACGCAGGGGGCGTTTCTCTGCAGTCTGACTCTGTAGAGATTCTTGACTGATCTGAGCGTCTCCTCTCGACAGACACATGCTACATTCTCTCATTCTCTGTCATCATGCTGAACACCAGCCTGCACAACCCCAATGTCAGACAGAAGCCCACGGTGGAGAACTTCATCTCAATGAACCGGGGCATCAACGAGCTGCTCAGAGTGACTTCCTGCTGCTGGAGCAGATGGTTTCCTACCATACACTCATATAACAGCAGAGCACACATTGACATAATGATCTTATCCCACAGAATTTATATGAGAGCATTAAAAACGAGCCTTTCAAAATCCCTGAAGATGATGGAAATGATCTCACTCATACGTTCTTCAGTCCTGACAGAGAGGGATGGCTGCTAAAACTAGGTCTGTCTGTCTGTCTGTCTGTCCGTCTGTCTGTAATCTGTTTTCCCACCCACCCATCGTTTATTTCTTTGTGTTTTGGATGGTAAACTAAACTCCATGAGTTTCTCCTGATATGAGGACTGGAGATGTTTTTCTCCAACATCATTCAAAGTAATACATGACCTCCAATTCATCAAGATCATTAAGTGTTTTACATGAGTGATCCCTCAATGTCCAGCACATGTTTGTTTTAGCAAATGTCAGTCAGTGTGAATTTAATCAGTGATCTGTATTTTAACCTGCAGGTGGACGAGTGAAGACCTGGAAGAGGAGATGGTTCATTTTAACAGATAATTGTCTGTATTACTTTGAATATACAACAGTAAGTACATCTACTGACATTTGCCCCTTATTGGGAATTAAGATTTAAAAGTAAATTAAAAATGATTTAACGAGACAGTAAGATATGCGTGACAAGAAGAGGACAGAGATCGTACAGGTGAAATTATATATATTGTTATATAAAAACAAGAAAGTGGTTTGTTCTGTATCATGGCAAACACCAGCACTTCTCTGTCCTATATGTTTACAATTAAGACAAAACAAGCACAACACTGATCATGTCGCTAAAGCCAGACCAGCGCATGGAACACAATCACCACGGCGATCACCTCTCACTGTGTCATCACCTCTCACTGTGTCATCACCACTCACTGTGTCATCACCTCTCGCTGTGTCAGCTCACAGTGAAAGAAAACAATGCAGTTTCTCCTGGTTCTGTTCCAGATTTAGACCAAGAGACAGACAGACAGACAGACAGACAGAAGCTGCTTAATGAGCCATACTAACCCCCCCCCACATCACATGTGAAGAACCTAGAAGACTTTACTGTTGTAACAGTGTGATGTAAAAGAACCAACATGGCAGCAACCTAAAATAAACCAACCGCTACACTGTACCAGTTAAACTACAGTATTAACTAACGGGTGACATGGCTTTCTTTGCTTCTAAACATTTAGCAAGAACACGCAGAGGTAAAATGATCAATCTGAATGAGAGAGAACACGTTCATGTGTCATCAGCAACAAAGCTACAGATGGATTGATTTGGAGTTATGAGTGTTGCCATGGAAACGGATCATTTCACTGTACTGTGTTGTTCTGTAATTACTGTAATTCCAACACAACTCACTCAAGTATCCTGCTAAACAATTGTGAGTCCTACATTCAGTGTCCAGAAGTCTCTCGCTGGTGAGGAAGTAAATGGGACTGTCATATTTGCCCGTTTCAGAACTGTTTTGAGCTCTACAACCCCAGTCACATGGGGCAGATCATTAAAGCATGTAAGACGGAGGCTGATGGGAAAGTTGTGGAGGGAAAGCACGTAGTGTACAGAATATCTGCCCCCAGTCCAGAGGAGAAGGAGGAGTGGATTCAATTGTATGGAGAGGACGTATGTGTGTTCAAGTCTAGTATGCAGTGCATACTCCATAGTGAGCAGCGCCCCCTGCTGCCTACAGCAGGAACTTTACTGTCCTACTAAAAACGTTTCGACAATCACAAACGCGTAAGTTTAGTTCTGTGGGGACGTTCTCGGTTATAGATTTAAGCTTCAAGATGTAAGTAGTTTTCAGTGCTACTGTTCAATGTATTAATTGCATTAATAGTTTAAAATGTTTTATGTTTATTATGTAGATTATCTTGTTGTCTTTTGCATCAGCAGGACTGGATGCATTAACAAAAAACTTGTATCCTATTTATTTGTCTTAAGGTTGTGAATAGTACTATGAATGCTAATAATATGTTCTCAAAGACAAAACAGATAATACAAATTTCCTTGCGTAGCCTTAATTTTATTGAAATTGTTGCTGATCTTTAAACATGTGTTGTATTTGTATAATGTTGTAACTGTAACTGTTTTGAATAAAGCACACGTCACTTACATCATGGCTAATTTTTAATGTTTTAGAAGTTAATGAATGTAAAAGAGCTTCTGTTTAATAGCTAAAACAGCCAATCAGCTGAAAGCTCTAAACAGAGGCTGTAAAAATGAGTTGTGGTTCAGTGCAGTCTGAATGTTTCATAGGGTCTAAAATTACTCAAGGACCGTAAAAAATGAAGAAGCATTTAACAGTCTGTAAAACTGAAAGTTTGAGGCATTTTAATACGAAATGGGATGAAGGAAATGGTTGTTCATTTGCGTGATTTTTTGCTCCTTCATTTCATCCCCTCAGCACCAGGTGCTTCATAACAGGGTGAAAGAACAGAGCCTCAGTGCCGGTCACTGGCACAAACAGCATTTATAGGTCAGTTTCCTGATGTGTGTTGCGATTAAAACAGCTAAACTCCTGACTAATCTGTCCCCACCCTCTCATATGAAGGGTTACATATCCCTGAGGTCCTCCTCACATGTACTATTAAAACCTTTGCTTGTGTTTTCCTTACGTTAAGTAACGGAAACTATCTTGTCCATACATTAGCAATAAGATTACATTACACGTTAGCTTGCAAACACTATAAACTCTAATCAAGTGATTTGCACACTTAACTATTCGCTCCTTCATGAACTGAAGTACACAAAAATGTAACAGCCTTGTACAGAAAAAAACACTAATTGCTCATCGGTATTGAGATGCGAGTTGAGGATTAATTATTTTTAATTATTGCCTGTCTGCAGGGTTTAAGCAGTGTAACCTTACTAATGCCATCTTGCAGTTATTTTAAAACAAACGGAAGAAAATGCTGAATAAAACATTATTCATACAAAACAGAAATCTCACAAGTCATTCTTTATATGTAAAAATGAAACCCCACCCTTTAGAAAACACAACGCTCCTCGCCGTCAAATACACATCCATTCCCTCCAACACACTGATGTAAACACAGTGAGAGAAATGTTACAATTTCTGACATTAAGGCCGTTTCCTCTCACTCAACATATTGTACACTGTACACATTAACTTTGACATGCTACCGTAAAATGAATATGTGGAATATAACCGTTTTGATCTCTTAGGTGAGAAAACAAAAACACTGACAAATTTCCCGAGAACGTTATACGTGGCTTTACAGAAAGTGTCTCTAATGAACTCCTGATACAGGACCAAAAAACAAACAACTGATCGCACAGTTCAACTTAAATTCACAGTATTATCATCGACTAAAATGAAAGTGGATTTGATAAAACTAAACACAGACGATTCAAACGAAAAGAGATGCAATGAGCTTGCATTCCAGAGAGGTTTGAGTTCTGCATTTCAGAAAGACAGAATAATACAGCGCGATGCTGAAGGAGGTACGAGCCACAGCAAGGCCAGTATCTGATGTCCTCAAGTGAGTCCAGGTTAACTGATGTAGGTGCACATGTAATAGAGGGAAAGTCTGCTCAGTTGAGACACTTCTCTCAACCCTTACATGAAAATGGTGACATCATAACTCCAGCGGACCAGCAGTCCTTCTCTGCTGATGCAGCATATAAAAGTTCCTTTCTCTCCCGGGTTCGAATCCTTAAAGGGAGAACACGTCTCATCTTCACAAAGTGAGAACATCCTGAGTCTGTGTCTGAGCAGCAAATCCCATGATAAGCTCCAGGCTTCAGTTTACATCGCATATATTACTTTTATATAGAATTTTTATGATCAAAGTTCATATCTGTACAGTAAAAATTACAGAGCCTTAAAATAAAGAGAAGGGGAAAAAAAATGAAAGGTTAAAATTTTGTGATAAAAACTGTATGTTGTCAATATAAAGCACCGTGTCAGGAACAGCTGCACATATTTTCACACGCTTGTACGGGATGTTTTCAGATTCTTAAAGGAAACGGAGAGGACATGAGAGCACGATTAGAGCCGAGATTATCTGGTACAATATACACAAATTTCTACATGTGTTTGACAAGATTGCTTACCTTAGGTATAAGACAGAAATCACTGTCTTTAGCTTTAGCTTTTAGGATTTGTGACTTCCTGTGAAAAACAGTTATGCTATAATATAGAGTTGTGCTATAATATAGTTATATATAGTTACTATAATATAGTTATAATATAGTATTTTAAATTTCAGATGACAACAAAGGTATCGTTTTATACCTGTGGGGTAATAAAGGCTAAATGTTTTGGCCACATACACATAAATCAGCTAAAGTAAGAGAAATGCAAGCTTTTTAATCCATAATTGATTACATCTGTGTGGCTTCATCAGAATACATCTGGTAAAACCAAGCTGATGATCTGAGTTCACTCACGTCAGCATCTGCAGGAGCTGTGTGGCAGACACCATGCACATCTCCACTGTGTGAGAGTGTCTTTGTGCTGTTGTGTTTGTGTTTCACAGCTTTCTCCAGCGCAGTGCCACAGAGATCAGCTTCACTGCCACTGTTACAGTTCAGACCATTTGCTGGAAAACACAACAGAATGTTCTTCTACCACTACACCCAAAATCTTCTGCATGTGTTGATATCAGGGATATTAAAGGTGTTCTGAGGTCTTGTCTTTAAAATCTATGTGCACCAAACATTTTAATCTTTGAGCAGAAGAAATGATTGACAGATGAGGAGGCGGTCCTTCGCTTCTGTTCATTAGTGTGTGTGTCAGATGTGACACATCTCTGACTACATTCAAATATGAATTCACATACAGTACTCGTTGTTTACACCTGTATTGATCATCTGAAACAGATGGCAGGTGTGAGCAGGTCTTCAGATCATGTACCTTTGTGTCTGTTAAGCTGTTGCTGGTCCTCCATACGATCATCTCGCCTGATGTTGTGAAGGTGACTTCCTCTTTCTCCTCCGTTTCTCGATCTCGACTCGTGTTCGTCTCGTTTCTGACTGGGGTCTCTCCTGGAATGAAGCTTCTGCTCGTCCCACCTTCTCTTCTTTTTCTTCTTCTTCTTGTGTTTCCTGGAGCTACTGTCTTCATTTGTCTTTGATGGGTTCCTCTCTGAGTGTCTGCAGGTCACAGTGATCAGTTAAGCTTCTGGTAATGTTTTACGTGTCACACACACATACTGAACATAAGCTTCACTTGAAACACAATTCATCACCAATGAACTAAAAGTCATACAACCAGCATGTTTTAACTTCTGAGTTGAACTACAGTGTCAGCTTTGGCTCGTTTTAGACTCACTGTAGATCAAAGAACCATTAAGCATAAAACTTTACAGTAAAACGTAATACTACTGTACCATAAACACTAACAATGCAGTTCCAAAGATTTACATAAATTAAGTAATTGATAACTATGTAAACAACACAGTTTCCTACACACGTTTTTAAACATCAGATAGCAGTAACTGTTCTGATGCATTCAGCTAAAAACACATATTTGCTTTTTTGACTAATTCTTTAAAAACATCACATACAATTTAATGTGAGCCACCACAAATGGTTTGTGCATGTTTATTTTACAGGAGAAAAGGTGAAATGTATCGAATCTCATCTCACACACTATCAGTCAGGTAAAATATTGACTGTCCTGTGTATGATAGATTAAACACTAGTACAGAAAACAAACGAATACCCCAGAAATCACTGTGAACTACCAATCCGAGGAGATATGGATCAATAACTGAACTGACAGCATCGGCGGCTCTTTCTGAAAACACATCTCTCTCATTTCCTTACCTGTGTTTGTCTTTGTTCTTCTTCTTGGCTTTTTTAGGCCGGTATTCGTCTGAACTTTCTCTCGTGTCAGCCGACAGACTGCGTTTCCTCTTGTGATGTTCAGGCAGTTGGTTGTCAGAACGTGGAGATGATGGTCTGGCTCTTGAAATGTTCTCGCTGACCGTGTGGAACGCCCTTTCTTGGCCGTCATCCATCCCCTGACGACAGTGGCCGAAGAACCCATCCCTGGTATGAGGTCCAGAAGAACGGTATGAATCATATCTCCTCTCTGTACTCCAGCCTCGTTCCTCTCTGGTTCTCCTCTGAGAGTGGTGGTGCTCATGATGCCGATGCCTGAATCTGTCCCAGTATCGTTCTCCGTTGCGGACTCTGTGATGACGTTCTCTGCTGGCGGAACGTTCCCTGATAGGACGACGCTCTCGTTCGGATCGATAGCCGTGCCCATATTGGTTCCTGTTTCGTTCCTCATATTCCCTGTAGTGTCTGTATCTATCCCTGTCTCTCAGCGTGGAGGAATAGTGTGGCCGCTCTGCAGGCCTATTCCGGTCTTCATCTGCTCTACCAGATCCAAACTTCCCTAAGTGTGATGGTTTGGGTTCTTCAGTGGACCTGAGCGTCTCCTTTAACTTGTGGTCATCATCTACGTGGAGGCTGTGGTCCACCTGAAGGGCTGGTGTGCCAACCGCTGTATGATTAGCGTGACTCTGAATCAACTCAACCTTTGAAACTGCCTGGACATGATGATCGCCGTCTGTCTTAGAGACCAAAGAGGCGTTAGATGGAAGTGCAGGCCGTACATGTGTAGAAGACTGAGCTGAAGATTCCGAGGGAGGTTTTGTTCTCGCGATGGAGGGCGAGGAACTCTTTTCACTGTCTTTATTTGGTGGTTTGGAGCTGCTGAATTAATGCACAAAAACCAAAGAACATTAACTCCAAAATCCTTTTTCAAAACACGGCAAAGCTGTAGTTATTGAGCATCTCACCTCGACTCACTGTATCCAGATTTCAAGTCCAAACGATCAGATGGAATGTCAGAGGAAAGAGGTGAAGTTCCTGGAATCTGGAAAACAAACAAAACAGAAATTTACCTTCGAGAAAAATGACAGCAGAGGCAGAACCTGTTCCAGCCAAATTCTGTTACAAGCACAATTTACTTTTACAGGTAAAAGAAGTTTTGTACCTTTTCAGTGTGATTAAAACCGTTGGCTTTGTGAAGGCCATTCTGAGATTTGTGGAGAGATCCTGAGCCATTTTCACACTCATGCAACTCTGAAAAGCCATTGGATCCATTTGTCTTAGACGTAAACGGAGGCAGCGAGCTGCAATTGTGGGCTTGGACATCCTCCTTTAGTCCATTACCATTGGTCATCCTGGGAGCATGATGAGGCTTAGCTGTTCTGTTCTCCAGGGCTCCAGCCTCTTGGTCAGATTCCTCCGAGGATTCCTGACTATAAGGAACCAGGAAAGGAGCTCCGGTGTGAGTTCCATTGACCTGCTTGGTCTGTGGGATGCCTGAGGTAGCCACTGAAGAGCTGGAGGATGTGGGTTGGGGGTGAGACACTGAAGATATGGAGCAGTTCGGGTTTGACTGGGTCTGAGTAGGCCTCACAGGCTTGCTCTGACCAATGAAAAATGTCAACTTTGGCCTCTTGGAGGGGTCAGGGATGCCCATGGGCCGAACAGTCTGGGTGGACTGAGATGTGGAGGAGGAGGAAGATGATGATGATGATGCTGAAGAGGATGAATGGGACAGACCAGAACCTATTTTGGTCACACCACAAAAGCTTCTGTTGGGCTTTAAGCTATTATGGTAATCCTTTGAAGAACCGTTGCCATTAATATATGACGAGTTCTGCAAAACAGACGACAACATTATTATAGTTAACTTGAAAATGAAAACTACATTTAAAATTCAAAACTATAATAAACATGCTAGACAAAGAGTGAGCAGATCCTTAAGTTAAACTACGGCAACATTTATTAACAGTTAAACAGAGACGTCACACTTAATGAAGAACTGATTTAACTGTGTTGCTCTCCTGCAGCACCTTCATCATATGAGGCGGCAGCTGAGGACCGATGAAGGATGAGGAGGTGTACTGAGGTCCGTTCATCTTGAGCGGGACAGATGGACGCGGAGATGACTGACCTGGCGTGTGGTTCACCGAGCCAAAGTCACTTCTGTTTTTCAAATCAGGTGACCTAAATTACAATGGACACATTCTGAAGAGACTTCAAAAACACAGTATTATTCCTTTTAAACCTCTTTCTTGTGCATCTCAAATGTAAATTAGGATGTTTACCTGATGTAGAACAGCAGATACGCCTGCTGGTTCAGCACTGCTCTAATATCGCTGAGAGAGACCGACGAGTCGTTCATCTGATACCACTGTCCATTACTAGCCTGAAACAGAGGACAGACTCAAGTCATAAATTGGATTTTAACGAAAGATTATAGAATTAACAAGATGCTGCAGTTCTATTACTTTGAACGGGGTAAACGGCAACGCTCAATATGGCCGCTTTAGCGAAGGAAGTCCCGCCCACTAGTAGAAACAGCCAATCGTCAATCGCCAAAAAGGAACATTTGCTGGGGGAGGGGCTCTGTACAGAATGTTATGAGGTACTTGACAGCCTTTGTGTATGTACAGTACATTGTGATGTGGAAAAATTTAATCTGGTGTTTTTATAGCGCAGTTTGAGCTTAATAAACAGGATTTATGGTACGGTTGATGTCAGGTTTAATAGTTGGTCAGTTTAATAGTTAATATCCATCTTTCTCTGTTTAAGTAGACAGGACTTGTTCTTGTATGACTGAATTAGCTGTCCGGAGGCGTTACAAAGATGGCTGCTGAGTGCGGACAGTCCTTAAAGGGACTTTGATGTTAACTGTTCAGTGAAACAGGCTGCAGGTCTGTGGTGGATGACTTACCTTTATGTAGCAGTAGTAATGGCCAGCGTGGCAGCTGAAGCCGGAGTGAACCAGCACAGCATACAGAACATAGACCTGCGGCTCCCCGTGACACTGAGACATGAACGGACGCAGATCCACATACTCGCCGTATCTCACATCCTGTGAAGCAGAAGTTCACAGCTGAAAACTACACACATTTCAACTGATTGATCTACATTTTTAAAGAAAGAAATGTGCATTTAGAGGCCAATTTCAGCAGAACAGCAGACAAATTGTGAAGTACAAAAATGATCATTATTCACCATTAGCTTTATTTCTAGTCCACTGACAGATTAAATCCTGATAAACATCATTCATTACAGGGATAGTTTATTCAGAAATGAAAATTGCTAATAATGTTGTAAATGTTCCGTTTATTGCACAGATCGGTTTGCTTCATAAGATTTCAATACATCATCAGAATTTAGTCCCCTGTATATGTCCTTTTACACTTTCAAGACATGACATCAGTTTATGAATAATTTATGAATAATTTATATGAATAAATCAATTTATGAATAACACAATTTATAAAGCACAGTGTCATCTAAGTGTTCATGTTTGGGAGAACATATCTCAGCGTGATGGATCTGGTTATACCAGTTCGTCCATGTTCACAGGAAACAGTTACAGAATAATCTACTGAACCTTTGTTTTATGACACATTACCTTTGTAATTTTTCCTCCATTAAAGTTGGCAAACCGCTTGAGTGAGACGGTGAGAACATTAGAACTGCGGTGAATGGTGAATCTCTTTGAGGCGGTAACCATTTTCTTACACCTGCCAAGACAAGATGAATCACTGTAACCATGAGAGACAGCAAATCAGAGCACAAACAAACCACTTCATCCACACTAACAAATTTTATTGGTCTCCAAAACCATCATTCCACTACGGAAAACAACATTTGTTGGGCAAGTGCAGATTTGTTAAGTGCAATACATGAAGCCAGCAATTTTTTAAGTAAATCTGAATTCTTTTTTCATTCCTGGTTAACAATGATATAATATAAACACCCTCAGAAAAACGTACTTGGAGCATTTGTATGCGTTGTCTCCATCGAGCTGTTCTGGCTTAACAAACTGTTCAAATGCTTTCGTAAGTGTGGGAGCTGTCTGTAAATATATTCATAAAAGATCAGACGTTTAGCATCAATAAATAAAGAGTGTAAACAGCTGTGTGATCTCAAGCCTCGTGGCTTTATATATTAAGATCATTTAAGAGTTTTAGTCACCTTTATCTCCAGTGAAATATCCAGATATGGGTCGAATGTGTCCGAGACGGCTTTGCAATTCAAACATTTGACTGTGAAAAACACACGTGTTAGCAACTGTACCAACAGCAGGAATCTGATCTGCACCCATCACATCAGAGCTGCCACTCGATAGAAGTGCAGAAATCAAAATTAAACTTACAAAAGCAACAGAATTCAAGCTTAAAAACTAAAGGTGAGATTTTAACAGATGAGAAACAGACGCCATACCTCTGGACCTCAGATAACCCCCAAATATCTGATGCACAAAAGTGGTTGCCTGCGTTTGCCTGTCCAGTCTGTCAAAAAACACTTTAATAGTAAACTGGACACAATAACATTGTCATAACGGTGTTTTAATTGGTTGCCTGTCACACGTTATGAGCAGAACAGTAATACAGTACAAAACCTAACTGCACTGTTTGTACGTACTTGTTCCCAGGCAGGCAGGACTTCTGCATAGCATCCACGGTATACCTTAAAAATTCATGAGCATCTTCTTGACTTCCAAATCTAAAATGCTTTCCAATCCCTGAAAGAAAGATCAATAGAAAATGTTATGAATGTCAGTGCAAACTATTTCCCACAATTTACCTCAGCAGAAACAGGATGTGTATGTTTTTAAAAGGACATTGTGGTTTAACCTCGATTATCTGGTCTAAACTCTCAACTTCTATCTAACACTGATATTTTGCAGATTAGGCATGTTGACATGTTTTAGGGCAGATTAGCAGAAAAGCGCCTGTGAGGTTTTATCAGGTGGTGTCAAAGCAAACGATGCAAGCACTTACGTTTCAGTTCGTTAAGCACCCCAATGGGCTTGATGACGTTTCCAGAGTTGGCAAACACCTGGATGATGTGATTCTGCATGGTGCACATCATGCAAAATCCAGGTTCATGACCTTGAGGGGAAAAAGCAGCACGTACATCAGAACACGTCACACCAAACGTTACGTATGACCCGAGCACACAGGTATAGCAAACGTACATGTTTTGGAATGCTCTCTAGTTAGCATGTAGTTGGAAAGAGGAGCCGTGTAGGTTAGACACTGGAGGGTAGAGTTTAGGAAACATGTGTTCCCGAGGTTCTGGAGACCTCCACCAATGCGATGGGCCTGGTTCCATTTCAAACAGAGGCGCTCCGGGGGGAAGAGAACCTTCTGAGGAGGAGCAATGCCATCTCCACTGCTCATCACTGCATTGTGGAGATGATGACAGACAGACATTATTTATTAACACATTTATCATCATTTAAAGCTGTAATCAGTAACTTTTTGAGTTAAAAATCAACAAGACTCAGTTACTGAGCAATTACATGACAGATCAGTGTTCAACACAATCTCCTTACCCTGATTTGCAATGTTTATAATTGTTATTTATAAGATGACTTGCTGGGGCGTTTCCTGGGAATTGTTTTGACTTAATGAAAAGTATGTAAATGTAACCTGCAATTTTATGTTTTAAACAGAGATGGCAGTAGAGAGGAGAACGTTCCGGATTGCAGCTTTAACAACACAATATAATCATCAAGAGACTACAGAGAGGAAACTGTAAATACTTAACACTGATGAGTCACAAGGAGCACTTGCCTTGCTCCCGGCTCTTTTCCACTTGGAGAGCTGCGTTACTACCGTTCACAGTCACTCCATTCATAGTCGTTGCCACACACACAGTCTTGGCCCTTGAAACCTCAGTGGAGGAAGGAGACACACTCCAGCTCGAACTACTGCTCTCCATGTCTCTGCTGGAGAAGGGTGTGAAGGAGCTGGAGTGCTTGAGCCGCACTGACTCCAGGTCAGGATTCTCTGGAGGTTTGTCAACTATGGTCATTATTCATTTTCTAAGGAAAAACAAACAGGTTAATGCACAACTCAAGTTTTTGAAAGCGTAATTTAGGAAAACTCCGGTCTTGTATCAGTGTGAAACACAACAGGTTCGTGTGCAACGGCCAACTAGCAGTAAGCAGTAAATATTTCTTAAGCACAAACACATTGTTTTGTTCCTTAAACATAAAGGTCTATTTCTAAAGGTTAAACCATGCCTGACACTTCCACTTCCTTAAATAAACTATATGCAGGGTTTTACTAATAACACTGTCATACAGAAGTATCAACAGACTTGTTAGGAATGAGAAACAGATGAAAATAACATGAGCGAGCATAAAACTCAGCTCTCAAACACATGTCAGACTCTTCTGTTAGTAGAAATCAAACTAATGCCACAGTGAGCTTTTTAAACAGCTCAAATACATTTATATCGTATGTGTTCAAAAAAGTATCAAATAATGGTAATGTTACATTATTGAGCTTGTGGAAAACTTGTGTTTTTTTAATAACATTTTGTTACTGAAAAGTATGACTCATTTTTGGGTTGATTAAAGCTTTGGGCTTTAAACTCTGTTTACTAATGAAGCAACACAGAGAGAAACTGAAAGTGTGTCAGACATCGTGAACTATGAACGCAACACGAATACGAATCGACCCGTATTACGTAAAGTTAAACCTGAGAAAAATAACTATTGAAAACTATTGTATTGATCATTCGCGTCATATTTAAAGAGACATTAGCAGCCGAACGCTCTTTTATATCGAAAGACAAGTATCTGTTTGAGTGGAGCGGCGGGTCGCTTGTGTTAATCTAATAACTAAGCGTCAGAACGGGCCCGTGGCCCTCATTTCAGTTTACAGGAAACTTTGATATAATAAATTCTTAGTCGAATGTGTATACTGAGATTTCATAAAGGCACAGCGTGTGATTTAATATCAGATGATCCTGTAGTACACAAGCTGTCCGCACGTCGCCGACTGTTATCTGGCGTGCTACGCGTAAGGCTTCGCGGTCGAGATAGGCCTCTGCCTCAACGTTACTTTAACACCCGATTTAAACGCAACGCGTGTATTTGACGCTGTGTTCAACGCGTTGTATTCTGCTGTTGGGCTCGTTTTGTTGTCGGTGTGAGTTTATTTTTGCAGAGTTCAAGCTCGCACGGGTTGCCGCTGTAAACGCCATGGTAACGGCGAAGCGTAACAATACGGAGGGGACGCGCTCACGCGCCTCCAGAAGCCCGTCTCACAATCCACATGATGCGATATATGAGGCGTGACCCCTCCATACACACCAACAACACAACGGGGTGTAAATTCATGAGCTGAAACGGGATTCAAGTCGGAAGCGGATAGAAAGGAGCGGCACGGTGTTTAAAATTCACCGGTGCCGCGGCCGAGACGGGAACGCCGCCGAAAGCTGCTCCGGCAGACAAACCCGGTGTTTTCAAAGTGGTGCCACGCGGCTGCGTCAAGCGCACAACGCGTGCGGAGGACAAAATCACACGTAACGTTCACACATCATATCTGAATCACACACAACACATACCTGTAAAATATGTGATTTATTTAAATGTGTTCATCCATTATAAAGATCCAAAGCGCGTCCGGCGGTGAACAATGACGTAGTTTCCCCACAGCTACATCCGGGACTTCTGTAATGTCAGACAAACCAGTCGTGTGGATGTGGGTTAACCCGTCGTCAAAGAAACATCGTCTTTAAATGATGATTTAAACAATGTCACGGGTTATTTCTGTTCGATAGAGTTTCGTACATACACTGTCGCCGTGCCAGATCTTGATGTTTGGTTTTGTTCTTGTTTCGGTGGAACAAGACTGTTTTGGTGAAGGGTTTAGTAGGTCGTGGCATCTTGACTGCTAACTCTATCTTAAATAATTTTCCAAATCTAATTGTATTATTTTTGTGCTAAATTACAAAGTATATAATTATTGTTATGGAGATAATGTATTGACTGATGGTATGTTAGCAGTGCATATTATTAAACCAATATGAACAATTAGGAATAACACCGATCATTGTAATATTGTTTTTGACAAATAATAAATGAATCAAATGTATTTCAGCGCTATTACAACGCTAGTTATTTTAGTTTCAGTATTGTTAATGACCTCAGTCTAGTTATATTAGTATTCATGAGGTCTTGCCATTTTAGTCAAATACAAACACACAAGATTCACAAGACACTATTTAAAACGTCCCACTGATATTGATCTTTACTTTACAGTTGTTTAAGTTAAATATAGCATTCATTATATACAAGCAGAGCTGTATTCACATACAACCATTCTCAAATAACAATTCACAATGTACAAATGTATTACGGACCAACAGGAGTACAAAAGAGCTTTCTCATGTCTTTTCTGGAGCTTGTGTTGTATTCTGAGAGATCTGTAGCTCACTAATCCGTCTTCTGAGCACCACAATTTCTTCCTGTTGCTCATCAATCTTACGCCGTAAACTATTTACAACCTAAAACAGAATACAAACGCGCTGAGAAGATTTCACCATGTGCAAGATCACACGGGTGACATGTTTTTGGGTGTGTTTCGAGTGACTCATACCATGTCTTGGGCACTGAAGAGATCACTATGTAGTAACTGAGATGCACTTGGTCGTGTAGAAGGATCAGAGCCGGTCAGCAGTCTGATGTGTTTGGCCAGAGATGGCCAGTTTTTGGACAGTGTGGTAGGGATCTTGCCGTGCCTCAGTTCTCCAAGTGTGTGAACGCGTTCCATTTCAGTCCCAAATGCCTGGAACAGCTCTAATGCAATCACTCCTGTACTGTACATATCTGACTGGGGGCGAAAAACAACAGAAGCATCATTTTGTACTGTACAAATAACCAGTAAACAGAGACCCACTGCAGTAATATCTGGGCTGTGGATCATAACTGATTCCATCGAGTGTTTTGTTGTCTGATCTCAGTACCTTTGAGTCATAGTGAGAACCTTCAAGTTGTTCTGGTGCGGCATAAACAAACGTTCCCACTCCACTGGTGTGCGCTGAGTGTGGAACGTGAGAACAGATATTGTGCTGGACTGTAAACAGGCATTTTTATACATACATACAAAAGGATTGTGTTTACTTACTGCCACCATGCAGGTTTCTCACCTGTGTTTACATCTGTGTGAGAGCTGGAGGGCAGCTGCTCCTGTTGCTCCAGTACAATGTTCTGGCACGCCAATCCAAAGTCGCCTATCTTCACATGACAATCAGGTCCATGAAGAAAAATGTTTCCAGGCTGTAAATAAACACACAATATGCATGATAAACTACGTTATCAGTCATCTCACATCTCAATTTCATTGGAACTCTGTCAAGTGCTGGGAATATTGTTATTTTAATAATCTTAATAAATTGTTTTCCTTAAGTACATGTATGAAGATCCAACTTTGTTGTTTGGACATAATTGCAACCAATAAAGCACCAGTTTAATTTGCAAATTGTTGTATCTCAGCAGCCTTTGGGTTATCCCAACATTCCCCCATGTATACAAAATTTTTCCACAGTACTCAAAACAACAGACTAACTATACCAACAGTTTCCACATGTACTGGAGATATGATGTGTGATGCGTGACACGTTTATTAATCCAGATAGATGAGCAGACATACCTTTAGGTCTCTGTGTATAATTCCACAGGAATGAATGTGTTTCACTCCTTCAAGTATTTTCCTTAAAATGTTCAATGCTTGTTTACAGTCCGCTGACTCACAGGGATCTGTGAAAGGTTTAAAATACTTAAAACTTGATGAGAATTTTTAAATAAACTGTCACTGTGTGCAAAACATTTGACTTTGCAAAAACGCTTTTCTTGTCTTTCCTGTTTGGCTGTGAGTCAGGAAATTTCGAAGATATCCCAAATACTGTGTTACCAATGGTAATACATTTACTTTTACAAGAAGAGGTTTGTAAAAACTGTACATGTACTGTACAATACATGTGTAGACAGTGATGTCACCTGCAGAAACGGAATCTTTCTCCATGATTCTTAAGTTCCGTTCCTGTATCCAGTCTTTCAAAGATCGCTCACATAACTGCATTTGTATGTAAAGCATTAATTGGAACTGAAGCTGCATACAAAAAAATCAAAAACATTTTTCAACCATACAGAATCAAAATACCTATACGATGAATGCTTTTTAAAAACCCACTTAAACGACACAAATCGTGTCCCATATATATTTTCTTATGAAGAAAATAGTTATATTATTAATAAAATTAGTTGAAAGCATTTAGTTGAATTAGTAGGCATTCCTGTATCTTAAACAGAAGAGCATGGTGCTAGCAACATGAGATCATGGGTTCGACTCCTAAGGAATGCATGAACTGATTAAATGTTTACCTTTAATGCAGTGTTTAGTTGCTTTTGTGTCAAAATGCATAAAAATTTTTACAATTTTATGTGAATGAACCTCGTACCTCATGCGCCTTGTCAGACCAATCAGGATTGTCCAAATCAATGTAAGAGTTATTGTTCAATTCCACAGTGTTTAGACTAAGGTCATCCTCTGAGAGCGCCGAGTCATCCCATTTAACAGCTGGACACAGGTTCATAGTTTTTCTGCGTGGTTTTCCCAGAAACACACATGGAAGAAAGTTCTTTGGGTTGCGGATGTTTTTCGGACACACGGCGTGATCTGTCTCCTCTTTTGAGGTTGAGGGTTTGACTGAGATGCTCTCTAATGTAACTTGATCTTTGTCTTCTGGTTGGCCAGAATGTTCAAAAACAACAGACGATCCATCACTGCTTTCCTGTCTGTTCCTGACAGCAAGATTTTCTTTCATTATTCTAAGCAAAAATGTTTGACTTAGATACTTTAAAGAGATCTCTCTCCATCTTACCCTGCTTTCTGTGACGGTTTCTCTAAGGCAGGAAATATTTGTGAATTGAGCGATTTTGAATCTAGAGAGAAGCAGAAATTTTTGTATGATTCATGCTTTTGTCATATCACCAAGAACAACAGCATTTTCTGATGTGAATTTTTAGGTTTAAAAAGGATCTGATCTCTGATCTGAAAAGTCCACCTTAGCTACTGTTATTTATCGATGAATCTACTCACGTCCTACGGCGGGCTGAACGTGCTCCATCCACGCAGTGTGATATCCCACGATATTGGGATGCTGAAGGCTGGAAAGCACTTTAACCTCCCGCAGAACCTGCAAGAACAACATGCAGTTTCACAGCTTAATGTCGAGCATGTCTGTGACAACTGAATGGTAACACACACACAAGCGTGTAATCGTGATACCTTCATGCAGTCATCTCTTAATGCTTTTTTAATGAGGATTTTTTTCACTGCATATTCCTGACCATCCAGCTTGTTTGTTACCTACAACAGTAGGAATGGCTTTAGGAAGCGCTTTTGAAGCATTTTATGTGCATTCTCTTTTTTATTATAACTCAACACACACAAATGACTAGATCCCATCTCTGTACCTTAAACACTTTGCCATAGGATCCTCTACCCAGAGCTGTGATTTCTTCAAACTCACTAAGGTAACGGGATGTCTGCGCTTGGAAAAGGTCATCTTTGGTTCTGGGACAAATAAACATTACTCAGTTAATCAAAATGTTACTGTATATTTTAAAACGTAAGCAGAATCGTAATTGTTTTTACCTTATGCTCTGGCCTTGTGCACTTAAGTATCTATGATCCTGCAGGAAATTACAGGTAAACAGATGAAAGCCAAAACGGAAATTCACTTTTTTTTGTTTTTGCTTATAAATTGATCGTTAAATAGAAATGGTAAAATAACTAAATGACACTGACTGCTAGATAAGTGGAATTACCTGGGCAAAAAGTGATGAGCTGGTTGCATGTAGGAGCTCAGTGAACGCGCGGCTGTGCTGCAGTCGAACTGTGCTGAACTCATCACTAATAGCCAATGGAGAAAGCAGGTTCATGGCTGCCAAACGCTGGCCAATCACTGAAAGAGGAGAGCTGTTTGAGAGATAGCTACATATATTCTGTGAGTGTACTTAAAGCTGCAGTTTGTAACTTTCACTACCGCCATCTCTGTTGAAAACATGAAACTACAGGTTACTTTAATTACACATGTGAGTCAAATTTTGTTCGAGTTTTGTTTATTTTTAACCCAAAACAGTTACGGATTGCAGCTTTAAGACAAACAGAAGTACATAAACAATGCATCAGTGCACTAGTAACGTTTATGAAGCGATATTAATGACAGCTCACCCTTGAACAGCATGCGTGACCGTGTGGGGTCACTCTCATAAACAAAGCACAAGTGTTCCAGCAGAGAGCCCAGCAGCAGGTGGTTGGGAATGGCAGAAGCAAATTCCTGAATAGATGGGAACTGTCTGCCCGCTAGCAACACCTCACGGCTGTTGTCCGAGTCTGAAGCTGCATTTAAACAAAACAATCATGAGAACACAATCGTTAATTAATAGAAAATAAAAGTTTGTTATAATATAGGAATATCACATCCTTACTTTTGGATAAACATTGTTTCAACACATTAATCAATCAATCATCAGTGTATTGATATTATTGATCAACAGTATATTGATATTATTGATTATCAGTATATTGATATTATTGATCAACAGTATATTGATATTATTGATCATCAGTATATTGATATTATTGATCATCAGTATATTGATATTATTGATCATCAGTATATTGATATTATTGATTATCAGTATATTGATATTATTGATCAACAGTATATTGATATTATTGATCATCAGTATATTGATATTATTGATCATCAGTATATTGATATTATTGATTATCAGTATATTGATATTATTGATCATCAGTATATTGATATTATTGATCATCAGTATATTGATATTATTGATCAACAGTATATTGATATTATTGATCATCAGTATATTGATATTATATTTATATTTTGTGGAAAATCTGTAAATTCAACAACACATTTCTTACCTTCAGTAATAACCTTGGAAATTAAAGATATAATGTCATTTTCCTCTGAATCCATTAAGACATTAAATGAACAAAACATATACAGTACTATATATACAGTAGTATATAATGACACAGCGTGTCCTGGCAGTATAGGGTGGACATGGCTGAAGTAACTTATCAGCTTGAAACATTTTCAAGTTGCCCCCACACCCTTAAGAAGAGGTCCACAGATGAAATATGAGGTAGGGAATCAAACCCACAACCTCTTGCGCTGCTAATGCAATGCTTCACACAATGAGCTACAGAAACACTGTAAGAACATTTCAAAAACAGCTAGTGCAATAGATTCGCTTTAATCCTTTTTTAACAGGATGGGGACCATAAAACTTGTGCATTGTTTTATGGGGACCATAAAAACATTTTATGGTCCTTCACCTTCACACAACTTATATATTTATTTAGTCATATTTAGACATATTTGTTTGGTGAATGCTATCAGGATGTGAGGAGACTTTTAACAGCATAACTACACTTCTTGTTTAACACTTTTGTTGCGCTTCAACAGTGCACAGACAGAACACAATGAAAGCACTGCTTTAGTGTAATACAACTGATGCAACTGACAACTTGGACTCACTATCAAACTGGACGTCCTCTTCCGTATCTGTCAGGCTGAACATTCTTCTGGGTCTCATATTTTGGGTAGAAAAGCCCCTTCGGATCTGAAGGCTGGACTGCTCACATCTACTCGAACTTTCCTCTGCCTCTGTTGCATCTGCTGTATTAAACATTGGCGGCTTGATCCAAAAGTTAATTCTATGTGTCCAATCTATTGGTTCCCTTTAGTTGTTCGCCACGAATAAGCAAGCTAGTCATTTGAAACAGAAACCCCCATGTCAAATTTTAGGTCTGACCGACCAGAAATAACTCAAAAGTGACAAAGTGATCCGCCATGTTTGATCAGGAGTAAGAAAGCGTCTCAAAATGCGCCAAATATACAATGAATAATGCATAAAGAATTTAAACGTTATATAAATGTATATTGATTGTACTACATACGTTTATCACCGCATACAATACACGTTAGAATAACACAACGCTTGTATTGATGTTATGTCAGTTTCTTCTACTGTTAGATCTGAACTTTGCACACGGTCCCTACTCGGTGAACCCACGCGCAGCATGATGAAAGGTTTTATAATCGTGGTTCTATAACCAATAACAGATCAGTAATAAATCACCGTAAAAATTATCATCAAATAAAAACTATAATTCACATCATTCTGTGTTTGATAATGTTTTTGTTTTAAATATAATTCAAGTAAAAAAGAGGAAAATAATTTTATGAACAACAATTCCTCCTCTTCCTCAGGACTGAGAGAATCAGCTGCAGTGTATCTCATCTCAGCCGGCTGAAAACATCTCAAGGAAGAATTCTTTATTTCCCAATTACAACCAGTTTCATGAAAATGAGCCAAATAAATAAAATATCAGATGTCTCTCAACTTATTACCAACATCTGGTTTGTTATTACCTGTGTCAGATGAAATTAAGGAGTTAATGACATGTTTTTACATATTATATTTCAAATTCATACACAATATCAAAATATGCCAGAGAAACAGAATGCAACATTATTACCTTGCGATGTTTTATCTTTGCCAGTAGAGGGCGCTGCAGGGCATTTAACAGCTGATCTTGTTTTAGGAGCCCTAGAATCAGAAGGCGGATTATATAGTTGTACGACCAATGCAATATGAGAAAAAAGGCTCTCTCTCTCTCTCTCTCTCTCTCTCTCTATAAAAAAGCTATTCTACCTTTGGCAGCAGTCAAAAGTCTTGTGGTTGCTCTTGGCTACAGCTCTGGTGTTTGGTGCATTGTTTTATGGGGACCATAAAAACATTTTATGGTCCTGCATCTTCACACAACTTATATATTTATTTAGTCATATTTAGACATATTTGTTTGGTGAATGACTTCAACATACATAATGAACAAACTGCACTTTTATATTTCCAACAGAGATGGCAGCAGCGAGGCAAAAGTTACGAACTGCAGCTTCAATATTTTATCTGAAAGATATTTCTGTTCATATGTTGCTTCTAACACAAAATTAATCCTTGCCTAAAAATAAAGAATTAAATCGTGCATATGCTGTATCCTGCCATGGCCCAATATTTTGAATGATTGTATTCAGAAAGGTAAGCCTCTTGCGGAGGATAAAAGTCAAGGTAAATCACTCCAAACCAGATGTCCAACAAATACAATCATACATTTTGGCTTACAGCAGTTTGTACGATGCAATAAGCACATTATTCTCCCAAGTTATGTAAGGATTATAATTCCATCATATAACATCACTTTAACAGTAACGTGACAGTGTAACCAGTGAATGACACTGGATTCAGTTCTCATGACAGAAGCGCAGTGTACTGAAGAGTCCAGGAACAAACACAATGACTTCAACAATGAAAATGTTCGTTTATTTTATGTCATGGATGTCATGATAACATTTAAAATAGGAGACAAATGCAGCTTGAAAGATTCATATTCTGAAGATCAACTTAAACGTTTCTATGAGTGATAAAACAACTTACTGAACAACTTAAACACAAAAGATTAGATCTGATTGATACATTAACACATGACTATGTACATATAAACAAACAAGTCATTCTCTCTCCATAAAATTTAGATTTGACAAGTAATTACAGGGAAGCAGACGCATTTTCGTGTGTACATTAAATAAAAATCTAAAAAAATTGCATGATGTGAAAAATCATTTTGTACAATGCAATTATTGCATTACATTGGTGCTGAACAGTTTCAGTGTAGTGAAGAAGTCCATGACCATCTTCTCTCTTCAGTCCAAGAAAAAAATATTATTAAATTGTGTTGCACACAGCCGCTTTACTTCCTCTGAAACACAAACAGACGTTTAATGAGAACTGAGGTTTAAAAAAACCACAATGTTACCTTCTAAACAAACTAAGTTAGCACTATTGTGATTAACTGCTGAAAAGTGAACTTCAGTGTAATCTTACACCATCACTTCAGTGTCAGGACCTGAATACAACATACCATTCACTTCAATGAGGTTGGCATTCTTCTGGTTTAAAATGACATACAGCTCTCTCTGATCAGACTTCTTGCCCACGACCCAGTAATCCGTCATCGCTTTAACAATGATTTCCTCGTCTTCATCAACCCTAAAGAAACACACACAGACTTCTCAACATCTGCTGAAGTTTCATCAGAAAATGATTTAAAGGAACTATTCACTCAGATATAAAAGTTTGCTGTTAATTTACCATCCAAGGTTTTTGTTTTGTTTTTGCACAGATTAATTGTTTTGCTTCAAAAGACTTGAATATATTGTCATGGGATTCATTTTTTATGTAGCCGCTTTTTTGAATCTTAAAGACACGGCGTGCACTGACTTGCAGTTCACAAACAACACAGCATGATTTCATCTTTATCGCTCTACTGAAGAAAAAATGTCACCTTGGATGGCCCGAGGGTGAGTGAAATGGTCAAATTCAGGTGAAGTCTCCCTTTAATAAGTTTATTTAAGACAAGATTACGGTAAGCAATACGAGCACTGCTTACCGTGCGAAGTCACAGTTGATGTCTCCCAGGATTTTCATGAGGTCGGGGTGAACAGAGGTGAGGGACACGCTGGCCGTCTTGCGCATGTGGATGGTGCTCTTTTCCGCCAAGTTCATGTGGTTGAAGTAGATGAATTTAAACTGAGGTTCTCTTTCTGGCCTAACACAGAAAACGGAAAGAATGACTGAACGGAGGACGTTTAACGTTCTTGTGCAGCATGCTTGGAAGAAAAGCAAAATAATGTGTGTAAGTGTGTTAAGTAGCATGTAAGTTGATATGAGGGCTTATACTTCATTATTACACTGTGTGTAATGCTGTGCTGAGGTGAGATAAGGACACACTGTTCAGATATGATTAATGAATAAGACACTGGAGGAGAGATGATACTCTGTCTTTTAGCAAGCAGGTGAGTGAAAGTCTTGCTTATATTTCTGAATGGTTAGTTCACAGTTCCGTAGGATTGATGGTACATGTATAAAACGCAACAGTAATTTACAAAGGGAGTCGTAGAAAAACATATAATACACACATATATTTGACATTTAAAGGTGCTGTAAACAGTTTTCATACTACCTGACATATTTCACTAAAAAGGTGTCTAATAGTTTTTTTTAACAGCTCTGGACTGCAATCCAAAAAGGCAAATATACAGAATAAACAATCAGGGGAGTGGCCAGCCCTTTTTATCCAATCAGAAAACTAGCTCTCTGCCTGCCTGTTAAGAGTTTGTTGAAATGTCTTTGGTGGGCGGAGTTTTTGAGGACAGGTCGTGCGGTTGAACAGGTAAGAGCGCTCTGTTTCAATGTCTAGATGTTGTGAAAGTCAGCAAACAGCTGAAACTGTTTACAGAACAAGTTAAAATGAAGCTCTGGATTACTACTCACCCAGATATTCTCCGGTTAATGTTGTACTGCTCGCATATGTCAGAGGCCAGCAGGGTGAGTTGAGGACCAACAAGACTGTCCAGTTGCTCACAAAACTCTCGACTCAAGTCCACTGCCGCTAAAGACACAGAGAGAGAAACCGTGTGAGAAAATATGCAGGCGATCTCTTTAAAACATATTCTTTAATAATCAGACACACAACAACAGACACTTACCATTTACCATGAAGCATACAGATGCACTCATTGCCTGGATAAACACACACACATTTATATAAAACAAACAACTTAGCATACACACCTGCAGATAAGATGTTCCACAATCTACAGACTGCTTCTCTCACCTTGTAAACAATCAAATGTAGCTCTTCATAACTGTCCTCTGTGTTGACAAATATTCTGGGAAATCTGAATTTTGCATCTGGATCTTTAAGATTTGCTGGCCCTGTTAAAAATCTGTTAAAATACACAAAGGGACAATTATTGCAGATTTTGTTGTACTACAAGAAGCAGTTAGGTAAATTATTCACCAGTCTGTCTTTGACAGATTCTCATGTTAATCTGTACATCTCATAACTCATTATCAAATGCGACTCCATCGTGTCGACACACCAACCAACTGGAAGGATCACATGGGCTGCTGTGAAGTCTCGCGGGCTCTTTGTTTTCTCTTTGCCACCAAAGCAATTAAATTACTCTTGTGCCATGTGATATTTGATCTGTGTTGTCTTAGTGTTATGGTTGACTACTTGTGTTCCCAAAGCCTCAAGCCCAAGCAGGAGCAGCTCTGAGTTCACAGCAGGGAATGTTGGGATACTTGCCTTCCATAGTGCAACAGATTCCCAGTTACCTCAGGCCTGAGAGGAGAGTCCCGTCCTGCGAGCTGTCAACACACACACACACACACACACACACACACACACACACACATTGTACAGTGTTGTGAGGTACTGGACAGTCTCTGTGTATGCGCAGCACCTGAGGAGACCTAAAAAACGTTTGTTATAGCACAGCTATAAAATATGAACGTTAAAAATAGAATTTATGGTACTATTGTCGTCATGTTTAATAATTGGTCATTAGCCAGAGATTTTATATCCATCTTCCCCATTCAAGTAGGCAGAGTTTGGTCTTATATGACTGAAATAGCTGCACAGAGACATTGCAAAGATGGCCGTCGAGTGCGGACAGTTTCTTAAAGGGACTTTGATAATAAACCTCATCCTCACCTCAGGCTCAGTGTGTCGTGGGAACAGTGAGGTTGTGAGGTATTTGTACAGGATACGCATGTCATCCTGCTCCAGACCACTCCTACAAAACACAGAACAGACAACAACCTCAGACTGAGCTGAGAAACACAGAAACACTTTTATTCCAACACAGAAAAGTGCTGTAACAACAGATCTGCTGTCATGCAACACAAGTCAGGTTTTAAAACGCCTACTCATTCTTTATTAACATCTGTTTCCACCCTTAAGAGTAACACTGACATTATTTAGAATCACAGTGAACTCAGTGGACGATCTTTAAACAGTGTTGGAGGAGTTTCTGTGTATGCTGGGCAGCTGTTGGCTTGTTTTCCTGATACAGTAAACTCAAATTATAAACTCAAAATCACACACACACCCAGAGTTATTTTGGGAAAGGTGCCTTGCTTAAGGGCACCTCAGTTGTTTCCTGCCGGCATTGGGATTTGAACCAGAGACCTTCTGGTTACAAGTCCGACCCTCTAACCACTAAGCAACAAATGCCCCAACATAAGAAGGACCTATAAATTAAATTAACAGAATTTGGTTCAACTGCGCGAGAGGTGTATAGATCAACATTCACCAGGTCAGCTGGTCGTTGTAGAGGAAGGCTGTGTATTTGACCAGACTCAGGCTCTCCTCCACTCTGTTAACAAAAGACTGGATCTTCAGATACGTCATTTTGTCCAGGGGAAAAAAGCTGATTCCCCCAAACACATCCAGCAGGTCACATGACTGGAGATGAAGCGTCTGCAGGTACTAGGACAGACACAAAAATCATATGTTACAAATATTTTGAGCAACAAAAACACATTTTTTTTAAACAATCTTCAAAACAATGTGTGGAATGTTGTCAAATTGGCAGTTTTCCAAATTTACAAAAAAACATAAAAGACCTCCAGACTCCTCACTGTGCTATTTAACTAGAATTACATACAGGATATAAAGTATTAGGATTGAAAATCCACTTCTTTTCTGAAGAAACATCC
Organism: Botia almorhae; assembly: GCA_036877575.1. Classification (NCBI taxonomy): domain Eukaryota; kingdom Metazoa; phylum Chordata; class Actinopteri; order Cypriniformes; family Botiidae; genus Botia; species Botia almorhae. The sequence continues at coordinate 148,800 of JAZGTJ010000204.1, read as the reverse complement.
AGAAATGACTGCCCAGCAACACTGTGAGTGACATTTAACCTCAAAGACACTTTCACTGAGAGCTCCAGAGCACAGCTCAGGTGAGGGAGGGGGTGATGTGGAGGGTTTCCCTTGACCAAATCTCAATTATTCAGACGGGTGAGTAAGCGTGATGCCCTCAGCAAAGACATTTAAAACCACAGAACCAATAAGAGAAACATGGACGTGAGAATGTTGGGCATGTCCAGTGGCAGAAAATGCAATTGTTGGAAAACCACTGACTGAAACATTTAATTAATCACATTAAGTTTATTACCAATATTTTTTAATGTTTTAAAGATGATTAATGAACGTTTAATATGAAGCCTGAGGAGCAATGAAACAAAAATCATTATCTTGTTCTTAGAAGATCTTTTCCACAAATACCAATTTTTCAACAAATAATTTGCTCACATTATAAATTTAATATCATGACTCTTGAGGTAAGGAGGGCCAGCACACGTTTCCACATATTAACTGTTTCGTCTGTATTAAAACATATTCAATTCAATGTCACATGGTCAAATGATCCATAATGTCCTTGCAAAACAGCACACTGAAACTGAAGGCTCTCTCTCTCTTAAGACACTCACATGCTCCTCAGGTATACACTGTCTAGTGTTTATCTGATTGAAGGATTGAGTTCACGTAGTTAATACTTCATTTACCCTGTAAAAAAACTTCTCAATCTTTTGGGTGAGCAGCTGAACTCCACCGGCTTCGAACGCTCGGCTGAACGTGCCATTGAAGAGCTACAAACAACAACACAAAACACAGTTGTCAGACGCTCTCTGTGTGGATAAAGAAATGAATGCATAGAAAAACTGAATAAGCTTTTCTGCTGGCCTGTTTACCTTATACATGCTGTAGCACTGTCGTAATACTGATCCATAAACTGAATCCTAAAATACAAATGGGGTGGAAAACTCATTTATAGGTAATATAGTGCATATTATACACACACACACACACACACACACACAATTATAATACACCAAGCATTACTCACAATCATGTCCTCTTCTTGGTATTCTACAGTTGGTGGTTTTCCATCTTTGTTGGGTTTTTCCACCACTGGATTCCGCACAACCTCGACAGGAAAATATAAAAGTGCTTCAGTTCAAATGAACTTCTTTAACTTTTAAATGGAAACAAACTGGTAATGAAACATCACAGATGTGCAGATGTACCATCACCATCCAGTAATTCTCCTCAGGCTCATGGAAAAACTGTCTGTTCTTCTGAGTGTGGAGGGATTTCGCTGGTTTGGTTGGACAGAAGGTTCTGTACGTAAGAAAAGACAACAGCAATAACAACAGCTGAAGAAATGAGGTTTATTTTTGATGATTTAACACTCGTCATGTGTTTTAGTCGTGTGCACACCTGGTGAACTGAACAATCGCTTCACAGAGTCCAACATTGCGTATTTTTTCATTCTTCTCAATTTCGACGGGATGATAAAACAGGATTTTCTTTTCCTCCTACAGACAAAAACAACAGCTGCGTAAACAAATGACAAACACAAAATGATAAACCCAATAGAAGGACTTCTGCTCACATTTGTCTATTATACAAAATTCAATTATAAGTGTGTGAAAAGAATGTGTGGAACTTTGTTGATGGCAGGATTTCAGATCCTGTGGAAGTTCTGCAAATGCAGATCTGGTGGACCAGATCATGACAGAACTTACCTCCCCCTCACGTGGCCCAAATTTAGGGTTGTAGATGAAAAAACTCAGCAAAGACGGTGTGTACTGTTTCTCTTGCGTTCCAGAGGCCATTTTTGGGCTTATGAGAAGCAAAAATATGAGGTAAAAAAAGCACAATTAGCCCTGTCTGAATAAAAACCTCAGTAAAATAATTCATATTTAGACCCTAAAAAGCATAATACATTTCAATACCTGATCATCAGCATTTGTGTGGTCTGTGTTTCGATTTCCTGTTATTTTGTTTTGGGAGCCATGCATGCCGTCGACCTGAAACACAGAACGCATATTTTGAATCATTTCTGCAAGGAACACACAGTGATTTTCATATGCATTTCAGATGTAGAGAGAAACATGCTCTCTCTACGAGCAAAGCCTCTGCCAAAGCTAAACATATATAATCGTATACATAAACTTGGAGAATGACATGTAAAAGTCTGTACGTAGTTATGCCAGACAGTCACATTAAAACATAACTTAGAACTTACAGAGTGCTGCTCACATACGAAACGTATAAATTAGAGCTTATTAAATTCTCGGAGAAGGCTGCCAGCTTGTTGCTTTTTGGACTAGTGAACAACATCAAAATAAAAGAGACTGTAAAACTCATGCACAAGGGAACACAAGCCCTTTGAACTGAAGCTAATAAACAAAACACCACCCAGAAACGTCACACTTGTTGTAAAGAAACTGACGATGCTCAAAACATTTAGTTTATTACACACAAGACAGCTAGTTAGCTTTATCAATGATGCGGCAGTTTCGTGACACGCTTCAGAAGTAAGAACTGTCACATCACTAAGAGGTAGGCGATGAATTGGTGCTTACCTGTTACAGCATGTCAACAAAAATAAACCTATTAATTTGCTATCTCATGAAGAAAACAGAGCTGAGATCGTTAAAAACGATATACTTCCGGCTCTTGACAGTCGCTTTGTGTTACAGCTAGAAGCGCTCGGGTGGATCACATCTGCTGTTCAAACAGTTCCGTGTCACGAGTATTCCGAGCGCTTAGCTCATTTGTCTCTAGTGGTAAGCTATAGTCTAGATGTGTGTCAAAGTGTAGCACTGAATGGTACAAAGTTGTGTAACTGGCACATTCAATCTAAATAGTTCTCTGACAAGCTTTTACACCCAAACCAGTCATCAGGAATCTAACTACCAGTAACATTGTCCTGGTACTTACTCATTGGTTTCAAACAGGAGAACAGTTTCTTCTGCTTATAACTAATAAACCTACTTTAATCTGTCTTCTGTCACGGTGAAGTCATTGGTTTGAATCTCACCACATTCTTGATTCTTTTGTCTTCTACTTTTGACTGACCTTCACCAAAGCTGAATGAGGCTCATTCATTCCACTATCACTCTACACCGTAGCTAAGAGCTCTGTCTTATTCACTTATTAACCTCAGGTGACCTCTGGCTCAACAATATGGAAGATAAAGCTTTGTGTCATACTTACTGTTTAAGCTCCCTCATTAGACGCCAGCTACACTAACTTATTAGGCCACTCCACTGGATGATTTCCATGAAGGCAGATGTGTGTGTCTGGCTCATTTATGTCTCTTGCTGTAGTACAGAAAGCAGACAGTCAGAGGCCTAGATTGATGCGCCATTTTCAGTTCTATTGTTCTAATGAGCTAAGCGGTAACCTGAGCTGGATATCCTTCCCTTTCACTATAGACAGGCTCTCTTCCCTGAAACATACACCTGCTCTCACTCTCTGTCTCTTTAGGGCCTCCTTAGTTTGCTTTACAATTACACTCTGTTGTTTTTAAGGACAAACGATATTCCACCTATGGAATATGCATATAAATATGCACTCGTATGTAAACAAAGAGCACAATAAAAAGCTTGAACAAAAGCAATATTAGATGCTATGACGTCTTCATTACATCCCTTCTGCTAATAATCACAATTATAAATTAATAGAACCAGATTATTCTGCAGCACTGAAGAAAATACAAACCTTTGTACAGAAGTTTACAGCGTTCTGCTCTTTTAAAATAATCAAACGTTAATAATGTTCCTATTCTGTGTTTTTGTGTGTTTTAGTTTGTGTAGTGTTTAACATACTTAATTATAAAGTGTGTTGTGATACATGCTTCAGTAATAATAATAATAATTTACTAATAATAATTTTCAGTGAGCTGAGGAAAGAGTCGTCCTGTTGCTCATAACTCATTAAGGACACGGGAACATTTTAAATTAAACAACCTGTTGTTACTACAAAATAAACCTTCACACAATGATCTCCACTCACACCAGCTGTCACCATGTGTTTAAATGCTTCCAGCGTTTTCATTTTTACTCTGTTTCGAGTTCACATGCATTATTTAGTCAATGTAGTTTTTTTAAGGCATATGTGGTCATAGAAGCTGTATATGTATAATAATGATGGACATCATTATTGTCCATCAATGGGAAAGTCATCTCCCATTGGTAGAACAAAAGATAGTCACACCCCCAAAGCCATGCCATTGGTTGTGCCGATGTTGCTGGTCAGAATGTTCAAACAGATCATTCAGAACGCTGCCTGTTAAAGGTTTCCTGATATTTGTCTGTGTATTAAGCTGATAGAAGAATGTATTTTAATTGCACATTTAACATGAATTAAAGCATGTCACACTGCATCTTTATACTGCTGGTTTCAGTGTAGATTATGGCAAACAACAAAGTTGTACAGTGCACAAATAAATGTATTCACCTTGTTTGAGTTCAAAGTACAAATTCCGGCCTAGAGGGTCTTATTTTAATGGTTATTATGAAAGATACATGGAAACTAGTAGCTCAGAATGGCACAGAAGCCATTCTGTCATTCACAAGTCATTCACACACTACACATTAATGAAGCAATTTTAATGACTTTATTTTAATGACTTTATTTTAGTTTTCCTGAACAGTTTGACATTGGTCATTTGGGGTGAGTGTAACACAATAATACAGACACATGTGTTCAAAGGATAAACTTTTGAAAAGAAAGTTGGTGTAAAAAGCAGGAAGAGATGACTGTCAGCTGAAGACTGGGGACTGACTCAGGATAACACCATAGTTTGAAACTCTGTAGAGGAAGAGGAACATTAAAACACAGTAAAAATTTGTCCGTTAATGGTTTAGTTAAATAGCTAACTTAACTAATTTAAATAGCTAATAAATGCTAAATTGGTGATATGACAAAATGAACTTAATATGGTTAAAGTGTTATGTGTGTAAGGGAATATTGTAGTCTATACTCTCTCCAGCGTGCTGCTTTGAGATTTTGCATTGTCTAAGATTGTGTATGAGTGCAACATCTCTGATCTTATGCAATACACTTCTGAATGTGCTAAAATCTAACTAGCCCATTTAAATCCAGTTACAGTGAACAGATCATTTAAATGAAACACGTGATGTTGCAGCCATTAATTTTTCATTGTTATCATACAAAACAAGAAGCAAAAGACATACAATTAAAAAAACTTAATTATGGAATTACATAGAATCTTTTGCTAATAGAAATTAAGTAAGTGAGCATAGAATAGAATTAGATGAAGTGGGTGTACAAAATGGTAACATGTAAATGCACAGAGCACAATGAATAAAAATACCACAAATAAATAATCCAGATCTGAAATCATTACCATCTGCTCCAATCCTGCCGTCACTGTCATCGTCTGCAGCTGTGAGGAGACTCTTAATTTCCTTCTCTGTTAAAGTTCGAGCTCCTGGCAAAAAGCGCTGGAGAAAGAACCTGGTGCACATAGATGCAGCGATGAGATCTTTAGATCTTCTGCTGTTTGTTTCAGCCACATTCTACTGAATTCACCATTCACATCAATTCACTCCACAAGATCTCACATGACCTCATTCACCTCCTGCATCCTGAATGTGAGCTTAAATCCGAGCTAGAAATGACCCTTCAAGCACAGATCTGAATGACATTCTCCTGCCCTGGGTTCGAGTGCTACCGATGTGATTACATAATGCAGATAAAGCACATAAAACAACATCTTCATGGATTACATTAGACAGAGACTCTGTTGGCAGTTACAGTATTGGCAGTTTTGGCACTGAAATGTAATGCATTGTACAGTTTAAACGAAAGCAGATCTCTGTATGCACATGATTTTAGGATGCACGTCTGATACGCAGAAGCACACTATTCTTAAACACTGAACAGTGAGGCGGCAAGTGTGTTTACTATATAAAATGTTATTTCAGTGTATTCAGTGTGATGAAGTAATTTCCGTAACATGTTTATTAAAATGCCACGATGTGCAAAAAAAATGTCTCCCAAAGAAGTTATGATGTCATACTTGAGCTCCGCCTCCTCGATAAAGCCGCTGTCGTCTTCATCTATGATGCGAAACACATCTTTTACCTCCTGAGGACTTTTCTGACTCAGGCCACAAAGCTGGAAGAATTTTTTGTAACAAAAAGAGTCTGGAGCTGTTGAGACAAACTGGGTGTTACAATCACAATATTCCCCCTCATCTATAACATGTTTTAAAATAATACTTGATTCATCTTTGTCATACCTTGACAGTCTTTGACAGCGTTCTCTATGGCCTCAGCCGAAAGAACTGAAGTAAGTGACATATTCAACCTGCTGAAGAAAAATTGATTAATATTCCTTCAATTCTTAGGGTCTAGAACTATATGCATAACCAGCGATTCATAAAATGGTAACATGTCACAATCAGGTTCCATTTGCTAGTTAATTTAGTTAATTTAGTCATTAGTTAACATGAACTAATAATTACCAAAGCATTAATTATCAAAGAATATATGTTTTTTGTTAATTTAACGCAAATACAATTATTCATTGTTTATTCATATTAGTTCATTGTGCATTAACTAAACTAAACAGATAAGTTTTGAAATATAAAATGTAAAAAAGTTTAAATAACATTACCTGAGATTAATAGGTTCTGTATAAGTATTGTTAATTGTTGACCCATGTTAACCAAGACTGTTAACTAATGTTAACCAATAGAACCTTATTGTAATTGTTACCAATTATATTCTGCAACATGCTCATTCCGCTACGATACTGTAATTTATTCCCGTATGATTTCTCTGTCTGCACGTTCAAACAACAACAAGAAACATAAGGAGCATTTATGGATAGTCTGAGCAACACGGATTTATCAAAACTATCTGCAGGTTTGAATATGTAAGTTTATGTAAAAGCATCTCACCGCTTTGAAGCTTTCTCCTCCTCACCAGGTGAAGCTGTGTGCTAGCGGCTCTCAACCAGTGTGAATTTATATATACACCCATATGCTAATGGGACGCACAATGAGCGACGCTTGGGTTACCTGTCCGTGTATCCGATTCCTGCTGTGCGACCCTGCTTGAATTTCTTGCCTAACTAATTATCCTTTACTATTTAAACAAGCCAAACATAGTGCGTGCTTGACAGAAAAGCTCTCTCCCTCTCTCTCTCTCCCTCTCTCTCTCCCTCGTTCTCTCCCTCTCTCTCTCTCTCTCTCTCCCTCTTGCTCTCTCTCTCTCTATCCCTCTTGCTCTCTCTCTCTCTCTCTCTCTCTCACACACACACACACACACACACGTTTAATAAACAAAGGTTTAGTGATAAACTGGGTCACTTGTTAGCTGTAACATGTATTTCTTATGAATCTGTTAATGAAATCACCTGTTTCACATGATTCAGTTGTGAAATATCTTCACAGGTTTCGTGTCCTGCATCAGTTAATCAATAACAACACTGTAACACATATAGTATTTGATGATGCTGGTCAACTGGTTCAAAGTTGTGGGTGCGCTTTCCCAGCTAACAGGGAACGTTCTCAAAACGCTGGCGAACGTTTTCTGAAAGTTATCAAAAACATTATTGCATTAACTTTAGTAGAACTTTTTTCACGTTAACGTAACAGTACCGTTAACGTTAACGTTGCAGTAAGGTTCACGAATAACGCAAACGTTATTTTTAGAAGTTAATTGAACGTTTAAAAACATTACAAAAAGCATTTGATTATCGTTCTTATATTTAAGCAATAACGTTAATACAACGTCTCAAAAATGGACGTTTTAAATGTTCCTAGAACGTTCATAACACCGTTTTTAATCTTTTTGTTACTTAATGGAAACGTTACGGAAACGTTCTTACAACCTAAAATTGTTAGCTAGTTTAATCTTCGGAGTTGATTTTCCACCTCAGATAAATGATAAAAACAACTTTCTTTTCGTTACATGAGTTTTAATAAACTGGACAGTCAGCGGTTCGGGTCCACACTGAGAAATATCATCTGCATCTTGACAAACTCTCTGTCACTCATCTGATCGTCATTTCACACAGTAATGATTGAACAGACGGGCAAATAATTCTCTGCATCGTTTGCCCTTCAGGGAAACCATTCCGAATTCAAAGTAATGTGTACTTATGAACTTTATTTTCTTTTTTAATCATTTATTTAATTTAAATTAGATTTATATGTGTAACAGCATCTATTATAAACGATTCCGAATGCGTCAAACATGTGTGCGTGACATTAGACATGTTGTGTGATGATGAGGTATTAATTAAACTGAGAATGACCTGTTACAAACCAATACACTGTAAGTAAACTGACTGGTCGTGTTACGGTACAGTGATCTGTCCATTTACTGTACTTTGCTGTCTAATTTGCTGGTACGGTAGCCTACAAAAATAATTTCCTCTGCTGTGTTGTGTTGAGTCTGTAATTCACATAATGATAAATAAAGAGACATTAAATAAAGTATCAATGTCAAAAACTGTTAGCTTTACACTTGTAGCATACAAGCACAATGGTTTAAGAATCAGTGTGTAATGCAACACGTTTACAGTTGTGACTGTTGGCACAGCCTCATGGAAAATGTAGCATCAGACGCCCCCTAGTGGCGCTTACGTGAAACTTCAAGATCTCCTCTGACGCCTCTATCATTCGTTTCGTTAGTTCGGTTCCGTTCTCTCTTATAAAGCAGACACAGTCAGATACAGACACGATTATGTAAGTTGTTCAAAGTGCCAGTTAATGTTTATGTGACCGCTGTTAAACGTGCATGCTTTTAAAATCTGCAAGATTATATGTTAATATAATATGTTATATTAATGTTATATTAAATAACATTATGCTAATACCATTTTTTCCACAATTGTCTTATATTCTGTATGATCTTTACAAAGCTATTGCGAATATTTTTTATATGAATGTAATATAAATTATACGCAAATAAGTGAGCATTTAAATTACAAATTAAGATTTGTCAGATTAACACAACGTAAGCAACTTCTAAAGTGAAATAAGAAGAAGCCAGGAAATGAAAAATAGTATTTATTTATTTCTCATTGTCCCTTCCCAAAAACAGCGTTAAAGATTTGACAGTAACTAAGAATCATATCTACAACACGAAAGACTGATATGTACAGTCATTCCGGACAGTGTGCAGCGTGGGAGTGGACAGACAGAATTATGTATAAAAATCAGCCACTCATCAGATACAAATGAATGTGGAGGTCCAAGGTTCTGTTACTGGTTGCGATAAAGTTGTTGTTGTTTGGACGCCATTTACGCCTTGACCAGGGCAGCAAACTCTGTGAATATCAGAAGAAACAGCTCATCAGAAAACAAGTGAATCAGATGCGCTGCATTAAAACCTCATGATGTATATAGAAGCGTCAGGATTGAAATATTCCACGAGAAGATCGCTCACCATCCACTCCAATCTTGCCATCACCATCAGAGTCTCCAGCTTTCAGAAAGGCCTTGGTCTCTGCATCAGTGAGAGCTCTGGCGCCAGCAGAGAAGTTCTGCAGGAACAGCCTGAGGAACATAACCAGATAATCAAGCCCGAGTCTCCAGGGTGGGAAACAGGAGACAGCTGTGTGGAAAACTATAGCCAAATCTTTAAAACACTAGTGTGAAAAACTTGGTCTGACCTAAATCGTTGGTCTATGATGAGGTTTAAGACCAGACTTACTTCAGCTCGTCCTCCTCAATGAAGCCACTCTTGTCCTGGTCAATGACAGCAAAGGCCTTCTTGACGTCATCGGCGGACTTGCCGGCCAGGCCGACCTTGGCGAAGAAGTTCTTGTAGTTGAAGGAGTCGGCAGCTGGAGGTGAATTTAATGAAGGTGTTAGCAGAAGAGAATAATCTTACACACATGTAAAAATATAACATATTGGCTGAGCCAGATGAATCACAAAGAGAACATTGTCATCCACTGATGATATAAAGATATTTAGATCAATATATTATATCTGGTGATAGATCTCGTGAGACTTTCATACAACATGACAAAAAAAATTTCTGGAAATGTTTAGCCAGCCTTAAAATTTCAGAATAATATTGTCTTGCTCATGTGCATGTTACCTTGGCAGGCCTGCAGGGCTGCAGTGATGTCAGCCTCTTTCAGAATACCAGCGAATGCCATGGTAAGCTATAAAACGACACAGGGCTTGAATTCAGTACAACTTTACAAAGTACATTTTTTAATTTACCATTTAGTTAGTCTTAATGAATTAAACCAGCATTCGTTTAATTAACCTTTCAACATTTATCAAATTCCTTCCGAAACAAAAAAACTAAAAAAAGAAAACAAAACAGATTTTGAGCGTCATCAGACTTGCTCCCCTGCTTCAATAACGGATTCAATTCAATTAAAATAAATGATAAACCCCAACCGGTCCTCCGCGTAATGGACGCGCTTTAATGATATCCCCACGCCAAATGACATCATGTCCAAACAGGCAGACAAAATATTCCCAAAGCAGGTGTCTTGAGACTCAAGCCATCCTGTCCGGATCAAGCTGCTCTGTCGCTCTTCCCTCCTCATCGCATGATCTTACGGCTGTGCGGACACTCACCTCTGGTTGTCTTTGGGGTTTTTGGAGCAGAAGGGATGAAGCTGACTGCTGCGGTGAGCACCGACTCCGCGCCTTCCACCTTTATATACCGCTGCTCCACCGAAATATAAGGCATAATGTAATAGACACCGCATGATAGGCAGTCGAAAGTCTTGTCCAGTAGTCAAGCTGTTCTATTTATATGCTCTTAAATGAAGATGCTTAAAGGTACATAAACACAAGTCCTTAATATCGCGGGCTAATAATACACGAGGCTGATATGGATGAAACTTCTGTAGTATGAATCAGGACGAGTTAAAGCAACTTTGCTCATGAGATGGACAGCTGCGTAACTGGAGCAAATATTACGCACTTTACTTTGGAGACTTAAGAGGATCAGCGTGAATAAAATATCAACTCACTTCACTGCCTGTTTCAGTAACATTGTTTTGGAAATGCTGAAGGTAAATGTAACGTAACGGGAATGTAAGGGCTGTAACGTGTGACCTGAGGCAACGGTTTCAGCTGCGGTTCTTGGCGTCTGTTTAATACGTGTACGTGTACGTGTACTTCGGTCACATTTGTTTTCAATGTAATAAAATGGGCACCGGAAGCATGAGTTATTGTTGTCATATAAATATGTATTTAGTGAAATGTACGTGCTGTTTAAGATTAATACTGAAACTTCTTATCGTGAGAGAGAAATTAAATTGTGTGTTGAAATTGCATAATGATTACAAACATACTGATTAATACAATATAATAAAAATATGAGAAAATGTATAGTTAGTACCCAACTTCAATTATTGTATATATTAAATATACGACCATGGCCTTCAAACTGGTGCTGGTGTACTATACTGGTGTGTAATGGTGTGGATTTCTGATGTTGTGTGTGATAGTCATGATTTATAGTCATGATTAAATGGCACAAGTTTTGGACATCACAAGTTGATCTTTTGGCTAACAGATAATAAAAAGTCAGATCAGTGCAGTTGTTTCTGGATTTCATATCTCAAATATTAATCTGTTGACAGCTGCTTACTCTCAGACAATAGAGTAAAATATTAAAGTGAATTAATAACTGTCACTGTATTATCCTGATGGAGACACGCTTCACTGTCAAAGATCATTTTCACAATAATCAAACAGAAACTTTCGTTTGTTCTCTTAAATGCGCGACATGATGGTAATACAAGCTCTGATTCTAAGCTGAAGCTAAATCACAAAATTAACACACACAGGAAGTGCCAGTTCAGTTAAAAATATGAACTACTCTTAAAAGTTATGAAGTAAATAACAGGACAATAAACAGTTTGTCTGACACTTGTTTAAAGTTAATTCAATCTAAATTTTATCTAAGTGGATTTTGTGGGACAGAAGGATTATGTGCTCTGTCTTAGATCTGATCTGATTTCTCCTACATCTGATCTGATCTGTGCTTTCATCCAAATCAATTTACAACGAATTAAAGTTATACGTCTGGTCAGTATGTGTGGGGAATCGAACCCACGACCTTTTATGCTGCTAACGCAATGCTCTACCAGTTCAGCTACAGGAACACGATAAGGAGCACTATTTACAGTAAAGTACAGTAAACACTGCGTGTGAAGTGCGCCGCTTCTGTGTGTGATCAGCCTTCAGGAACTAAATATAACACGACTCTGCTCATGCAGTGTAAGTGATGCCTGGACACGCTTTATGAGCCCACCTCTGGTGAGGACATGCACTCATTGAGCATGTGTATAAAATCCTGCTGACATTCTACACTCGCCTTTAAAAACTGCTTAGCTCTGTCATTTTAACAACTGCCCACAGATGGCTATGATATTCATTCACATTGCTCATCAAAATCAAGTGAAAATGTGTGTATGTTGTCTGAATGTGCTAATGAAATATATAGCATGAAATCTTCATACATGTGTAGAAGTTGTAGTTGTATAAGTAGAAGCTTGTATATTTTTATAGCAACAGGTTTAAAGTGGAGTTAAGTTTTGCACAATGCTCTCATGTAACATTCACAGAAATTTAGCAGAGGACACGGTTTTACATTGAATGTATTTTTATTTCCTTGTCTAAAGTGCAACAGAGATTGTATGTTTGCACATCGAAGGTTTGTCACAGAGAAATACAACTGAACAACATCAATAATAAATAGCTTTCCAGGACATCAGACAGGCGTCGTTTGCGAGGAGGAGTTTGCAGGGCATTTATAAATAAATATAAAAAAGATGACATGTAAGCAAAGCTCTGGTTCCAAAGATGAGGGTCCAGGAATGCTTAGGCCTTAACAAGAGAAGCAAACTCTGTGAAAACAAAATAATGATAATAATTAAAATGTGAAAAACGAACCTTTCATTTCAAAAATGCATTTCATAGCAGGAAGAACAGTTTTAATCTGCCAATAATTATATGAGATTATTATGAAGGCCAAACTAAACAATTATTGGTACTAATTTCTTTTTAGTTTTTTTTTTTTTCTTTTTAGTTAGAATTTTGTGAATTTCACTACAGACCTTTTGATCAGATTTTAATCAGATAAATTTTGGCTTATTGTTTTGTCACAGATCAGTGTGAAAAAATCTTTTTATCTGACAGACCGTCTTACAATTAAAAACATCTGTTATAAATCTGAATGTGGTCAGAATTAATCTACAAATCTAGCTAATAAAAAAATAAAGTAATTGTGGAATATATAAATATGCTTAGTTAAATATGCTAATGTAATAAAGTGTGAGAAAAATGTTCTTTAGTTTTCTCAGCATGACCACGACATCGTAATTCATCATTCACTCGTAACTTCCACTGCTTTCAGTTTGTTTCTGTAGAATGAGTGATGAACATTGAGATGCAGTACCATCAACTCCGATTTTGCCGTCGCCATCGCTGTCTCCAGCGGAGAGGAATGCCTTGGTCTCAGCATCAGTCAGAGCTCTGGCACCAGCGGAGAAGTTCTGCAGGAACAGTCTGAAGAACATTTGAGGATTAAATAAGATTGTGAATGTTGTGGAACATCATCCAATTTACTTCAAAACCAATTTTGTAGCTTTATTACTTCAGCTCATCCTCCTCAATGAAGCCACTCTTGTCCTGGTCGATAACGAAGAAGGCCTTCTTGACATCATCGGCAGATTTTGCGCTCAGACCGACCTTGGCAAAGAAACTCTTGTAGTTGAAGGAGTCGGCAGCTGTGAATTACCAGCAAAGCGAAACATTTATTTATTTTGTTCACAATATTTCACTGTAATGAATTTCAGCTGCATCGTGTTGTCTGAGTGATGTTATGTAATGAATTAGCGCAGATGCGTCTCACCTGCGCAGGCAGCGAGAGCTGCAGCCACATCCTCGTCCTTGAGAATTCCAGCAAATGCCATTTTGAGATTTCTGGTAATTAGAGTCAAACACAAAGATTAAGAAGAGTTTTCTCTAGCAAATAAACACCAGTAAATTCATTTTACACCGTCAAATTCATTTGGCAGTTAGAACGGCCTTTTCAGACAGGTAATTAATGAATCTACAAAACCAAAAAAGTGTCTAAAATGTCTAAAATCCCTCATTTTAATGTTTTTTAGACCTAGAACCAGACTCGAGAGAAGATGTTAGATCGATCCATCACAGTGTATAAATTCACATCGTTAGTTCAGTCATTAGAGACACTTTTATCCAAAACAGCTTACAGTGCATTCAAGCTATACATTAGATCAGTGTGTGTGTTCAGAGCGACAGAAACAATATGATGCAGATCTCTAAAACTAATGAAAAACCATCCAAACTCAGAAGGTAGCAGGTCCTTCGGCTGGTTAACTGAGAAGACTGATGTAATGAGATGATAATCGTGTTTTCAGTCCTGCAGCAAAATCTCTCTTAATCCATGCGCATCCTCATTTTGTTCCTGCACTTCTGGAGAAACATATTCCACAGGGATACCGAAATGCAGTGTGAGGAATCATCCTCAGAGTGATCTGTCTCTCCTGAAAACTCACCTTTGTGCTGCTCTGGCAACTGTTCCACAGATGTGTGACGCTACCCGGCGCACCGATGCGTCTTTTATACTCTTGTCTCTGGGGCTGTAACAGACACCATGTGCTTAGGTTGGGTTTACTTTCGAAAAAATGTGTCCAATAGTCATATGGCTCTATTTTTATCCTTTACGTGAGGATGCTTCAAGCCCATATGGGAAATGTTTGAGGGGTACGGTAGGGTGTCTGTCCTCCACTTATATGGGTTTGGTGTTTGCAGAAAACATGTGCAATGTAATTTATGTCCTCATATGAAGTTTTGGTTTGTAAAAGTTGTATTTTATCAGTGTACAGTGTATTTTGTACAGTATAGTTGGCAGAGCAATAGGCTCAAGTTGAGCAAATAAATAAATAAATGTAGAATTAAACTGGGAGGAATATGATTAAAGTTTTCTACTGGAAGGATGGTGGGGGTTTACAGTCTCTGACTATATATAATCCATACATGCAGTATGAGTGTGCTAAGCAGATTCTGGGACAGCTGAAAGTGTGAACAGAGAAGCAAAAGTGTCAAATTACTGACAAACATTTGAAATACACTTACAGCTTTTTTACAAGGCAATGTCTCAATAAATATATATATCCTCTTCATCTATATCATCTATATGTGATTAAAAAAATGGAATTTAGGTACAGATACTAAATTCTCTTTCTGTGTTTTTTGTCAGTTCTTTCGAAACTTCTAAGAGGACAGAAATACATTTGAGAGAGATTTCAGAGAAATGTATAACAGCGTCACAGTTATCAGATCTCACTGAATATGAATAAAAAATTAAACTAATATTGGCTGGGATGTATTTTAAAATGTTATGAAACTTTGAAACCCAATTAAATAATGAATTTATGTTACAAAAATGTGTCTTTATTTTTCCTGGCCTCTAAATTCAGTTTAAAAATACTTTCTTGTAAAGATATAAAAATGTAAGTGTGTCAATTTGTAAAAGATTATCTTTTATTTGTACCGTTTGTCTGAAGAATAAACTCATCAAAGTTTATTTGACTGTTTTCATTAAATGTCTTCCCAGCATTCATAAATTGTCTCTTTCAAAATGATTTATTTGTTTGACGCAAATCCATGTTTTTAAACATCTTTATATGACTTTGCATTGTATGGAACACAGTAACATACAACAACATTACAGTAAAATATACAAGATGAAGCACAATCCTCAGAATCCAGTTTTGAATGACTGCTGACAGGAAGCAGAGAAAAACTGGTTCATTCATTCGCCTCAGGAAGTGTTAACATGTGCTGAGAATTCTACAGGAAACAAAACAATTCACATGAATCTCTTATGATTTATATATCATTTATTTTAACGATGCGATCTTGCCATCTCCATCCATATCTCCAGCCATGAGGACGGCTTTGGTTTCAGCTGCAGTGAGGGCACAAGCTCCTCTGGAGAAGTTCTGCAGGAACAACCTGGAACATAATTAAATATTCTCTTGAAATGACTCAGCTGTTACATTATAACAGACCTTTCATCATTTATATATCATATAGTGTTTACATTACATTAATCAAGTTTTTAATTTCTCCCACAGACACAAACAGAACTGTCATTTGGAAAATGACTCAACTCCAGCTCATCCTGCTCAATGAAGCCACTCTGGTCCTGGTCCAACATTTTAAAGACCTTCTCTATCTCAGGTGGAGACTTTTTGGACAAACCCACTATTGCAAAAAATGTTTTTGGGTTGAAAGAAACCAAATCAAGCAAATAATCAAATCAATAAAGTGATACATGCTATTACTTCTAGGCAGTAACATTTTCTGACAAGATTCATTGATTCCCTCCTCACAACCCAGAAGCAACTTTTCTCTACATATATCTATATAATCAAGAGAAAACATTCACACAGTCAGCTGCAGTTTCTGGTCATTTGAGCATAACTTATACTCAACTTTACATGCATTGATGGCAGTACAAATATCAGAGGCAGCCAAAACATCCCTGATGGCCATTTTCCAAAGGATTTAATGAAACTGTTACAGTGTCTTCACTGACTGTATCTGTGAACCTGCAGTCAGAACGTCACAATGTGATGTCAATAACCTGCAGTGTTTGTCTGTCGCTCAGCTGTGTCCTCCACAACATCTGACACCCATCTGGAGAAACAGTCATTATCACTGACTACATTTATTGGCTAAAACAAACAAACAAAAATAAAAAGTCGTATGATTTATATTAAACTTTACATGATAACAGCATGTTATATTTGGTTCTATAAGACGTTTCTATAAGACGTATCTTTCCATCTTCTTGTGTTTTTATACTTTGTTCTTCCTTTGTAAACATCCTGTTATTGCTTGGCCATCATTACTGGACCTTCACCGACACATCACGATTTAACAGCAACGGTCGTAAGACAGATTCTTCTGAGAATTCTGCAGGAATTATATTCTTCTGTGAAGATCAAAGCTTGTGGAATCCAGCGCAGTGCTGAAACACCATCAGACACTGTCCAGCTGTTATTGTGTGTTTATGTGATTCCTCTCACTGCTTTGTCTTTGTGCACGTGCTGATCCACAGCAGCTTGAGCTGATATGACGTGTGCTGAACTTCCTCTGCAAGCTTTTCCTGAGGATGAACGTCTGCCTGCTTGTGTACGCTGCCAACCAGAGGCCCAAGCACTGACACAAACATCCTTCCAGCTCACTGTTCCTCTGTTCCAGCTCACTGTTCCTCTGTTCCAGCTCACTGTTCCTCTGTTCCAGCTCACGACCTGCTCCTGTGGTCTTGTGCTCTCAACACACAACCTCTTGTTTTCAGGAAGGCCGTGTTTCCTGACTGACAGAGTTTGGGGCTGGACTTCATATTCAGAAGAACACTGACATATTTTGTGTGTGTTTATCTGTTATACCAGGTGCAGTGAGGATACGCAACATGTTTTTAGGGAAGATATTATACACATATTTTTCTGCGTGTCTTTGATGGTGAGTGAAGGCAGATTTTGTTCACAATATAATAATATCATGCATTGTTTTGATGATTTTCAGGTATATTCTGTTTTTAACACCTTTTGAAATCTTTATTGTTTTATGAACACCAGTAAAAACATTTTTACTCTTTGTGTTTTTGGTGTTGTTAACATCATTCTCTACCAACTGAGCAAAACAACACCGCATGGAACAATGGACAAATGTATTATTGGCAGCTGACATGAAATATTTTTTGGAATTTATCATTTGTTAATAATTATAATTTTATGCATGCAGCTTTTGATTGAGAAATTTTATATCTGTAACTTTAGACTATTTAGACTATTACTATATAACTATTTAGACTTTAGACTAAAAATTGAAAAAAAAACTTGGACCAGTCACATGACCTAAAATACACGTTTTCTATTATACATTCATAGAATCTTAATCATAGAATCATAAAATCTTGAAATTGTGAAAAATTTGTGAATTAAATTGTACACATTATCCATCATGTACCCTTGTTTTTGTTCAATTCAGTTGTTTTTCCCAAATACTTGTTAAATATGAAAGAGAGAAATGATGAATAAGCTGATAAGTGATTATTGGGTTGCAGTTACTGTACTGCAGTGCCTGTTTTATTCTGAAGCGCTCTCGGTACTGAAGCCTCTTCTGATGTGTGATCAGTTGAGAAGCTCATTGTCATCAGAGTGAGGTTATCTCCAGCGAATCTTCTTAAAGCTGCTGATCGTGTCCTTCATGAGTGCAGCTGGAGACTCTGTTTCTCATCGTCTGTCAGGTTTAGCTGCATTTCCATTTATTTCAGTTGAGCAGCTGTATCGGAGACATGCCAGTGAGTTTAGATTTAGCCAAGACGGGCTCTTCAGTTCTAGTTCCCGCCTCTTCTCTCCCAGCCATCAATCTCTCAACACCAAGTGTGTGTGTGTGTGTGTGTGTGTTCAGGCTGGAATGTTTGTGTGCCCGCATGGACACCCTAAAGTGAGCTTGGGCCAGATCACATCATTAGCCGTAAATCTGAGGTAGTAAACCAGACAAACTCATTAAAGCACATTTGGCTTGTTGTAAGAACATTTCCCTAACGTTTAGACATTGTATTAACGTTATTGCTTGGTTATAAGAATTATATTTATTTTGAATTCTGTAATGTTTCTAAAACGTTCCACTAACAGCTTTAGAACAACAAAGTGTTACTACTGTTACTGCAAGAACATTTTTGGTAACTTTGAGGGAACATTTGAGAGAACAGCCAACGTGCTGAAAACGTTCCCTGTTAGCCGGGATTACGTTAAGTCTTGCGTAACGTGCTTCTCCATCCCATAATGCTCCTCTGGCCCTCCGCTCTCTCTGTGTGAGTCAGTGTTGCCATGGCGCCGGAAAACTTCCTATGCTGTCTGTAAAATAAATGAAGGTGCTAATTGAGCAGCCGATCTTGCCAGGCTGTGAATTCCCATGTGCTGAGACTGATATGTCACCCGGGCCTGGAAGTGTGGCAGGAGGCCAGAGAGAGTCCTGGTGTCCCACAATGAGCTCACCAAGACTGGGGCTCGTTGTATAAAGCCACCGTCCAGCTTACAGGGAATATTCTCAGAATGCTGGCTAATGTTGTCTCAAAGTTCTCTCAAAGTTCTCAAAATAGTTCCCGCAGTAACGATAGTAGAATGTTTTTTAATGTTGTATATTACATCAAAATGCTGTTCTTAAGTTGTGAGTGGAATGTGGAGTTAAAAACTCCCTCAACACTTTGTTGACAGTTTGAATTAATTCTCAGAATTATGAAGGATTATGACTGACATGTTATGACTTTAAATGTTGTAAAGAACAGATTTAAATCTAGATTTAGCACGTGGAGTGTTTTTACTGTAAAATAAGATGACCATATAAGGATGCTTTTCAGTTAGAAATGTACAAACATGATTCGTAATAACAGAGGGACCATCAAGTTTTAAATGAACAACAACAATATTAACAATGATGGTCCAGTCGTCAAATACATTGTTTCCTCATGACACTGAGAACAAACATTTGTGTGTGAAGTCACACCAGCAGTTCTCAGTGAAATCATCATCATCATTTTGATAATCATGCATGGGTGGTCTTAATCATTTTTTGGACTGAAATGCAGTCAGAAATGCAACTGGAGGTCATTCAGAGCTGTTCCTCTGCTTGCATCTTTGGGGTTTCCCTATGCCACCGCTGGCCCGGCTCTGGTTTTATGATGATGACATCATCTCTTGGAAAAACGTCACACTCAGAATGGCAGCGTACAGCCACAACACTGAATACAATCTTGAAAACATATTTTTACAGCGTTTGGTTCTGCAAATGTTTTTCTTTCTCTCTTCTGAGATTTAAATAAATTCTCAAACTGGTGCAGATCTTGTCTAGGAGTTTGAGTAGGAGAGACGTCAGCCAGCCTAAAAACAGGAGATTTATGTCTTTTATAGGCTATATTAGAAGTGAAATGTTTAAAGCTGCAATCTTTAACTTTATTTGGGTTAGAAAAGTACAAAACAAAAATAAGTACATGACAGATTAGTCACAATCTCCTTATTTTACCCCGATTTCCAATGCTAAGATTATGATAATAATTTACAGTTTGAGCTGTTGGGTTTCCCAGGAAATGCCAGTTTGCCTTTATTTATTTTGCCCAATATATAAGAAAAGTACATAAAGTAATCTGCAGTTTTACGTTTCAAACAGAGATGGCGATAGAGAGGCAGAAATTACGCTTTAAATTCACTTAATAAAGCTCTGTGGACCCGCATGACTTCGATGATTTCTGGGTTCTTTATTGACCTCATTTTTCGGGACATGCTCGATGTTTGTGCATGAAAAGGGCAGTCCAACATTTGCACATCATGAATTAGACTTACTGAATAAACTGCTTTGTGAAATGTCTTAGCAAAACTGTTTTCACTGTACAGTTGATCCTCTTAACTGCAAGACATAGAAAGCTGATTCCTGACTGCAGCACAACAGCAGGCAGACTGCCGGGACTGACCGAGCTCCTTTACTTATAAATTACAGTGACACAGCATATAGCAAAATCTACCAAACATCCCCGTCCATATACAGTACAGTACTGGATTTGAGTTAATAGTATAAGATACATTACAAGACCAACATCTGAGAGAACAGAGCATTATTACACACGGCTGTACATTATTGTAAAAACAGACATGTTTCTTGATTTGATTGCTAATGCAATGTTCTAATAAGATATTTACAGCGTTTGCATTGTTTTGTACCTCCACAGCCACATCTGACAGGATTTGCCAAGAGAGAGATGTTCCTGGCTCAACACAGTTTGTAGGCTGAACCATAACCAATCTCTATAACAAAAGGAAATGACAAGTGAGGACCAATGGTGTTAAAGTCACTTACTTTTCCATCATTTATTCACCTTCATGTCATTCCAAACCTCATGTCATTCCATTTTTCACTGGAAGTCGGTGGGTGCCACTGTTGCGCCACTTCAAAATATATATTTTGTGTTCCTCAGAAGCAAAAAGTCATACAGGTTTGGAATGACATGAGGGTGAGCAAACGATGGAGGGTGAACTATCTCTTTAACTCATTCCTCAAATCTGATTGGTTAAGTGTAAGTGTCAACAATGAGCCAGAAACGGTCAAAATCATGACAGACAGTGTAAAAGACGATGAGGTTTATATTTATGTTGTACTATATTTGTGTAATAACATGATGTTCATACACACATCAGGTGTGAGGACTGGATATAGCTACAGTGCAGTTGGCCTGAGCTGCCTCCAGCTACAGTTAACAGCAAACTTCCTGCCAGTCTAATTTAAGCTGTTCAGTAACTCACACTGTGTGCCAGAGCAGCCCCTCCGCACATCTATCACCTCTACTGTCAGAAAACAGATATTACAAACACATTACTAGTCCACAGAACATGTATCTCAGCCACCACGTTTATATCTTATATTTTATGTTTATGTTCATTTATTTTATGCTTCTAGCTTCTGGCTAAAATATGAATACAAGCGACATTTATAAAATACAGTTAGAATATATTTTAAATGAGCAACATCATTGAAATTTTAATAACAAATGTTTCATGGGAAAATACATAATTTTATAATTATCTCTAAATGTTGTAGGGTGAGATCGAGCAAATATTCAGTAAATAAAAAGATGATGGTTCTTTCTTTGATAATAAATATTGACTGTATTTCATGCAAATATCTTGAAAATTGAACAACAAATCTCCAGACTGGATTATAAATACAAACTTCAAGTGGGAATTACAAGTCACTGTTTCAATGTAAGCAGAAGATGCTTCTTTACGTGTGTTTACAACTTCATCTTAAATTACTTACACCATTCCCACTGTCTGTACACCAGAGCTGCTGTACCCGCGCGGCACTTCCCAACTTTTCCAAAAAAGGCTGCGAAAGCCAAGGCTGACATTTCATTTTTGTCCGTTACCCAGAATGCAGCGGGGCAGCAGACGAATGGAGTAACTGTTGTAGTGGGGCACGCACATCTCAGAGCGACTGGCTCTGATGTGCATGCTCAGAATAAGCCCAAAGGCATCCAATTACACAGCTCTCATGAATTGTTCGGTGTCATCTGTGTGAAGGATATGATGATTCTGCCTCTCGTGTGTAAAACGATAGGCTGAAGTGAAGCGTTAGCCCTCAATTGGTGGGAACATCAGCACAAACACATTTAAAAGAGGGAACCTGCTCCCTTTTTGGAAGTATGTTACTGTCAGTGCTTCAGGTCAGCTCATCCCTCCCTACAAGGTTGCTTGCCATGAGTGCATGAATTTTATTGGGCATGAACACAGCTACTCAGTTTCTGAGTTAAACTTATATTGCTGGGAATTTAAGGCACTGCACTGACAGCAAACTCAACACGTGGGACAGAAGCAATACATGTTGCACAATATTAAACAGCTGTAAATCAGAGAAATCTGTTGCTGCACATGAAACATAAGCTCAGTTGTCTGAGAATATCAGTCGTATGTTTTAAGCTCTTCAACATGAAGGTTTAGGAAGAAAGATTTTTTCCTGATGATTTAATCAGCTATTTTACTGACATCAGATAAAGGGGTGATATTTATGTTTATGTATCTGTCATAAACTGTTGCGTGACATAAAGCTTTGGTTTGCAAGCATTAATATCTTGTTCCAATACGTTTCAAAGCAATTCTGTCTCATTTTTAATGCTGCTAGCAGATGGTTCTTCAGTTTCAGAAGCTGCTGTAAAACTGTGATGAGTGTTCAGAATTTCTCACGCAGGCACTGAAGCTCTCTTTCATGTCTCGTCCCGTGTAGATTGAAGTAGATTGAAGTACCATATGTGTTCAGCAGCCGGTTTGCTCCTCCCCATGCCGGGTCTCACAGAGAGAGAGAGAGAGTGTGTGTGTGTGTGTGTGTGTCTGCTGTCAGCTGGAAACAACATCCTGATGCTGAATGAGTGTGTTAAGGAAAACTCCAGCATCAGGGATTTTGTTTCTAGAGGGCCGTAATGAGCACCAGAGAGTGGCCGCCCCTCGTTCTGTCTTTCTTACAGATTAAAACTCCTCTGGTTCTGATCCACATGCAGCTGGACTGTGTTATCATTTAGATGTTTCTTTCAGAACTGGTGGAATTCACCTAAAATTCACATATTATGTATTTATTTTCTCAAAATTCCAACAAACAGCGACAAATAAGCAACATTTAACAAAAAACAGAAAAAGCTTAAAGCTGCAATTTGTAAATTTTTTCGCTTAAAAAACATAAATCAGTTTTTGAACAAGTACATGATCTGTGTTCAACACGATCTGCATATCTTACACAACGTGTCATTCACAACAGTAAGTTTATAATAATGATTTGTAACGGATTGCTGTGTTAAGACGTCCGGCCACTAGACGTCCACAACTGCAAAAGAAGATTGTGCTCTCAATAACGTCCACCAGACGGCACTCTGTCCCATTTCACTCACGTCTAATAGTGACTATTAATTATTTCTACAAATCTACTAATATACACAACATGACTGTATGTAATATAATGTTAACCTGTATTTATAACTGTTATAGCTATAATGTAACTGTCTTATAATGCAGAGCATTAAGACATTATACAGGAAATGTGTTTTTTAACACTGGAGCATGTCCACACACACACACACACACACAGACACACACACAGACAGACACACACACACACACACACACACACACACACACTCACACACAACAGAGTGATTTACTTCATGCATACGGATGGTGTGTGTGTGTGTGTGTGTGTGTGTGTGTGTGTGAATCTTCTAACTGACTTCATCACAGCAGTTACTGAGTCAGTGCGCTACCAAGTCATTCGTTTCGAGGTTGCCTAGTGACCGTGGCAGGTAAATGTTTCCCGTTGTGCATTTGTTGATGCTTGGCACTAATATTTATTCAAGCCCTGCAGTACAGACAAGAGAAAATAACATTTTCAGGTGATTTCATAGATATCAAACCATCTGTAAAAACAATAACCAGCAGATTCTGACTTTTACTGACTTAAAACTGACTTTTACACACAGAACTGACAGAACTGTTTGGTACTTTCACAGCAAATGTAAATAATATAATACTAATTTGTTTTAATTTGTCCATCTATTTGAATTGGTCCATTTTTAATCATGATAAAATGTACAGTAGGCTCTTCTTCATTGGACAGTATTGTCCGGTGCTCCACCAAGAGGACAAAGCTACTACAATCCCATGAAAACACCCAAAGCCCAATTTAACTGAATTATCAGTATTGGGATTTAGACCATAGAATCTCTGTGAATTTCCATTCTGTCACAAATACGGAACGAGAACTTAAAAAGTCAGTAAATGTGCAAAGAGCAATTTCTAGTATCATTAGTAATGAACTATTTCAAAACTGATTTATAAAGAAAACAAATTTTAAAAAGAAAACATTTTTAGATTATAGTAATTTCCATAAGTTTTCCAGGAAATTAAAATTCCATTATAGTTTGTGGTTTTTCACAACCATATTTAAATTAAATGGCCTTTTTTGCACGTCTATTTTGTATTTCCAACAGAGTTAAACATCACATGGCGCATGTGTGTCAGGCTGTGAGCACTGTCCTCATGTTGTCATTTCCAGTTTTATTTTGATTGCATCCGCTGTTGACTCTTGAAATCCCAAACAGGAAGTGTTGTAAAGACAGAAACGTCTGTTTTTCGGTAGAGGGCGCCAGTAACTCAATAACTAAAGGTATGATTTGGGTACACGGGGCTTCAGTAATAAGCACCAAGAAGCTTTATTGCTTATTGCTTTAAAGCAGTGATCCATCATTTCTCTCTCTATCTTATCTGTTTGAAACACAAAATCTGAGGTTACTTAATGTACTTTTCATTAAGTGTGAAATCAAACGAACCCAAAGTGACATTCCGCAAAATCCGAAACCGACAGCTCAAATTTATATATATTTTAAACTTACTGTTGTGAATCAGGGTAAGGAGACAGTTTTGAACATTCATCTGTTATGTACTTACTCAAAAACTGAAACATGGTTTGCAGCTTGAATGAAATTGTTATTCTGTAGACCTGGCAAGGTTTCATAAACACAGCAACAAAAATTGAATGATATTAATAATAAAAAAAGACTATTTCAAGCAATATCCCAACTAATGATTTTTGAACCCCAGCACACTTGGGAATGTTAGTTTTAGTTCCGTAGTTTCTCTTGACTACAGCAAAAACTGTCCCATTAAAGATTTAGTTTCTGGAATGATTTTATTATTTAAATATCTTCACCTATTAAAATAACTGTATATTCAGAAGTCTGTTCTATGGATGTGCAGCCATTAGAAAGAAAAATGACAACAATAACAATACAAATAACAGTTATTGTAATATTAAAAAACATCATTTTTTTCTACATGTCTTTATTTCAAGAGTAACATGTTACGATAGAAAATGGGTCAATAAATCAACATTGCAACACAAAAATTAAAAGGTCTGAAAGAATGCAGCCAAATCTCCAGCTAAATGCAACAATGTGCAGCTGTTATTCCAAGGAATGTTATCAACGCCAGTCTTTACAAGATGAGGAAGGAAATAAAACAAACCTACAGTTTACACATTTTCCTACTTGAGAAGTTTACAAGGTATGAAGAAAGAAATATATTAATTTTAGAAACAATGACATAAGAGAGTAAAACGAATCCGTCAACCAAACAGGACGCACTGACATCTTGTGTCATGTTAAAGTAAAGATGTCAAACACTCAGTGGAACCTGAAATAAAACATGATTCTACGATGTGTTGTGTTTTTATTAGGGGCTGCTATACGTGAACATCCGCCCATGTTTAATGTGTGTTCATTTTACCTTCGTTTTAAACAGAGGACCAATATGGTCAGAAACAAGGTTCTCATTGAGCAGCGGTCAAGAGTCTGTTAACGCCGCGCATTCCCTTATAAACTCA
This sequence comes from Botia almorhae, assembly GCA_036877575.1. NCBI lineage: Eukaryota > Metazoa > Chordata > Actinopteri > Cypriniformes > Botiidae > Botia > Botia almorhae. The sequence continues at coordinate 122,852 of JAZGTJ010000204.1, read as the reverse complement.
GTGTATGAATGAATCCAGTTACAATGTAAAATAATAACTTAAAGTCTAAAACTGTTATAAATAATGGCTCATGTAAATGTAATCATGTATTCTTTTAAAAACTCTACGGAATAAACATGATGCTGTAACAGAACCCTTTAGTTTGGTTCCTCTGACACCTTATCTACATTGCACCAATGTACATTAAAACCCCTCCGACGCAAATGTACATCCGGGAAGGGAGGGGCATCCCGTCTCATCAGATGATGGGGGCTGATCTGTCATTTGTGATGGTGGGTCGTAGTCTGACTGTGGCGAATGGATTTCCACCCCTGAGGAGGAGAACATGGGCATCATGCTTTCAGAGAAGGAAAAAGTCATTAAAGTATATCTGTATATATGTTCTGTTGAAGTTACTCACATCAGAAATGGGGGCATGGAGTGACCGTTTGGCGCAGACACCTGGTGCAAATAAAGAGAGCAGTGTCAATGAAATAACTGTGACTGGAGCTTTCTGCAAGAGAGAGTTTTGCTCTCTGGAGCTTTAAAGTAAAACGTTTCCTGTCGAACTGGTTTGATTCTTCTGTCATTCACCAGCTAACTTTAGTGCTCGGAACATTCACTGTGTTCTATGACCTCATTATCTGCTCAGGAATCTTGATCATCTTGAAACGCTTGCTCGCTCCATCTAAGTGCTGACAGCCTAATCAGACCCAGTGAAGCGCAGATGAGCTGTAAACAGTGAGGAAAGATACAAGCCACTGTGTGGATGAGCCCAAGATGTAACCAAACATTTACCATCAGTGACTGAAAATAATAAGTGGCAATTTTATCGAGTTAACTAATCCCCATCATAGACATAGACATAGACAGGCACTGTGTACTAACTTTACTTGTACTGCAGGCAGTCACATGTGGTTTAGGGCTATTCAAGAGGTACTTTAGTTCTGTTGGGCATCGGCGGCTGTACTGTCTCGCTCTCCCTCACAAAAGAAGTGAGTTCTGGGGAGTGTGTTGGTGGTAGACAGCACTAAAGAGCTAAACTTCCTCTGCACTGCTGAGAACGGAACAATGGCAGCTTGTCCAGCTAACTTTGCACTCAGCTGCAGCCACTGCTCTGTGTTTACCGTGTTCTGTGGAGAGGGGACGAAGGGTTTGCTGGGTTTGTCCCTGAATGAGTCACTGTAGTCAGGCGGGGGCAGCAGGACGGGTTCCTCCCCCCTGTGATCTGGACCATCAGTCTGGTTCTCCAGTCTGCTGAGAACCGAAACACACACGACAGTCACAGAACTTCATGACTGAACTTCATGACTGAACTTCATGACTGAACTTCATTGTTGTTTCAATGGGTGGATGAACATTTTTGCTTTTAGTTGCCAACAATGTTTTCATTCTCAAATTAGCCGATAAAGCAGAATCACCTGTTCACCATCGCTGGCTCATTGTACGCTCGACAATAAGATGAAGGAAACCAACCCCGCCTGCAGATGAACACAAAACAGGAAATCATGAGCATGATTGTTTCTATTTATATGTCTGATTAAACAACATGCGTTGCAGCTAAGACTAGTGTCTGTTTCCAAAGTTATCAATCAAATAAAATCAATTGTAGTGACACAAACGTAAACCAGAACTGAGTGTAATATAAAGAACACATTTAGATCTGGTTGCTTAGGAACTGTCACGCGGTAACTTTGAACTCTGTGTGCGTCTGTGCATCAAGACACCTCATTTCTTAAAATACAGCATCATACTGAGGGGAGACCTGTGAACCCTGGACCTTTAAAAGGGCAGAAAACACAAGAGCTCATTAAAATGCACAAAAGCAATGAAAACAAGCTGGTGTCACTGCCTTCACAGTCTGAAACCACTGCAGCCCAACATCTGCATTGTGTTAATACTGCTTTTGTGTTGTTGATCATTTTAGAAATACTAGATAATTCTGTTATCTAAGATAATAGATAAGATAGTCTGACACATGTAAAACATTCGCACATGTACGGTTAGAGATCTTGCTATGAAAGGGAATCACTTTATTAATTCTTTCAGTGTCTGAAGATGTTTAATGTAACCGTAATGGTAAACATGTACAGCATTAGCACATATGTTTCTTTCTGACATGCGTGTTCACTTCTGATATGCGCGGCATGTCAAACATGCTTCACCATATTCCTCCAAAATCAGGACTGTCAGAAACACGGAACCAGTATTTCCAGCTCATGACAGTTAATATTACTGAACGACTCCACCAACAGACAAATCTACAGATGGCCAGACATATTAAAAGACAGAAACATAAAAAGTTGCAACGCATTCAATTTAAACTGGAAAGTTAAAAACTTGAAAACAGATGTTTCCTTAAAAAGTACAACACAACACAAATCTGAATGTCACAGAAACATGAATTTGATGTTAGCTTGTGAAGAAGTTTTTCTCTCCGCTGCTTTTTTTTTTGTATTGCCAGAAACACAGTTCCCTTTTTCTTGTTTTCTTGTTACCTTTAAAGCGAGTGCTCAACACTGACACTGCAACATGTTTTTGTGAAACTGTGAAAATGACTACGTAAACAAAACGACATGGACTGGCCCAAACGTACTGTCCAGTATGTTCTAGTTCTCCATACAGCCACCCGTCTCGCTCCTCTTGTATCAGCAGTGTAATGATGTCTCCATCATCAAAGCTCAGAAGGGTCTCGTTATTTCCTGCTGTGTGTGGGAAGATGGTTTGTACTCTGGTCTTGGTCATATCCATACCGCTCGACACTGATGTAGATCTCTTCATGTCATCCAGACTGTCTTCATCTGTTGATTTCAAAGCAAGTGTTAGTTATCTGCCAATAACAAAGAGTATTTGTGGCAGTAATCAGTTTGATTAGTAATCAAACCCACATTTGAAGGAGATGCTTCATAAACACAAAAACTAGACAGTCTGGTGTGCTTGACTGGGACCTGATTGTGTGATTAGATGAAAGCATGAGAGCACTGAGCTTGCCTGGGTACCGCTCGGAGGAGATGGGCAGCCTGGGAACATCCTGGTAGAACATGCTGGCGAGCGGACTCGTGTGTGCTTTGAGTGGCGGGGCTGGAGGTGGATCCACTAAATTGTTCTAATGAGAAAAATAATGATCATATAACAAAAACATGACATCAACAAGAACATCACAGATCTGAGAGCAATTATAGACAGGCTAGTAATAGCAAGCTAGCTTTAAAAGCATAAGATGCGGCCCTGTCTTCAGATCATCTATACTGAGGGAGTTTTTGGGAGACTGACCCGGTTGCTATGCTGCACTGCAGGTGAGGACTCGGGTATGACTGACAGTGAGGTCTTCATGTTCTCAATCATACTGATCACTGTGTCTGGAACCTTCGTGGCATCAGCACACTTCTCCTGCCAGCTGGACATCCTCACACTCAGTATCTCTTTGGCCTGTGGGAGAGTCCATGATCAGTCATGACCAGGAAACAAGCCTAACACCCCTGCAGCAGGAGACTACAACTGAAGATAATGTTGCTTAATCTGGCCCATAAGAGGTTATTCTGATATATTAAGGGTCCATTTGACCAGAAACCTGAAATCTGTACATGCATATACACACAAACACATACACACACACACACAAATATATATATATAGACATATATACACTCACACACACAAATATATATAAACACACATACATGTGTGTGTGTGTGTGTATTGTCACTGTATGTTATCCTAATAATTGGTGATAATAGTTAACTTCAGGCTAATATCATTTTCAGTGGGTCACCTTGTCATGGAAGTCTACCAGCTGATGGGAGAAGACACAGTGTTTGTCCACCAGGAAACAGAATCTCCTCTTCTCCTCCACCAGAGCCTCCTCACATCCCTCTGCAATAAACCTCTGCATGTCTGTCTGCCGGGACATGATGGTCTCCATATACTGCAGACACAACAGAAGACACTGCAGCATCACGTCAGGTGAGGGTCAGAGGTCATCCCCTGAGAGGGACAGATATCTACAGAGCCTTCAGTACAGTCACAGATCACACACTCGAAACATTATCTTGTGACTCTTCTTCTTCCAGACAGCAGATTCACTGTGTTTACCCAGCAGAGATCTTTATAATCACTCTAGAAGCACAGAATTGTGTTTTTTTAATTATAGCTATATATCCATAACTGCTGCCTGAGTTGTCATAGTGACCATGAACGTAGCTTGTTTCCCTGGAGTTTTCCGTCTGTTGTCAGAATCTTTTGTTTTTCATTCTGCTCACACCTGTCTTACAGACAGCAGTTTGGAATCAGATCGCAGTGATAAATGATGCTACATGAAAATCAATAGATCTACGAGACGGCCTGTTTGTACTGAGCGATTCTAAACCGTCTCATCAACTAAATCACTTTCAGTCGACAGATACTTTCGGGTTGAGAAACAAGTTTTGAGCCTCACCCAGAATGAAAGCTTTGCATGGCTGTTGTGTTAATAATCAGTGCATCTCAACCTTTATGACTTTAAACTCCCACTGACCACAACAATACCTAACCCCCCCCCCCCACAATTTACCCAATAAAATATTCTAGAGCTTAACACAACTAGAAAGATATATACTTGTCATAAAAAACAAGCAAGAAAAGCTTTAGCTGTTTTAGCTTATTATAATCCTTGTTTTGTCTTGTTTTTAATCGTTTTAATCATCTTAAGGCCCCTTATGGGCCCTGGCCCCCAGGTTAAGAAACACTGGTTTAATTTAACCAACAGCTCAATATATAAAAACACGAGACTGCCTTACCTCGTTTTCTTTGACCTCATACTTAGACGAATGTTTGCCTTGGCTTTTCCTGCGCAGTTTTTTCAGGTCAGCCTCCGATCTATCCAAATAGTCCTGCTTCATTTTGTGCTGTGACTGGTATTGTTTGAAAGTGGCCTGGACAGATTGTGATATCAGAACATTAGTGTGACAGTTTGTGTCAAACGCGTGCGTGTAATACAGACTGTGTTACTCGTGCAGGCCTCACATTCATGTACTTGATGTCCATGTCTGTTTTCCTCTCCAGCTCTGTGATGAGTTCTCGGTGAAACTTCTTGAACTGTTGCCATAACATCAACGACAGTTACTCATTACATTCAATAACAGTGAAATAACATTACAGTAAACGTGACTGTGTGGAGATGTTCATACTCTGGTTAAATATTCAGAACACATTCTGTGAATGTGAACACAAAAGATAAAACTGATAAAACTGTTTGTCAGGGTTTGATGGTGGAAGTTCAAGTCAAGAGAGCTGAGGGGCATCACAGACACATACCACAGACAAACTCACCTTCCTTAAGGCAACGTCCGTATGATTTGTAACTTAAAAATGAAGATATAGTTTAATTCTTTATAATGGAAATAAACCTCAAAAACCAGCAAAAACTGCGACTACAAAATGTTTGTGTACAAACACACAGCGCTCATGTTCCTCACTGTTAACACCATATAGATGTTCAGCCAGAAACCTTTAAGAATTACGATATAAAAATTTAGATTTTTAGGAAATTCTTATGATAGATCTGATCACGGTGTACAGACACACGACAGCATTACTTTGAGTGTGCTGTTACTTTGCCTCTGGGCTGTGTTTCAAATTAAAAAGAGAAATAAGGGCTCTGCATACTTACACACTCCTCCATTTCCTGCTGGACCCTCTTGTGAACTTCAGAAATCTCCATTAGCACCACACCTGAGAGCAGAGTGAAACATTCATGCTACATTTGTGCTATTGTGGCTATTTCTGGTGGTTTCTGCCTCAACGTGAATACACATTTTAAAGCTGTTGTCAGACATTTTTCTGCATGTTCAACGATTCTGCTCTTGATTTAGATTTTATCTAGGGCCTAATCCAAATATTTCTCACACTAAAGCATGTAAATACAACATGTAACATATCATTTTTCTGGTAATAAGATGCTGGAAAGTAACAACCATATGATTTGAGGTCAATTGCTGAATGACAATCTGAATTTAATGAATGTGATTGAGGCTTTCAAGACAAAGGCACAGAAATCCGTCCACTAAAGATCATGCTGTAACATATCCCCAAAACTTCATGACACATGTGGAATACTATAATTAAACCAAAATGAAAATGAGAAACTAAGTCACAATATGTTTTTGCTTGACCAAGAGCTCAAACTAATAGTGTAAGCAGCACAATGACCACTTATATATAAATATTTTATATATATATATATATATATATATATATATGGTCTGTTATAAGCTCTGTGTGTTTTCACAACCTTTCAAACATTACAGAACATGCCCACAAACAGACACCTTATAAATGTATAACCATTAGTGTCCTCAAAGAAAATCGTATACATTTAGAACTATATATCATGACAGATTCCAAGTTCCATTATTCCCCTCTCATCACCCCTGAAAACTACGCCAAAAACATGAAATTCTAGAATTCTTCATACTCCATATATAATCTGTGTTAGGCCAATATTAAATATAAATGTACCCAACTCACGTTTTAATTGACTTTCCAGGGTAATATTTCAAATGAATTTCAACATTGAAAAAAATAAAGTGTAATAAATAATAATCTATATAATAATAATATAATAATTTAGCTCTGCCTCCAAAATGACTTACTGGTTGATGTCATAAATCTCTTTAACTTTTTAGCCCCTCCCCTACAACCTCATTGGCTCTACTCTGGTATTCAGTGCCGTTTTCATGAGCCAATCAGATCCTCATGAATAAAATCAAATCCTATTTTACATTTTGTTTGTGGATTATCCTGTTTCACTTTGAAATACATCCGATATGTCTGAAAAACTAAAATGGGTGTTTCACAAAATAAGAAAGTCATACAGGTCTGCAAGCACATAAGGGTGAGTAAATGATTTTGAAGTAAATGACAGAAGAATTTTAATTTTTGAGTGAACTGTCCATTTCTGACAGTGGCATTTACATAGCACAGCTTTGTATGTGTGACAGGTAAAAAGGCCAGACTCACAACAACAACAACAACAACAGTGAAAATCTCATAAATCACTTTCTCAGTGTTTGTGTCTATGACTCTTTCCATCAAATGGCTTTCATGTCATCCAGCGACTGAACCAACAGTCTCAACCAAGTCAGAAATTCAGCACATTCCTAACAAACACATCATGTGCAGCAACACAATGAAAAGTCAGAGATTTAACTTCACTCACACCTTACTACTCAGTAAAGAACGTGTTTCTATTAAAAGAACAAAACTACATTTTGCATTTGAATGTTCTTAGGTTTAATTTCAGAAGAACGTGTCAGCAGGGAAAGGGCGCGACCGGACCGAGCACACGCATTCCAGTCATACAGTAAATGTTTGGATTTCGCAGAGAAATCACTGTGTTTAAGAACTCAATGAAATTAAGAATCCAGTATGATCTGACAACATGACACTGATATCTGCAGTCTAAAGTTATTAGTTATTATCCAGTTCACACTGTTGACTTAACAAATACTTCGACTATTCTAGACTTTTAACTCAGGTGTGATAGTTTTGACAACATTCACTTCATCAAGCCCACCAGTCAAAGTGTGGAAAACAATCATAATCTATGCATTATAGTAAGAACAGGTCATCACAACAGAATCATTACAAACGTTACATTACGGTACGGTACAAACGGTACATTACATACATGTTTATGGGAGCGCGCTTTTATTCACAGATAAGGTTGCTCCACTGAAATGACCTTTGCTTGTACCTCTAATCACTGAAGTATTAAGAAAAGATACTGCCTAAGATGTTGATACGGTACATGGTCATGTGACTTCACCATGTGACCATAACATGAGAGTTTTTAAGCTGGAGAGGTCTGAGTTTTAATATTCCTCTGGAACATTTGAACTATGATGAATAAATATGAATATATTTAAGGTCTTGTTGGAAGGTGCTCAGGGTTCGAGAGCTCATTGGACAAAATCTCTCAGCACAGTGGTTTGTTTCGCGTGTTTACTGCCAGTTTGCGCATAATACTTGAGAGAATTCACACTGTCTGGTGGTCATCTAAGACCTGGACAGGTTTCCAAGAAGTTCAGAGAAGAAAGAGAGTTTTCTTTTCATTTTCTTTTCAAACCAAAGACGACGAGCATGACCGATTGTCTAACAGAAAGCAATTTATAAATCACAGTAAAACTCTGTCAAAATTCTCAGACCACATCGATCAAACTGATGCCGAGTCATAAAGAGACAAGCACCAAACCTGGCTGTGGTCAAATACAATACACTGCTGTACTCAATATTCTGATTAAAAGAGAAAATAAATGGATCTGAATTTACCAAGACACGGCCAGCGATGACTCATCGAGTAGGAAAGTTACGCCCCTCATATGCACACCACATATATATCAGAAAAGACCAGACTTGAAGTTCAGGGTCCTGGTTATAAAGTCATACTCACCCAGCTCTCTAGAAACTGGAGATACTGCAGCATTTTCTCCGATCTTTGAGACCGCATCGAAATACGTCCTTCCAGCAAGACTCATGGCTGTCAAAGATGAAAGACTCACATTGATGAACAAGAACTGCAATCGATGCTGGAGCTATTCTTACACGTTCTCTGTTTGATCTCTCCACTGTTCTTTAATCTGCAGTGTGTTATGCACGGAACCTTTGAGGAACCCATTCAAAAATGCAGGGCGGAGACGTGCTTGAAGTTACTTTGTTTACCTGCCACTGACTTCTCGTAGCTCTTCCCCAGGTTGATGAGATTCCTCAGCCCTGGATTGAACTGCTCCATCACATTCTGGAAGAGCAGGAAACAGCTCATATGTTACCGCAGAATGACACCCAATGACAGCACCAACACTCGAACCCTCCCAGTACTGATTCCTAAACTATTTCCTTCAAAATGTGCTTAAGAATGACACGTTGTTCGCATTTAAAGGAAAATACTTCTTCTAAGCAACCTTATGTAAACAACGACCTATGACAGTTTTTAATGCTTTTTATTACTTGCTAAATATAACTCCAGCTGTTTAATCATTGACTTATATTTCTGATTCAACTGCCTTATGAGATCAAGGTTCATCTGAATTCAGTTCTGGAGTCTGTGGCTCTCCATTGAAATGTCATTCTGTTAATTCCTCACACACACACACACACACACACACACACACACCCTGGGCACAACAATGAACAGTCAGGTATGCTCAAGCACAAACAGGTTTCTTTGCTCGACACAGAAACCAGACAGAGGCACTTGTTTCATTCTTGTTTATCACCGTTTCTGTTGCTGTTTCTGTCTATCTATTGAATGTTACTTTTCAACCTTTCTTTTCACTACTTCACTCGTATAACTTTTCTCACTGTTACGGTCCCCTGACAACAAATAAGACACGTTCATATCGAGCTGTACCTTATACGTGCTCTCGGTGAGCTTGTACACGTCCTCCGTGGATCGAGACATTTCGGCAGGTGTTGCTCAAAAGTGATGTTTGATTTAGCTCTCCTGTTGAAGCGTGTGACAGCTGGAGAAATGACGACACGACACGACACCGCACCGACACCCCGAACGCGAAACCGGCGCTCCGCCTCACGCCACGCGTGGGGAAGGCGGGGTCCGTGACGTCAGGCGGCGCGTCCTCCGATTAACCGAGTCGAATAATCGCATACATTTTTATTACGACGAGATAATAGTTTGTATTGGAAAGTGTATTTTTGGTACAACTTAATAAAGCGTTATTATTCTTCTAATGGTATGCCGGTATTTGACGGCGAACCCGTTTGACGGGATTCAATGTAAATAAAGAAATACTCTGTATATTTACACATAACAGTTTGTTTCCGTTCTTGGTATTTACACCCAACTGTGCTTGTCTTTGAGTAAACTGATGCCATTTGGTGTATACAGATGGACTGCAAAACACGTTTTGTTGTCAACGTCATGCGTGTATTAAAGACTGCTATCAAATTCATGTAGCATCACATCAATGGACTATAACAGAAACTGATCTGCTAAACCTAAACCTGAGATTTAAAGCGCCACTCTGTGGCCATTAACATGTCAACTACACGTCTGCGTTGTGCTAGAACAACAGTTCATGAGATGTGACTTCCCATAACTCCACATACTGGACAGATGACTGGTTGACTGGCGTCTTTCATACCCACCCTGGTTACTTTTGAGCTTCTGACTGGAGACATACTTTACGTCTGCGTCTTTGATAAACATATGTGGGACTTGTGCAATGGGTCACTGCTTTATCTTTCACTGTGTTTCTAATTTCAATTGTCATTGTTTTTTAGAGCTCAGGGTCTTTTGTTCAGTGCAGCTACACCACACCTAAGAATTACACATTTAAATTAACAATTGCAGCCAATGCGACCAAACAATCCAGAATGACTGGGTTGTCTATAGATTTGACTGTGCGGGGTGGGCGCAGCATGCGTTTACATGTCACAGATCAGCTGCAGGCTTTACACTTGTATTGTTTTGTAGATGCCATCAGTAACATTGAACTACACTAAATGTCATTCTGGAGGGACACCCTACAAACATTTATTTAAAACATTAGTTTTGTAAAAAGTGCAACTAAAAGAGACTATGTTTCTGTAATGAAGAAAAAATAATTAACAAAATAAACATTTATCCTAACGATGAGACATGTGAATGATTCTGACCATTAAAAATCACATTGTCACCTAGAGACAGTGTCTAATTTGGAGCAAAACAGCGCAGTTATTAATGCATTCGGCAGACGCTTTGGCCCAAGCAAATTGCAGTGCACACAACCTATACATTTAATGAGTGTGTGCATTTCCTGGGAATCTAACTCATGACTTCATTCAAACTGTTAAGCTACAGGAGACGTTTTCTTCAGTGCCAAAGGATTGTGTGTGGCAACAGTTCTGTTTCTTTAGAGAAGATCAAGAAATCGGATTTTCTGTAGCTCAGTGGTTAGAGCACGGCGTTAACAAGGTCATCCCAGGGTTTGCACATACTCAGAAACAATGTATAGTATAATGCAATTTAAGTTGCTTCGGATAAAAGTGTCTGTCAAATGCATAAATGTAAATCTGATTTACCAAACAGAACAGCACTGTAACTTTCACATTTGTTGACTTTGCACATCATTTAAAAATAATAAGATCATTCTATAGTAAATCTATGTAAAAATAGTTCTCATATTCACTCTCTCAGTGTGTTGTCCACTGCAGGAGTCTCACGTCTCAAACAGTGGTGAGTCATTCAGATTATGAAAGAGAATACTGTGATTATATTATTGTATATTATTGTGTATTTGGTGGAAATAGTTATTAGATGCATTCGTCCACCAGGGGGCGATATACAACAGGGTGGCTGTCAGCTAATGCACGTCAGATCTGAGCACAAATTAAACATGAAGTGAATGTGTTTTCTGTCCGGTTTGCTGATGTTCTTTAATCGAACACATACACGTGGTTGTTTTCTGAGGTCCGGCTGACAGATGAAAGCTTACGGGGAAGCGACTGGGGCTCAGTGAGGCTGAGAGGTGCTTTTGCGGTGCAGGTGGACTTTGGGCTTTGGCGAGGGGCTCAATTAAGCGACAATTAATCAGTTAAATCGTTAATCTCTGCTATTCTTGATACCGTCCCTTCAGTTTTGACCTCTTGTGTCATAAAAAATCATCTTATTTGTATCTGTTCCTGTTTACTGTAGCTGACTTTGTATAACAAGGTTAAAACATTTCATTATTCCTCTTTATAATATAATTTATACAATTATAACATCATATTCAGACTGTCTACTGTACTGCAACAGGTTATTTACATTATTACATTGTTCATAAGCTCAGCCAGTCGTGTATGTGTGACGACGGCTCGGAGTGGCTTCAACATCATGATATTTATCACACCCGCCCTGAACATCAGAGATTGCTCCTCAACGCCTCTGAACGCATCAAAATCCTCTCCGTGCGTCTCTGCCACGCTAGCGTCCACGGAGCGTTGAATCTTCAACATTTAACGCTGATACTTTCTCCAAAGATCACGTTTTGGTCGACGGAAGGTGCTGAGATGAAACGCTTTACCGAATCCCGTCAGGGTTGCCGTGCGTCTCATCGCTTCCAGCGGAGCAGCTGTGGTTTATTCCGTACCGAACAGAGCCGATGAACTTTTGCAGATGTGTTGTGTGCACCAGCTTCCCGCAAACCGGTCATTCCCAGCGGCGCGATGGACCGCTGCGTTACTGGAATTGCGTGTGTGAATCATTTATCGGATGTGTCCTGTTAGCACACCGACAACAGAAATTTAACGCTTTCTGAAATGCCACCTTAAAGTGTAAGTGATCTTGCGTTAATGTCGGAAATTATTATTGCATCTCGCAGACTCTTGAATGCTCTTGAATTTACTTGAATGCACGTGCAGTGCGCGAGAAGTAACTGGATTATTGTTTGGCATATATGAGCGGACTCCGTTTGCTAAATAAATCCTCGTTTCTTTTTCTTTCATGTGTTCTCGTAAAACTGGGAGCCCGGGTTTTATGTACAGTTGGCAATGTAGTGGGACCGCTCGCTTTTACCCCCGCACTTCCAAACAAATCTTTTCATAAACAGGAGACGGTGAAGATGATACTTTTAAGAAAATTTCGCCTCTTGATTGTAATGGTGTTTCTCGTAGTCTGCTCCATGCACATTGTGATAGACTTACTGCCAAAACCGGAGACACGGCGCAGTGGCGACTGCTCGTGCTCACACGCACCCAGCGAAGAGCCGCAGAACTGGGCGAAGCTTCGAGCCGAGTCGGGATCGGAGTCCGGCTGGCCTAATAAGCACACGTTCAGAATACTGCACGACTTCAGCAACGAGCCCAACTCAAACCTGTCCTCGCATTCACCGGACAAGATTACTGTCGAGGAAAACTCTTCGGCTATTAAAAGAACAGAGAAACTGAAGGCAGGTGAAGATGAGAGGCAGGCTGCCTTCAGCAAGAATCCAGCCGCCAGAGGTTCAAAGCTGTCTGCGCTGTTTAAGCACCCGCTGTACACGAGACCGTTGCGTCCTCTGACAGATGCAGACACGCTCTTCAATGTCAACACCGATTTAAGATTTGATCCTAAAGCTGCTGAGAACCCGGAGTGGTACGTAGTGGTTGTTTTTGAGTGCTCTTAAATGCGCACAACTAATCACGTATAATTTTGGGAACACATCCAGATATTGTTTAGCCACAACGTGAACCGTTGAACATTAATTAACAAACATTTAAAAAAAACTAGTCTCAAGAGATCCTGTTTCAGCTGCGTTGCGTGAAGTTCAGGAAAACATGACACAATTAACCACAAATGCCCCAGATGCAATAAATATGGGTCATGTCTTCTTCATAGGCACAAAGAGGAGAAGGATGGAGATCATGCTCCTACAGGTGAGATTTCCTCAGATTCCTACCCAAACTGGCTTCGCTTCCACATTGGGATCAACCGGTATGAGCTGTACTCCAGACACAACCAAGCCATAGATGCAATGCTGCAGGACTTGGTCTCACAACAAGTTACCAGTGTTGGTAAGACAATATTTGAGATGAGTTGAATGGCAGTGGTAGTTTTATGATGGATCATTTGAGTATAAGATCCTGCTTTTTAAATAAAGTTTTTCCAAGATAATGGCTCTTCCTGAATGTTGTCCTCGGACACATCAATGAAATTGGACTGAGATTTACAGGCAGTGGATTCCAGCTGGGTAAATGAATTTGAAAAGTGTGCCATTTAGAGATAATCAAACATCATGCTGTGGAAAAGCATCTCCTGCCAAGAAGGAGAAAGATCTTCAAGCTGGAGAGAAGGATGGTACTGATGGAGCACATGCATGTGGAACCCCAGGGTCAGCACGCCTGCTGTGCTGTTAGACTTCCTGAGACCTCTAGAAGGAATCTAAAATTATAAATGAAAGAAAGGACGTTTTGAGTCACCTACTCATTTAAGATAATGACAGTTTTTAAACTGGTACAGGCACAAAAGCCTCTTCTGTGACCTGAGGCAATGTCTCCATGTTTTCCTTCATCTGTTTGCGATTGCTTGAGTATTCTGAACAAGCTGCAGTGCAGAAATCTTATCAGCTTCCCTAAAAAGACAGTGTGCCCCCAAAACACAGCCTTGTTCCTATTAACTGTGGCGTGTATAATCAAAAACAAGATCTGCACCATCTGTAATGACAACAGGACAGAGAGCTTCTCTTGGCTGTGTTGATCAAACTTAATATGTCACAATTTTCACATTGTTATTGCTGTTTGCGTAGTGAGTCTTATATTTAAGAGGGTTTATTTTAAGAAGGCTCATGTTTTGTGTCTTATTCTCTGTAGCAATGAAGTCTGGAGGCACACAGCTGAAGCTCATCATGACGTTCCAGAACTACGGTCAGGCTCTCTTCAAACCTATGAAGTAAGTGACAGTAGCCAGAAATGATCGTACACCTTTAAAAGTTACTCACACCTGTGGCATCAGTTGAGGGCTGGATAATCAGGGTGACCTGATGACCCCGAGGCCAGTGTGAGAGTTAGGGCCAGTTCAGTGTGTATCTTACGTTTGTTGTATATTACACTCGTTTTTATGCCTTGCAAACCTAAATATTTGGATTTCTGTGTTATTGCACATTGCGCTGATTTAAATCAGGTTTTGTTATCTGGCTTCAGTTTGGATATGTTATTATAATCACGGCTGTTGCAAAAGGATTTACAGTCGTTGCTGTAGTGATGCACAATAAACAGATTATATTTGTTTTAATATTTAACCCTTAAAATCACTCTACTGTTATTACTGAAAGAACGTTTTCTGAAAACTTTAAGAAAACTTTTAGAAAACGGTACCCAATGTTCTGAGAACGTTACCTGTTTGCCGGGTATGGACTGTAACTGTTTTTTCAAACTTAATAATATTATTCTTACAGTAAGATTAGTAAATTCTTTTAACATTATATATCATATAAATCAAAAACATTATTTTTTACGTTTTTGTGAAGCATTTTATTAACGTTGCAAAAAAAAGTTTGACATTCTTATAACAAAGCAGAAACTGGATGTTTTTGTTACTTAATAGAAACGTTAGGGAAATGTTCTTACAACCCTTAAATTGTTAGCTTGGATTGCTCAGGCACTATTTAAAGATAAATAAGATTTCAGTAGCAAATAGACGTGCTTCAAAAGTTGCTCTCTGGGGCTTGAAATACTGCAAAATGGATCTTCTTTTGTTCTGACACAAAGAAGCAAACGGACAACAACACAGTTGTTCTCATCTTCCTTTGTGTGACATCTGCCTCGCAATCTCACATGACAGTCACATGCGGATGACGGACTCAGTTTGTTCACTGGAAAACAAGGCCGTGAGATTCAGAGTTAGGAAACAAGTTGAATAAATGTGTTTTCTCCATTAGTGTCGATGTTGGCCGACTGTCGCAGAAACACTGACGTGCTTCATCCATAAGTAGCACAACTTTTAAACGCAGTCGTTTTGAACGCTCCTCTCTGGTCACATTTTTTGGACAAACATGATGCCATAGATTAAGTTAATCTGATGAGTCGTGTCCGTGCTGCTCGTTTAGCCACGTGACAGATGAGAGATGCTAACATACAAACTTCTGCTAGAAATGCGTGTTTCACTCTAGACTGAAGATTTATGACAGACTGAAAACTTTCTCACATGGATGTTCTGTCTATAAACCTTTGCGTTTATAGCATATCAGCACAGCTGCGATTCAGCTGTAAGGAACCTAAAACAGTCACTCAGACACTTCAGTCCACACAATCTGATTTTGCTCCACAATCCGCTCACTTCACATTGCTTGCAACTCTGATCTGGAATACAGCAGACACGGATAAACACCCCACTGCTGTTATAGTCCATATCAAGATCTCAAATTAGAAAACTGGAACGGATTGTTGTTCAATATTTTATGTGATTGTATCATTTATTTTAAAACAGCTTTAAGAGAAAACGGATGCCCCAAAGAATCTGAAACATAGCAGTGGATATTAGCGATAATGAGTAAACAACAAAACAAACAGCAGCCACAGTCCAGTGTACTGCAGCTGATGCTCCAGCAGAAGCTTTGAAGACATCTGTTCTACAGCTTAGCTTTGAGCAGAACTCTGTTCTCTCTTTGGAATTCTGGGATAACAGATCTGATCTGAAGACGCCACACACTGCTGTCTGAATGTCCACGACGTTCCTCTTTACTTTCCTCGTTACTTGAATAGACACAATAAATAATGTAACGATTCAGATGCATTCAGCTAATCTGTGATAGCCGTTAGAGTTTCTCACTTATTTGATCTCCCACGTTCTATTACTTGATCATCCAGAATTACTGCAGCTACTCTTTTGTGTTGTGATAAGGGCAGGGTGTTGTGGTTCTTACGCCTCTGTGTTTGAGGCTCTGTGCTCTCTGTGTTGATACTGAAAGACGCAAAATAACATGCATGCATTATATATAATCATTAAAATAATACTGTTGTGCAGTTAGAGGGCAGAGGAAAAATGCTGGGGAATTCCACAGAGATCCAGCATTCACAGGCAGACACACTTTCGTAGAAACTGTCTCCAAGTTCTTCATGTATGTGCGTTTTTTGTATCTGTGCTTTGGGAACTATGAACTGAGCTTCTGCATGGAAAATATGAACTTCTTTAACCACGCCAGCAAGTGTAGCTCATCCAAACCTTCTCCTACAAACTTGCTTCTCTCTCTGTAAAAGACTCAGACTGTTTCTATAAATGTTAAATGATTTTGCTGTCTGTAATGTGGCAGATATGTTTCCTGTTACAGGCAGCTACTGAATCGAAGGGAATGATGAACCTCGAGTCATAGTCTGCGTTAGCCTCTAAACTGTATTAACACCAAATGTGAAATGAATTTAAAATGAAATTAAAATCATATGAATTAGATGTCTGTTTGACTAAATAAATCCAAATTTTCTTTGCTGCTTGACAAAGGCACAACGCTGGACAAGCAAATAATAATAAAACCCTATTTTCAAGATTGTATATTTGAAAAGCCGTTCCGCAGGGTGGGTTAAGTTCAAAGGGTGGGTTGGTTGTGATTATAACTGTGTTGATGAAAGAGATTAACAGCAGGTTAATCTTTACCTGCAGACAGACCCGGGAGCAGGAGACGCCTCCTGACTTCTTCTACTTCTCTGATTTTGAGAGACACAACGCCGAGATCGCAGCGTATCATCTAGACAGGTAAAGAGCCATCAGATCATACAACAACATATGAAGATGATAATTACTCAGTGTCATGTTATTTCACCATGATACTGTCACTATATGTATACTGTCACTATATGTATACTGTCACCATATGTATACTGTCACCATATGTATACTGTCACTATATGTATCCGGTCACTATATGTATACTGTCACCATATGTATACTGTCACTATATGTATACTGTCACTATATGGCCCCACACAATAGTTTGTAAGAGGGCCATATATACATTTTCATTTTTTGATCACAATATACATTGCCGGTCAACCACATTCTGTATTATTCTTTTACATATAATACTCGGCAGGAAAAATAAAGTCTATTTTATAAACTTTTAAAAACTATTTTATAAAGTTGTATTTTGTTTCACAATCATTTTGTTTTTAACTGGAAAACAAGACAATTTGATTAAGAATATGAGTTTTTACAGTGTAGGGAAGAGGGGCCGTCCCCAGCAGAAGATTTGTCCAGACGCCTGTGAAAGACAGTGGTCCCAGTTCACTGACACAACTGGTGTGACACTGTGTTTATATGTGCTGTTCTGTGCCCAGCACAACCTGCAATCCAACCCTGAACCCAGCATGAGTCCGGGCCACAGTTTCCACAGGTCGGTCTCAGACCGGCTCGGTCCGCTTCACTTCCGTGCAGACATCTGGCCAGGAATAAAATCCACTCGTTGCACACAGGCATGTGTGTGGTTAGAAAACACAAACCAAACACAAACGGCTGCTTGTCTAAATAAAGTTTCTCTGGGTTTTTTAAAAGTACAGGTTTCTAATTCTGTTTTTAAGTGTCATGACCCAGTGAGCCTCTGCGTCCCCGCGAGCCCTCTGATGGTAATGATGTGATTTTCAGTGAAACACTGACTGTAGTGAGAGGTTTAGTTCCTGCACACAAACTCTCTCTGTAATTCCTGTCAGCATGACGGGGCAGTTAGTAGCTTCAAGTGCCTGTTTCCCTCTGAGTCGTTTCTCAGGGGAAATTTTCAGTTGCTCTGTCAGCAGATGGTCCACACACAGCATGAATGAGAGGAACATACACAGATCACATCTACATCTACATATGGAGACAAAGAGAAAAGGCAAAGCAAGAGTGAGAGAGAGAGAGAAAAGAAAGAAAGAACAGGTTTGTAGAACAGAGGTAAAAGGTTTGTGGTGCGGTACACGTGTTCCCTCATTTGACTGATTGAATGACTGTAATGTATTTTTAAATTCGTGTGCTTTGAGCTCCCTCTACTGGTAAAACGTAATACCAGTCCAACCTCACTTGGTCACTCTGTATAAATGTGATCAAAAGAGTGGATCGTCATTTTAACGGGTAAATATTTATATAGAGATCATGTCAACAATAAAGAGTCAATGTGTATTTAACAGACACATCTACACATTCATTGCAGTCAAAATAATAACAACTAACCACAGCTGAAATGATGTACACACTCACGTGTGTTACATAACTCAAAGCAGTTAATGAAATAAAAATAAGTGCACAAAATTTCATTCATTGATGGACAGGATTTTGGATTTTCGGCGAGTGCCACCAGTGACCGGGCGACTGGTGAATATCACCAAAGAGATCAGAGACGTGACTAATGACAAAAAACTCTGGAGGACCTTTTTCATCTCACCAGGTACTTCAACACACACCAGTCACTCATGAACCTGTAACACACCCCTCCAGTTTAATCAGTGGAACTCTCAGTGGATATCAGTGGATAACACTTTACCACTTTACCGTCTGTTTGTGTTAATAAATCTTCTTTTGTGGTTTATCTTTTAAACAGAACCTATCGCCACCTAAATTAAAAGCAACTGTAATTGTTCTCTTGTTAATTTAATAATCAGTAGATTATAGAATTGTGGGTTATAAATTCATCGTTAAGTGGCTTCTGATTGGTAACATTCGGAACTAACATGGAGAAACCATCTGTAGTGTATTTACAGTTTAAGAGCTTACGTTTGTTTTCTTTATAAATATTTTTGTTTTGTTGTTTATGTTCTATCATCTCTTCAGCTAATAACATCTGCTTCTATGGTGAGTGTTCGTATTACTGCTCCACTGAGCACGCTCTGTGTGGGAAGCCGGACCAGATCGAAGGTTCTTTAGCAGCCTTTCTGCCGGACCTGACCCTGGCCAAACGCAGGATCTGGAGGAACCCCTGGAGACGGTCCTATCACAAACGCAAGAAAGCAGAGTAAGAACCAATCACCACACGTTTTATTCAAAAAAGCTGTTTTGTGTGTTTCTTGATTACTGCTGATCCAGCTTTTGATGTTTTTTATTCTCATTGGCAAAACAAAAAAGACAAAATTGTGTCTAAAATCAGGTTCCTGTGGTCATGAAAATGTAGAACTGGGATTTGTATAGTGAATATCTGTTTCTAACAAACACGGTGTTGTTTATCTCAGCACAGTGTGTCACACTAATGAGGTGTGTGTGTGTGTGTGTGTGTAGGTGGGAGGTGGATCCAGATTTCTGTGAGGAGGTGAAGCAAACACCCCCTTTTGACAGCAGCACTCGATTGCTGGACATCATGGACATGACTGTCTTTGATTTCCTAATGGGTAAGATTACCATTTATAATTATACACAAACCTGAAGCTTAATATGTAGGTTTAATATGTGGTCAATTTAGTTTGATACGTTCATTTTAATAAATAAACACAAAGACAGATATGAAGGGATAAGGTATTTGACTCCTAGACTAGGGATCTAGACTAAGGATCTAGACTAGGGATCTAGACTAGGGATCCTAACATAAACACATTTGCACATATTAATGTCTTGTCTTTCTTCAAAGGAAACATGGATCGTCATCATTATGAGACGTTTGAAAAATTTGGAAATAAAACTTTCATTATTCATCTTGATAATGGAAGAGGGTCAGATGTTCTTCATGTTTAATCTCTCATACAAATAAACTGAAAACAGCTTCAGTTTCTGAAGGATCTTGACACACGTGTAACTGTTATTGTTCTGTGTGATTTCTCTTCAGCTTTGGTAAACATTCTCATGATGAGCTTTCCATACTGGTGCCTTTGAGTCAGTGCTGCAGGTGAGCATTCACATGAGTTTATTATAGGAATAGTTCACCACGAAATGAACATTCTCCATCATTTGGGTGAACTGTCCCTTTAAGAGTATTTGTTGCTGCATCATGTAGTCACAGCAGGAATCTGAATGCTCATGTTGTTGCCCAACAGCTAATTTATTTATAAATCAAAATGGAATAATTGTTTAATTTGAAATATAATAGAATTATCATCAAGTATGAAATATGTAGCTTTGCTTTTGCAACATAATTGTATTTATAAATCAATAAGTTGTTTAGTGGAAAAACTAATACCAAGTATTCTTTATGTATTCAATATATTTAATCATTTTGTGTTTTTATGTGTCTATATAAATACATTTGAATTGAATATTGATTCTTACTGCTTGACGCAGGGTGAGGAAATCCACCCATTTGCGGCTTCAGCTGTTGGCTGAGGAGGAATACAAACTGAGCGCTCTGATGGAAGAAAGCCTCCAGACAGACACGCTTACGCCCATCCTCATAAGACCTCATCTGGAGGCCATGGACCGCAGACTGCGCCTCGTGCTGCAGGTTCTGTCTGACTGCATTGAGAAGGAGGGCTACACTAATGTTGTGGAAGATGACATGAGCACAGAGGGTTCGGACACAGGCACAGAACCACAGAGGTAGTACACACAGACCACCCAGACTCCCTCTTCGGGTCTGTTAGAGTCCCACCACAGCCCTTATGGACCAAGAACATCTGGCAAGAGATGCTCTTGTGAAAAACTTTTCTGAATTCAGTGAATTCTAAAGGCTGGTTCTTCAACTGATGGACGTGAACCTTTGAGATCTACAGTCAGCATGTATTTGATCCTCACAGGTCACAGCCCGTGGAAGACAGTTCTTAACTGACGTGTTGTGTTTGACCCAAAAGAGGGTCAAACACAAACACTGCTCTAACGGCGAGGCAGCTGTTGAACACAAAAAACAGAACGGAAAGAAACTTTCTTGACACTGAGAAAAGGAAAGTCACAAACACAAGTGGTCTTTGATTTGCATAAGTTAGCTTCTGTTAAACGTTTGCAAATCTTTTCTACTTAGTCTAAGTTCATGTTAATAGTTTTGCATATTGCTGGGCTTATGCATTTCTTGTGATGTCTAAAATGAATACATTTTAATCTGGGTCACCCAAGCATTGAACATTCTGTCATCATTTGCTCATCCTTATGTAGTTCCAAACCCATATGACCTTTTTAAAACTCAAAATATGATAATTTCATGAGTTTATGACGGGGTGAATTTAATATGACAGCAGTACATTAAGATTCACAGTAAAGATTAATTAAATACACAAGAGTCTCAGCTAGGTTTGTGTGGGTTGCTGATTTTGTGCTTCATTTGAAAATGCAATTATTAAAGATTAAATAATTTAAACTATTTAACAATAAAATGTAAGGTTGTGGCAGGTGCCATGAAACCTCAAGTCATCTGGTGTCGACAGCTTGTGTTTATACAAGATCTGATCAATCATGATCAATTGATTCTGCCTGCTCAAATGTATATACAGTATATTATTATAAAACCTACAGAAAGGCTGGTAACAGATAAACATTTTGAATTCACATTGTGAATAATATTTGTCAGACTCCTTGCAAGACGGTAAAATATTTTCACTCAAAAACAATATTCAAGAGTGTGGAAACAAAGCTCATGATTTTAATCTTTACAGTTCCTTCATACCAATATACAGAAACCAATACTGACACATTAAAATACATTTGTTTTACAATCTCAAACTGTACATTTCTGAGACAGAATTACAGTCAAACCCATTTCAAATGAACTCAAACTGTACTGCAGCATTTATAGATGAAATTACAGTTGCTCAAACACCTACAATGAAGGCTTTGTTGTTAATAAAGTGAGAATTAACTGTTACCAAAACAGTTACAAATGAATGTCAAGATGAACCATTTCAGCTGAAGTGTCATTTAAAAGGGGTGATTAGCATTCATGAGCAGTTAGATCGGTTTGTTTTACGCCGTATTTAATGCACATACTGAAGAATATGTAGGACGAGCTACAGATCAGATGTGACCCTTAAGTGCATGGTTAACAAAAACAGATATCAGCCATGTTTTATATATATGAATAATATCTGAAGCAGTAATGCTTATGAGGCCCCAGCCCTGCAGCCTAATATTCAGAGAAATATGAAAATAACATATTTTAGTTTCTGCTAAAGCTGATTTTCAATTCTTTCCCTTTTTACTTTGCGCTTCTGAAAATTTGTCCAAACGAACAGACTGAACAGCTTGAAACAGTTTCCACTTTACAAGCTCCACTGACAGATGTACCAGCAACCTGAGTTTGGTGGTAACATGACTCTTATAACATGACTTGTGTAGTGTGATGAATTACATCAAATTATTAGTCATGCAAACAATTGCACTGTCCCTTTGATTTGTGCTCACCCACATACACAAATGAAATCTTAAAATGTTAACAGATACAGGTACAACACACCTTTGAACACAGTCAAATATGTATATTTGTATGTGAAGTTAGTTGATTCTAAGCATTTGCTAATGCACGCTCAGGTTAAACATTTGGTCAGTCTTAGTCACGAAAAGAGCCAAACTCAAAAGAGAGAGACACACACAAAAAAAAGAGTCTAACTCACTGACTAAAGTTAAAATGATTCATGTGCAAACGTTAAATCAGCTGTTAAAACTACATTCTGTTCTCTAAGGAAGAGCCATTTCATTCCTAATAACAATATTAGTAAATAATGACCATTCCACCGCTGTCATCAGATATATATCACCTCATCAGAGATATAAAGGAACATGTCACAAAAATAACATCAAGTTAAACATTCCTTTGAAAACACAAGTAAAACCTTAAGCTCTCTGTAAAGATTGGTGAGGAAACACACTGTGGCTGTTTCATGCAGCGAGCACTGAGTTAGACACGGTCAGATCGGCAGTAGACTGCAACAGGAATTGTGTTTCTTCTACCAGAAATATGAATTTAAAAAACAGACATCAATTTCTCAATCTCACACGGAACAGTATGATTATAATGGGAGCTACAGAAGGAGGTTTTCATCAAAAGGAATATGATTTTTACAGAGTATGAAAACATCCAGTATGAATCAGTTCTGATCACACTGTGACTGTGGTGTTGATTGTGCTGGGAAGCAGGAAGCAGGAGATACCGATGGATCTGCTAAGCGACAGCGACAGACCCGTCACACACACGCGCAGAAGCAGTGCTGGGCCACCCCAGAAGAACTGACACTTATCTACAAGGCAAAGAGGGCTTCCTCCGTGCGCTTCGTCTGTTTATTTGCGCTTCCAGCAGCACCTGCAGTAGAGGGAAGGGCGTCCCCTGGGGGAGTCGGCAGCATGGGCACAGTCTCTGCGGCTTTAGACCTCTCCTCTAAAAACTTGTCAAACTCTGGAAGAAAATGTTTGTGAAGAACTGAATGGAAATGCAGCTTTATAAACAGATACAGTGAATGTCACTGAAAATCAAGTAACCTAGAAATAAATAGAACGCATCAGGCACTATTTCTATATTGCTAATTAAATTTGTGACATTGATCATTTTAACACTTTCGTACAAAAGTGAGTCAGACTTCATTGCCTGCGGAAACACGCTCAAATCACGACAGGATAACAAACCAAAAAACACATTTTTTCCCTGAGAACTTCTGAAATTCATGTTAATTGTAATGTAAAAACTAAAATTTCCATTACATTTTTAGCTCAGATTCACTGTTAATAATAATTGTTGTGTTTTGCAAATGTAAAATGCATTTAATCACAAAAATAAACTAGTAGCTGCAAGCTGTATAAAGAAAAATAACTCTTCACACCTTCGCTGGTCACACCCTCCTCTTCATCTCCTTTCTAAAGAGCAGAAGAACATGAAATATTTCAGTGAACGAAGGCTTGATAAACAACCTGCAGTATTTGTGACTATATACACTGATGGCAGCTACAGAAGGATTTAACTTTAAAGTAGTAATAGAAGGTTTCTTGTCATATTCCCAAATCACAATCCCAATAATCAATCAAAGATAAACACATAAGAGAGGCATCAGTACAGAAACTGAGTTAACAGCATGTCAAGCATCTGTTCAACACATTCTGTAAGAAACGTGCAAGTGTATCCCAGTTAAAAATAAAAGCAACCCATCACACAGAGAGAGCAGTTAGTAAGCTACAAGTAACCTAGTATGCAGGAGTCAAGAGGTAGTCCGCCAAGATTTATAAGGCAAAGAAATATGCTGTTAAAAAGGCAAATTTCTTTTCAGATAAACTTCTGTGAAGCCCTGGAGTAGAAGAGTAGAAGGAAATCAAAACAAAAGGAAATCTCACCACGTCTCTCCTGAGCCACTCCTCAATGTCATCCATGACAGAGGACTGGTCAAGAGCCGCCTGTGGACCCGCAACCAAACAAACCAAACAAATAATCCCAACAAAACAAACAAAAACAACATGACTTCAACATAAACGTCTTAATCAAACCAGTAGAAAACTTCCCCCATACAGACACATGGCAACAAATCAAACACACAATTTCAGTCCATATACATCATAAATAAAGTAACTCATTTTGAATTCTTGATTATAGATCCTCTTCAAACTCTATATGAACCAACGATCATTAACTGGTAACACACTTCTCATTCACTGCTTAGAGCTTGTGATACATGTGACTACACAACTACACAACTATCTGTGTGCTTTGAAGAAACAAACAGTTTATATGCTTGTTATACCAATTTAATGTCTATTTAACATCAAAACATTTCCCGGATGAAAACCAGTATGCAAACACACAGAACACTCACCCCAGTGGTGTGTGGTCTGATGTTCAGAGTCGGGGCCGTTCCAGTTGAAGCCTTTGTGTCCTCCAATGGGACGCTGACAGATCAAGAAACAGCAGCGTGTGAGTGAACAAGCTGACAACTGATTCCTGCTTTAACACCAGAACACTGAACATCTGCGAGCAGCTGCTCCATTCACATACATGAGTTCTTTCAGTAGAACTGAACACACTGCTGTGTGGCAGAGCTGTGCATCAGCATTTCCAGTGTTTGTCTTGGAAAACCTGATTGTTTACTTCATCTAAAAGTCATTTTGGCAAATTAAAATTAGCAGCAAAATGAAACAAGGCATCAGAATGATAAAGGTCATGACCTTTTGAAATCTGTATAATATCTTGATAATAATAGCTTAATATATTGTTGCTCTGATTTCATTCAAGCTCTTCATCATTGTAGAGGCGGGTACCACACTGTTACTTCATGTGGCATTAATCCATTCACTTCATATGAACACTTTATATTTGGGAAGGCAAGCGCACCTCACAGCACTCGTCTTGTTTCTTATTGGCCGAGCATGAATCAGCAGTCAGTACTGGAGTGTGTCACACATGGTTTTAATCATGTATATATAGTCTCTGTTACTGCAGCTTTTCTATGAAGAATTGGCAGTATAAAGAAAACAGTTTCATACTTTTTGCGCTGGTCAGGAATTGTGCCCGTCCTGGTCTGGGCAAACATGTCAAAGTCATCTTGGGGTTGACAGCTGGTTAGTGAACTCAACGTGCCACTAACACTGTCTGAACCGACATCTGAAAAGCAGATGTCCCTTAATCAGTGAAAAGCTGAAGTTTTCATGTATTATAATGTAAAAAAACACTGGAGTTCAGGGTTGCAAACTCACCCAAACCAGCCAGTCTGGTGGAGAGTGTGACAGGAGAGGCAGAACAAACCGCAGCCACAGAGGGAGGCAGACTGGAGGGAGGAGTGGAGCTGATCCTGGGGCTGACCACTGCTGGAGACCCTGGACCCAGATCAATCAGATTTTCCTCAGTAGCCTCGTTCAGGACCTGCGAATATAAACAACATTCAACAAAGACTCATTGTCTCCTGAAACTTGAGGGGTTCAAAGGGGATCTAATCCTAAATAAATATTTTTTCACCGTTTAACTGAATGTTAGAGCCTCGGAGAACTGAATTCACCAGTTCTGCTTTGATTGTGAAAGATTTCTGTAACTCAACATACTCAAAAAGAGCTAATGAAAGTGGTGATGTGGTGAGTACAGGTGCTCACGAGGTGGTGCTGATGAAGTGTTCAACTCTGCAACAGCAGCACACATGATCTTGACATCTAGAGCTATTGTGCTTATGTGGGTGATGCAGGTTCAGATCTGGTCTGCAACATCTCTCAATCCCACCTCCAACACTCCCTAAAACTTCAGTCCGATCTCTTCTATACCTAATGCATGAACTAGCAGGCAAGCAAACTAGGAAATGGCAAACAAAGGTCACAGGCAGGGGGGCCAGGTCACCAGTCTGTCATTCTACATGCTAGTTTATGGTCAACACATGCAACATTGTAAAAATGTTCTAGCCAACATCGACTCAACATACCGTAACACGACACATGACAAAAGTACAAAATAAACAGCAACAGATGACTTTTATACTTGCCTCCCTCAGCTAGCAATAAAACAAAAAATAAATAATAAATAATACCAACATGCATTAAGTGCACATCATGAAAGACCCACAGCTGATGTAACACACATTCTCACAGAACACAGTGAAGCACAACGCGAGCAATGAGGGGGACAGAAAATCACATTCATGACTGTGCCTTTGGCATGAGCAGTTAACCTTGTGTGCGTTTAAACAAAAACATAATGATGACAGAGCGAAGCTAATACACAGATACAAGATCTCTCATACAGAAAATAGGGCTTACCCCATTATGAACACCTTGAGCTGTTCGGCCAGATCGAAACCTCTCGTATCTACATGAAGCATGAAAGATGAGCGATAAGAATCGGTGTAGTGCAGCTTTTTATGAAGCGTTACATGAAGGCAAACTCATCACCTCTCATATCTTAAGAAGATGTTGTTGAGGTCGTCGTTAACATGCAGAAGCTCCTCCGTAACTTCCTCGTTGGACACACGTGAGATGAGCTCCACTATCCTCTGCTGCATGGCTCTGCATGTCCTGTTCAACTCCTTCAAGCACAGAGAGCAAACACTGTAACTGAATAGGAAAAACAGCCAGTACACTGTAATGCTGCCGAGACACAGAGGTCCCTCTAGAGACCCTCTGTTACTCTGTTGACAATTCAGCAATATAAACACACCGTGAACCATACACCGTGTGAGTGTATTCTATCATTGCATTCGGACCAAACGGCCCTGTGTCTTCCACAGAAGATATATATTTATATAGATATAATTAGAGCACCTTGTGATTGCTATCAGGATAACAACATAACAAAATAAACACATAACATCTTTTCTGGAAAACATCACCTAGCCTGTCTGATTTATGTGCATTAATGTGGGGAATGTGGGTCAAGTGTTGCGATCAAATGTTTTGGGCTCCATTTACATTTACTCCATTTAGCACTGTGGCGCTGTCCACTTGTGATTGGATCATCTGGAACTCAATACCAGATTCAAAGCTTAGAACCACAGAACTAGAAAACATTGACAGACAAACCTGCAGCAGCTCATGATCAGATGAATCCTCCTGACCTGGAACCATCTCAGTCAACATCTCAGACATCACCTTAGTGTTTTCACGCACGATGTCAAGCTCACTGCGCAGCTTGCAAATCTGAAACACAATATTATGCTGTTATTATGCTGTCATTACACTACCTGATAAAATCAACATTCATGAACTAGGATGTTTTATGTCACCTGTTCAGGTGAAGGGTTGATGGCTCCAGACATGTGGATACTGGGCAGCTGTGGAAAGGTGTGGGTCACAGGTACAGTGAGGGGAGGAGCAGAGCCTGGATGAGGCTGTGGTTTAGGCTGGACTGGAGTGCTGTACTTCTGCTGGTCCATTTCTGGTGCACTTTGCTGCTATCATCAGTAAAAGAGCAGAGATAAAGAGGGTTGGAAAAGCTATAAAGTGAGGTAAACGATAAGGGCCGGAATATGTTTCATAGGCCTGACTGTAACACTGAAATTGTAAAATGCTGGAAACATTTCCAAAATTGGAAACATTGCTGATGTCAGCGCTCACCCGTTGCGGTGTGTGGATGGGGGACAAGGTCTCCAAATCAGATCGGGGAAACTCGATACCCTTCCTCTTCATCTCCTCATAGACGTGAACTACACCCGTCAGATCTGGACTGCTTCTGAATGCATCTGCCCAGGCCTGACAAAAACAGTAAGTGAAATCTCTCCAGATACATTCAGAACTCAGCATTACTACTTATAATGCAACTGAGTAATAGCTAATATAGTTGATAACTAATGTATATTGTTGAAGAGTTTACACGGAATGATGGATCATATCTTCTCTATTGGAACACTTAAACAAGCTAGGCATTCAGGTGACCAATAAAAGACTGTCAAACTACAGTGACATTTTTATTCATGTGAGTTTCATTGGCAGTCATCACAGACTACAGCAAATTCTGGTTGCCCTTGTTTACCAGAGCCAGACCTGGTAACTAGATCCTCTTGTGTAATGAGCACAACTAGAGTGCTAACGAATTAGCCAGATCACCTTGACGACTGAGCATCAGGTAACCAGCCCATGGTCCACCTCTCTCTCTCTCTCTCTCTCTCTAACACTCTCGTTTTAAAACGACTCATGTCATATCTCTCCTTCCCTCAGGCTATGCCACAAGGTTGCAAAATACAACAACATTACGTTCCCACATAATCACAAACACACTTTTGGGGTACCTGTATCAAAGCGAGCACTTTGTCCTGCACTATGGCGGGTGGGGTGTTTTTAGGGGACATGATTTTCACCAGAACTCCATCAATGAAGTCCCGGGTGGTGATGAGCGCGTGGAACCGATAGCCACAGTTCTTCACACACGTCTCAAGAACCTAACACATACAGTGAGCTGGTGGTTATGAGAACTATACTCAACAGAAGAACCTAAAGCAGTTACCAGCTGTTAGTCTGAAGATAAACATCAATGCTTACCGTTAGTGTAAGCATCACTTCCCTGTAGTTCTTATTCCCATTTAGCCTCTTCTTTACAGCTCTCATAGCATCTTTAGGCCTGTAGTTCATATACAGTAAATAACACAACCTCAAAGCTAAAACACTATTCATTATGAAATTAATTGAAACTTATTTTGGGTAAACACACTGCTGTGTGTTTTTTGACTATTGACTGGTCGTCCATTACCATTGTAGTAAATACTGTGAGCATGATGTCAACCTTCTGATCTGAAATCAGCTTCATTGATTCATGCAGTTACAGAGTGATCGTTCACCTGCTGTTACACACTACTGAGTGAGCAGTTCTGTCTGCTAGAATGTGTCAACGGGTCACTTCATTTAACATGACAAATGCTGCGTCATAATTCTAGTTCTTACCCATCCTCGGTTTCATTGATTAGGTCACATATCTCCATATTCAGGGTCCAGTCTTCACTTTGTAGGGATCCATCAGTGGCCCTTTCTAGGGAGGATCAAAAGGGAACTGTGTTTTTATATTAACAGATATTATTACATAAACGGCACAGCTGGTTATCTGCGAAGACATCCAGTCGGTGTCATTACATTCGTGTATAAAAGACAGCTAGTTGAGCAATAGTACCTTATCTAACTAGGTGTGAGAGATAAACGCATATGTCATTGGCTTGTACTAGCTGGTATGTGTACTTACTTTAACTTATAAGTTCTGCCTTAAGCACTGTCGCCCGCCTTCAATTTAAACAACTAAGTAAATCACTATTTAAAATAAGTGCTGTGATGGAGTAGTGTTAGCATGATGGAGCATTAGCTACTAAAGCTAACTGACAGGCTATCTGCGTACCGACTCTGTACATCCGCGTAACTCAAACACATCACTCAGCGTCATTATGTCTTACGACTGATGCCTTTTACGCGTTATTTTAGTTGTGATAACACATACCAATGCACTGTCCCACCGGAGTACTAAATGGATTTCCCAGCAAGAACTCCATCTTATCAACAAACACACCGACATACAGCCATTGAGACAGTAAACAGCTAAGAACCGCCTATGGATCATTCCCATTGGGTCGCGCTATTAAGGGCAACGAAGCTATTGGACAAGCATGCTGTCTGTTATTTAAACGTCATACCAGCTGCTTAAAGGGACAGTAGTGGCTAATGTGCAGGACTCTTACTCAGGAATTATTTGGTACTAATTCGATGGTACCAAGCAGTAATAATAAGCAACCGGGACCCAATAGGAGCCACCAAACCTGGTATTATTCCTCCTGTCTGTTTTTAGGGAAATTAAAAAATGTATTAATAAATAATTAATAAAATTAAATGTGTAACTCTTTCATTCATTCAGTCGCTGTTCCTTTTATATTTATATGTCTGACAATGATTTATATTTACTTGATCTCTTTGATGTATGTTGTCTTTTTTAAACTTTACTGGTTTATCTTTTTCTTTCTTAAGTGAAAAGCTAAAAATACTGGGACACAGAACAAGCAAATAAACAAGGCTGCCAGTCATACACGCCCATCTATTCCAGCTTCAGTACTTCAGAACAGTTTAAAGTCAGCTAGAATGTCACCATGCTGGTTCCACACATCATAACTCTACACACGTCACTCTCAGCACCTCAGT
Source organism: Botia almorhae (assembly GCA_036877575.1). NCBI lineage: Eukaryota > Metazoa > Chordata > Actinopteri > Cypriniformes > Botiidae > Botia > Botia almorhae. The sequence goes on along the minus strand of JAZGTJ010000204.1, from coordinate 92,017 downwards.
TCTGTCGTTTTGTCCTAACACTGTCATTAATGAGTGCAGATGAAAATAATCTAATCAATGAAGGATTTCAAATATAATCTGCTCGTGGGGGAGATTATACTGGATACATTTGTTGTGGTTCAACAATATTTGGTTGTTGATAATAATATAAAATCTGCAGTTACTATGATATTTCTATTACTGTAGTAAATGTTTGTAAGGGACATTTCCTCTCACACCTGGAATAGTTTCAGAGCAAGTAATTGTCAGGCAGACAGTAATGCCCAACCTTTACCTTTACAGTAATATCCAAACCTAGGATTATACATATGAAACCTCTTTTCTAGGAAAATGGGAGGAAGATGATGATGTTGATGGCGGGTATCTCCTACTTGCCTGTCAAATGATGTATCTGCATACATCAGAGGAGGTGTGGCTTCTGAGATCGTTCTGAGCGGAGGGCAGAGTCTTTTTTAAGGTTGCTGTTGTTAGTCCCCCCTGAAACTGTGTGACAGGTACGTTTTCTCTCATGTAAGTTCATAACAAGCAGGTTAGTAAATAAAACAAACAGCATTGATCTCAAACATAACTGGTCAACTACAGTAGTCCTGAGCAGATAGTTACTGATATATCACAGTTGCATTCAGGCATTTGGCAGATGTGTTTATCCAAAGTGACTTAGATTGCATTAAACTATACATAGTATGTGTAACCCTGGGATCGAACCCATGACCTAACAACACCATGCTCTAACCACTGAGCCACAGGAACGCTACACAGTTCACAGCTACACAGATATCACAGTTACTGCTATATCACATATCAAGCGCCATCATTTAGAAACCCTCTCAAATGTCTTCGTCCCATTTGCAAAGATGCAAGAGTGTAAAACAACACAAGAGGTGATGAATTACAGGTGGAGACTTCATTTACTGCCAAGATACATGCAGCTGAGAAACAACAAACCTGCAAAGCGTTTTTTACAATCACTGACCTGATAGACAGCATGCGGTCCCTCATGGTTCTGGACGATCAACTTTTGCTGTGGTATTTTACATGAAATCATGAAAAGTAGCAGCTGAAAGCACCTGAAAGCTGTATGACAAACACAGACAGGAAGCTCAGCAGGTTGAAATGTTCTAACACAGTAAACAAAGAGAAGCAGCAGGTTTTAAATAAGCACACAATCACCATTATACAGGCAGTTATTGTATACAGTAGTTACAGTAAACAGCTCATATGTGTGCCAGATGTCAGCCGGTTTCTAGCAGTTCATCGTGTGTATTGACAACACTGTTTCTTGGGAACCTGGACTCATTTTAAGAGAAAAAGGTCTCAATTTCAACAAAGGTCTTTTGTGCATCTATGATTTTGGAAAGATTTGGAAACTGTTTGGTGCCAAGGTCACATGTCATCAGATTATTTCAGAATCCATTTATTAAAAGCTTAAAAAGAAACAGAGCTTTCTGTTATAACTGAGAAATCACTATCCGCTCATATCTGTTTATCTTTAAATCCATTTGCCCATCTTCATTCTGTCTCGCCATTAGTTTCTCTTCTCATGGGAATGTTGATACCAAGTAAACGCTCATTTGTTAGCAGTTCTCGATTCAGTGTTCCAGATATTCTTGTGTCCATTTATTAAACACAGAAGAGAAGAAATGCCAGGATCATTTTTTTCTAGTGTAATTCAAGCAGCATGTATGCGTGTGATGACAATAAGATGCGACCAAACAGTGAAACTGGGTCACAGAATGAGGTTTTAAAGGAAACATGGCAAGATTGTACCATTGCACTAAACTATAAATATAATATGTATGTATTCATATATTAATAATATTCAGCATTGTTTGTTTAGAATGGCATCAAAACCATGTGCAGGATTAGATTTTACAAATAAAGAAGCAAAATAAAGGTATCTCAGGGTGGGTCTTTTTACAACAGGTCCTAAACAAACATGAAGTCAATTTATTAGACATAACAAAAGCTTTTCCAGTAACAGAAGAAATAATTTACTCATTTCCTGGTTTATTTAGGTGAACCTTTCCGGCACCACATTGTTTAATGTGTGGGAAATTAAATATTTATAATAAAAGTTATTAGTAACCTTCTCCATTGTAACAACTTCCGGGTTATGGTGGTTAAAAATAGAACGAGACAAAAATCAAAAGTCATATCTGTTAAAAAATCAAAACTCTGGATCTGTCAAAGACTGGCCCAGTTACAAACATTTAAGACACTGCTTAAAAATATATTATACAGCTGAAATGATGATATATTTTTCATGCTTTAATTTGAAGACAGACAGACTACTGAACACATTCTAACTTCACAGCAAACGAACAGCTTTAGACGTACGTTTAGTTAAGAGTAATGTATAGCTATAAGGAAACCAACAGAGCTATATGATAAAGTGAGCAGTAGCAATACAACAAAAAATAGCCAGGGGTTAGTTTTGGTGAATGCTTAAATATCCACCTTTGTGGTAAGTGAGCGATCTCATCCTGTTAACAATCGTGCTAGTTCAATACACTGAAACAGCTTACAGCATTGACCATGTTCAGAAGAAGTTACAGGAAACCAAAAGAGAAACTGTTTGCCATATATAAGCAGTTGTGTAACAACTGATCCTAAATATAGTAAAACGTTACCTGCTCGACTTGACTGCCTGAACCCTCCCAAACCACAAAGCATCACATTAAAAATCAAACTAGTATCTGTTATGAACAGAGGAAGAACCTATAAATGCTTTACAAAAAGTTTTGTGACGTCTCTGTTAACATATTTAGCATGCTCTAAACTCGGTGCTGTGTCTGCCCGGAAAATTCTAATCATCTGTTACAGCGTTCAAATCCAGAAACACTTTACAGTATTTACAGTAAGTCATAAAGATGAAAGAAAGCCAGTAAAGATGATTTTTACCAACACTGATGAACCAACAAAATGTTACACGGATATTTTACATGGCAAGAAAAATAAAGAGCTGCTGTCTTTTGTCATCCTTGTATTAGGAAACATTTTCATTTGGTGCTTTATAGAAAATATACAGGAAGAGTTTCTGTGACTGATGCACTGCTGCTTTTTTGTTTCCATTCTTCTGTTCATCATCACAGTTGGTTCTGTAAATCCAGCTGCAGTTCATGAACGGCACGTGTTCTGTGTTTTCACCCGGACGGTCAAAACGTGCAGTCGGGCTCTTTTCTCAGGTGATGATGTTGTCATGCAGGAGACATGACAGCTTTTACTGTTTGATGACTTTGAGAAGGATTGTCTGGAGGGGTCCTGGCGGTTCTTCACAGACGGGTGTGATGCCAGAAGCTTCAGATCACTGGGTTCTAGCTGTCTGCCCTCTCAGCACCTTTGGCTTGAAGACACACCTGTGAGCCCAGACTGTCCACCCCCACAGAAACACCAGGTCATTATGGACAAATTAGGAATGGATGACAGCTGTGAATGTGCTTCTCAGACTGGTGATTCTGATGGAAAGTCATTAGGGCTTACTGGAAAGGTCCCAGTTAAACAGAACTGTCTGTAATTCTGATCTTGACGCAGCAGAAAAGATCATTGAGGCTTTTCTGTAGATACTACTAATAAAAACAGAGTGATTTCATCTGTCTTTCTGCATTTTCAGACAGGCTGGCTGGCTATATTTATATATAAAGAACTGAACATGTCTATCTATCTATCTATCTATCTATCTATCTATCTATCTATATATATATATATATATAGAGAGAGAGAGAGAGAGAGAGAGAACTGAACACAACACTCACTGTTGTCACGATGCAGCATCGTTTGAAGCTCGCGTGAGATAAGCTGCAGCACGCCCATGCAGGTGCGGCCGGCGGCTATAAATGAAGCGGATGCTGGAGATGCTGAGGCAGAAGAAGCTTCATCTGATACCGGCGTCAGGTATGAATGACCCGCGCTTCCCTGTCGCCGTCCGAGTCATCGGGATCATGCAGAAAGAAAAGAGCAAAGTAAGAAATCCGCATGTGATGCATTTGAATAGGATCTTTAATTGACCGAGTAAAACCCCCTTTAATATATAAAAGGTATATATACGATATATGTCATATGTGTCAAAAACGTTATTCTTAAGTTGTTAGTGGAACGTTTTGAAAAATATACAATGTTTGAATAACGTTCATACAACGCCTAAAAACTGGACGTTTTTAAAATAACAAATACCATTTTTAATGTTTTCGCTACTTCATGGAAACGTTCTTACAACCTAAAATTGCTAGCTGGGATATGTTTTTAATGTTTTTGATGAATCTGTTTCCACGTGTTTGTTTCAGATGTACATGACATCTGTGCTGTGGTCTGATCAGAGTGACGTAATGGTGTACAGATCTCTCCGCAACTTTAAAACTTTGCATGTATGTCCCAGAATTACTTGTGTTGAGCACAAACTGTTATTAGTCGTGAAAAGCGCCTAATTCACTTTACTTTTGTCAACAGAAACAGCTAAAAAACAAATTCCCCGTAAACCCACCTCAAAAAGACGCGAGAGTTCTTCCCCGATTTGGAGGTATGGATGACGATTTCTCTTATGCTTCACAAACGCAAATAAAAACACCAGTAATGTTTACATACAATGATCGTTGTCATTTACAAATGTGCTTCATGTCATTTTGACTTAATAATAAGTTATATGAATAAATAAATAAAAAGTGACATCAACAAAATGTCATTTCAGATAATCATTATGCAGACAATTATTACACAGAGATGCATAAAGATGCATACTGCACGTGTTTGGTGTTTATGAAATGAAATGTATTTGCAGCTGGCAGGAGAATCTTTCAGATAAAGAGTCTGAGCAGGTCTGTGGATCAAGTGAAGAGTCTGGAGAAATACTGTTTCGATCTGCTGCAGTGTGAACCTGCTGTATCACATTCCTCAGAGGTCATTCAATTCCTGCTGCCCAATGAACAAGAGCTTCAGCCAGAGTTCACCCAGAACAGGTCCAAATGTGTTATCTAAGTCATCAAAAACATTTTTTCAGTAACATCAGTAGAATGTGTGTGTGTATGTGTGTATATATATATATATATATATATATAAATGATTCAAAATGTCATTCTTAAATTGTTGCAGTGTGATGATTCTGCAGTCAGAAAACATCCCCACTGTCACAGGAGGAATTGACGCAGCTAAGACACGTCTGAGCTTTGGCAATGTGACTCAGCCTTTTGTATCCAAGACATACAGATGTGTGGCTCCATATGAGACCAAGGACACAAAGAACAAACTGTTTAAGGTTGCGGAGAATGAAAGACTGGATGTGCTCATCAAAGATCAAGCCGGTTTGTACCGTATCTTCTCTCATTGATGTGAACTGTGACAGATGACTGTAAATACACCAGCTTTACACGTCCTCGATGATGTAAACAGGTTGGTGGCTTGTTGAAAATGAGGACAAACGTCTTGCTTGGTTTCCTGCTCCCTATCTGCAGTTATGTGATGAGGAAGAGGATGAAGACGAGTTTGACTCAGCAGCTGCTGAAAGTAAGATGGAATTGTTCAAATGTCTCGCCGTAGTTAAATGAAGTCGTCTTGTTAACCGGAGATTTTCTTGCCACTGGTTTCAGTTTCTCTGTACTGTGCCACTCGAGGTTACAGCTCAGAGAAAGCAGACGAGCTGTCTGTGAGTATCGGCGCTGTGGTGGAGGTGCTACAGATGTGTGATAACGGCTGGTGGCTCGTCAGGTATTTACAGTTGTTTGTTGATTCAGACTGATATTTAAGGAATTATAAAAATGTCTAGACTGATGTATTCATAGAGCAGAGGAACGCAAGAGGCAAGTTAAAGGAAATGTTATTGAGCATGATTCAGGAAACACTGATTTACAATAACAGTCAAGACAAACATTGATAAAGGAAATGTTATTTCAAAGAAACAGGAACCACAAAGTGTAAAACAAGTTGGAGACAACAGCAACAGAGTGAAAAAGTAAATAAATATAATAATAGTGTAAATAAATATATATGTTTACATTTTAAATACAAAATAAAAGTATTGTTTTTAAAATGACATGAACTAAATGTGAGTAGTTTAATACGTGTATGTCCCCTGCAGATATAACAGAAAGGCCGGCTTTGTGCCCTCCATGTTCCTAAAGCCATACATCTGCCCCACCTTTGGCCTCCAGGCTCTTCAGAGGAAACATCACAGCTCAGCTATCAACCTGTCCACCAATAACATCATCCACAAATCCTGCTCACTAGAGATTCTGTCAGAGAGAGTTCCAGAACAACATGAGGAGTCAGGCAGCCTGAAGAGCATCTTCAGTGATGATGGAATGGATTTCAGCCTCAGTTCTTCAGACACCGACTCCATGAGCCACAGCTTGTCTATTTCAGAGGGAGATGAGGGTTCGAGACAGCTGGGTAAAGAACTACAGCAAGACGCCAATGACAGCGGAATTTCCAGTGGCCAGTCTACCCCCACCAGCTCAAAAACGGCCCGCCCAATGAAAGGAGCCAAGCCTCCCAGGGTACCACCCAGACCCCAAACGAATGAGATCTTAAGTCGCTGCACGACCTACACTCGAAAAGCTGCTCTAGCCACCTCTGCGCGTCTGTTCTCTGAAAGAGCAAGTTTGGTAGATGGATGCAGAGCATAAAAAAGTGACATTTCAATGAATCAGTATGATTGTATGATCATGAGAAATTAGTTCACAGGTTCTCTTCCGAACTTTTTTGTAACCTCTGCGTTCTTTTCATCATGTGGTGAAAGATTCACCTGCCTGATGAAAACTTGTAAAAATCACAAATATTTGAGAAAACAATCTTACCTTGGGTTCAGTGCAATCTTTCTGTGATCCTTCATGGGGATTTGTCAGTCATATATTTAATAACCGAAAGCTGCAATCTGTAACTTTTGCATCTCTACTCATCTTGTTTATGTTTACCAAAAAAGTTATGAATTGCAGCTGTAAAGCAAAAGTAGTTATCACACAACTATTTAAAGTATTTAAATGAACTACTGTACTGTGTTTTCACAGATGTATTTTTTCACTTAGGAGGTCTTGAAGGTAATTGTATTCCATACTGGAAAGTTTTGATGTAGTTTTTATGAACTGATGATTATTTTTGTGTGCTGATTTTTTTATAGTCCAATGATTTACATTCACTCACTTTATTGTTCTAGTATATAGATATAATCAATATATCATTTCTCTACCAAGTTTCCTTTTTATCCCTAAAAACACTCTCAACAGTCGTACATTTTAAAAAGAAAATGCTAATAGCTTACTTGAACAAACCTCTTTTCAGTGGTAACCATTGTATAAACACTGAAGCTATATTCACAATAAAGCCCACGGGCTGCAGCTTCTTGTACCTCACTGCTTAAACCTGTCTGGAATCCACTGAATGAAATGAAACGGAATCTAAACGAAGTTGTTTCGGTGATTTCCTGGAATTAGTGTATTTTTAGATGATTCCCTACTGCAATTCCAGATCTCACATTCCAGTGGAGGCAGGAATGAGGGGAAAACCGTACAGGGTGTCGCTGGAAACTAAAAGACAGAACATTTGTAAGGTTTAATAAGATTAAGATTTTAACACGGCCATCCTTCGCAAACAACACCTAGCTAACCATTTTAAGTTGTACGAACGTTTCCCTAACGTTTCCCCAACTAGTTTGGGTTATTTTCTGCTTTGGGGTTATTAAATATGTTGAATATTTAATAACGTCCTTTAATATATTTAACATCAGTTCTGTATGTGTCATAACTGTGATTTATTTGTATGTATGGACCAACATCTGATTCGTTATTGAATCTAGTCATATAAAGTGCGTCTCTTTATTATGCGCTACACATAACAGGTAAATTCATGTTTCTGATGATGAAAGTGTCTCACCATAGTCATTCGTTCCACATCCACGATTAAAACTAGAATAAAAATACTGTTTTATTCATGTTTTGGCAGTGGCGTCTGTTTTCACGCCTCAAGCACTGAAACGAACCCGCCAAAATGACGCAGTCCGCAGAAACGGTCCGTTCGGAGCTCGAGACGCGTTTGGTTCCGCTCACCTTCACGAGGAACTCATTAACTTTAACCACTATAACCAATTTAACCAATATAAAAACGGTACTTTAATCAATTCATGTGAGTTTCTACAGCTAAAGGGTTACAAACTGTTTTACCTCACTATAACGGCTTCCGTGCTTCAGATTGCCTGCTGAGAGAAAATCCGCTTATAACTTTCCTGGTAACTCGTTTAATCGTTTAGTATTTAGTAACAGTAACTGTTGCCCGTCAACAGTGTTTTACTAGTTGTGTGTGGTTGCAGTGACGCTCCAATGCAGAACTGTGTGCCGATATCAGACCTGAATGTAACCATCAGCCATTCGGTACGAATACACACCAGCAAATGACTGTGTGTCTATTATGAGTTTAATTCCCTCAACTAATTTATCTACAAGAAATAGTTGAACAGTTTTAACACAATAAGCGATGTAATAGATCGATTATGTTTTATTTTCAATTTAAATGTATGCCAATTAATTAATTGTAGTCATTTCTGTATTTTTCCAGAAGGTGGTTGGAGTGATTATAGGGAAAACTGATTCAAGAGGATTTCCTGACCGGAAAAGTTTGTTATCCTTATATAGCTTTACATCCATTCATATAAACATTCATCTTATCACTTTATTTACTTCATTATTAGTTACATTTCTGTATATTTCACTATATACAGTTCATATTTATTATTAACAAGAGCCACAAGCATGTTTTATTTCATGTTTCTCTGTATTCCTAATATTTCACCGGCTGTTTTTGCTCAGATGTCGGATCTGAGAGGTTTACCTTCGGTTTCACCATCAGAGACTCACCCCAACACTTCATAAATGTGTCCGCATGGGGAAATGAAGAATACATCCAGGGGCTGAGCAGTCGCTTCCTGATTGGGGATTGTGGTGAGATTTGTAGCATAGATTTCAGTAATTTCTGATTTTGGATTAAATATATTCTTAATTACAGCCAAAGCTGAATTTTCTATTTTAGTTGTAATTGAAAACCCCCTTGTTGTGACCAAAGACTATGAGAAAGAAGAAAGATTTTGCCCCTCGACTCCCAGGTAATAAAATAAAACTAAATAAAAAAATAAAGTTCTGTGTGGATTACTTGCAGCTAAGAGATCTTCATTTTTATCATCTTTGTGTGTGATAAAAGTGTTTTTTCAGTCTCTACAGGCTGTTGGTAACAGAAACCCACTCAGCTATAAAGATATGCTCAGATTTAGAGACAGAATCCAGGATTCTGCCTTTGTACCACATGTTAATTAAAGACCCGGGAGATTTCTATTCACTGAGAGACATTACTGCAAACGGACAGAGCCTGGACGGAAACATGATTAACATTCTGGCAGCTGTACAGTCGGTTAGTAATCGGCCTCCTCACTGGTGTTCAGTGTTTAAAGCTGGACGTGTTTAATGAGCGAGATGTTGTCATTGAAAGGTGGGAGAGGAGAAATTCTTTACAAAATCTGACGGACGCAAAGGACAGAGGCTGGAAACAAGGCTGTTTGACGACACTGTGACATCATTTCCTTTAGTGTGGTAAACAGCTACCCAGTTAAATATATTTAAATCAAAGTACACTACAAAAAAATCTTGAAGTGATTTTTTATTTGTATTTTTTTTAGTTGGGATAAAGAGACTATTAAGCTGTTACAAACACAAACACAAAGGGGAGCAGGTATTCCTGTGTATATATTAAAAATATACAAATACACAAAAATATCTGATCGTAGAAATTCAATGTGAATACGTGTTTTCTGTTAGTTCTGTTCATTGCAGATGCTCGGGTTTCCTTCGACAGTTTTCGCAGTTGCATGACGGCAACAGTGACCTCAAAAACCATCATTACCATCCACCCTGGTGTGGAAACCATTATTTTAATACTTTCTATTATAATAATAAACCCATTATTTTATCTTTTCAATGTTGTATGTTCTAACACTTCACCATTTTTGTGCTATTGTAGATACAGCAGAGGCCAGCCAGCTGTACACATGTGTCAGTAAATTAATAGAAACCGGCAGTCTGGACCAAGAGATCCTTCCAGGCGACAGTATTCAATGTAAGTCGTGTGATGTGTACATCTAAACCACCTTTTCATAGTATGACTAATATTATAGAATAAAGCTGCATATCCTTCCATTTATTTCTCAGTGGATTCCATTAGTGATGTGCTGACTGTGAGCCAAATCAAAGCCAGAAGTCATGATGTTGCTGATGGTTTTCACTGCATTACTTATGGGTTCATTACATCCCTTGAACTCGATTCCTCTCTCTCCAGAGTCATACGCAGTAGATGGTAAGTGTGTAATGCTTCACAGTTACAGCTGGAGTGTTTTTAATATCACTTACCCTTCACAAGAATCATTTATGCACTAGTGCCAGATGCAAATATCAAGTCAGCGAGGAGAGTCAGAGCTGTTCCAATGCAGCCTGTCCAAGTGAAGGACAGCAGCTGCAGGTGACATCAGGTTTCGATCTGCTGCTGGATGTGAGTGATCACACTGGCACACTGCAGTCGTGCAGCCTGGCAGGCGCAGTCGCTGAGAAAACCCTGGGCTGTAAAGTAAGCACATCTGTGCATGAACATTAAAAAAAAACTTAATGCTTTCAACATCACAACAATAAGAAAACAAATCATTTTAAATATGTTTAAAAATCTCTGTGCATTGATAGTGTCCCAACTAACAGGAAACATTCTCAGAATGTTCGCTAACAAAAGTTCTCTTGGTTATCAAAAACGCTCTTGTTTAGTAGAATGTCTTTTTAATTATATATCATATATATCAAAAATGTTGTTTTTTGATAAAAAACATAAGAAATGTTACAGAATTTAAAAAATGTTTGAAAAACATTTACATAACCAAGCAATACTGTTAATACAACGTCTAAATAACTTGACAGAACATTCTTATAACTTTAAAAAAATATATTTTCAAGATTTTGTAAATTAATGGAAATGTTATGGAAAATATTCGCACAACCCTTAGATACAGTCACCAGTAGAAAAACTACTTAAATAATTACCTAATTAATAACTCTCTTGTAATACATTTCATATAATTAGTGTCTGTATGTACTGTAAACAGTGAAATGTCTGTTTTTACAGACAGAAGAGTTTCTGTGTCTCTCTGAGTCTCACAGAACAGCTATGAAGTGGATGTTACTTCTGGAGAGATGCAAAATCTATCTAAAGGTTGATGATCATGTTTGACATTTTCCCCATTTTAAATATTTTAATAAGGATTTTATTATATGATTTAATTTTTATTTGTAGGTTCATCCATCTCCTAAAACCAGAAGTGGAATGAGGGCAATCATTCTGTCGTGTGCCCTCGCTGACCCTGTGGAAGTTAAGCAAAGTCTTGCCTTGTTTGTGTCTTAAGATGTTTTGCAGCAAAGCAACCTCACAACATGCGTCTTCATACTAAACTGAACATACTACTGGTTTATTTCTGTGGTTCAAAGCTGTGTCAGTTATTATTAATATGTTTCTCATTTTGTTCTGTTGCTCGGTGGAGGTCATTTTGTTACAGCCGACTCCTGTAGATAAATTAGCTTTAAAGTACCTATTGTATCAATCGATCATCTGTTTCTTTCAAAGTTGTCATTGCTTCGTTAAATAAAGCTACGCGTACTGAAATGGCATTCGGAACCTTGATTTCAGAATTGTTTCTGTGGGGATAGTTATGGAGGAGACACGCTCTATGTTTGACATATGTGTAAATAATGCTCATTTCGCAGTTAAGAACTGTGTAATTTTACACTGAGCTGTTTGGATTTCTAGCACATCTGAGGTAACAGCATTGATTTATGTTAAATAGTTTTTAATAATAGTGTTAAATAATAGGCAAAAGGGGTTGCAGCTTTAAGTACAACAATAATAAAAGCATGAATAAATAAAAATAAGTGAAAAAGGATAAAAGATGCCAATATAGTATGTTAAACATTGTAAAATATTTATTTTTAAAAAAATCCCATTTCCCCAAATAAAAATACAGCGTGGAATACAAATATACAGTTTGAGAGCGACACACTTAATTGTCTTTTTTGATCGTGGGACATAAAGGCCAAAAGATTTCCCCGAGATTTCTGAGGATTCCTCTGTAATAAAAACTTCTGAAGGGATTGTATGATGTTCGGCAGCTGTGTCCACCAGAGTGAGGATAGCAATGCTGACAGCTGTGGCCTTTTCCTTTAAACCACTCATTGGAGGTTTGATTGACCAAAGCCAGATACATGTGGAACATGGAATAACCCGCCAAAAGAAGAAAGACAAACACCAGGAAGCCCAGCATGAACACAATCCTTGGGAAGGTCAAAAAGAGATGCTGTACAAAAGGGCAAAATGGTATGTTACAGAATTAGGGAAAATCACTGTACTGCAGTCAGATTGTTGTTATTATAAAGAATGTTTCTGTGGTGAGTTACACAAGTTACCTGGATGATAAACGGTGGTCCAGCGAGTTGTTGCTGACCTTGTTCATCAATGTAGTGAGCATGAAGGAGTCCGGTTCTCACAACAGCCCGGAGCAACATGTCTGCTGTCAGAACCGCAACATCACCAGCCATGGCACATACACTGAGGAGGTACAGCAGGAAGTACCGCGTGTTCTGAGCGCCGATGCAGTTATTCACCCAGACACAGTGGTGGTCGAACCTCAGCACACAATGGTTACAAACTCCTGTACAACACAGGGCAAATAAATACGAGTTTTTGTGAGATATTAACTACTAGTTAATGTGAGACTAGTTAATGTTTTTGTGAGATATTAACTACTAGTTAATGTGAGACTAGTTAATGTTTTTGTGAGATATTAACTACTAGTTAATGTGAGACTAGTTAATGTTTCTGTGAGATATTAACTACTAGTTAATGTGAGACTAGTTAATGTTTTTGTGAGATATTAACTATCCTTTTGTGAGGATTGGAGTAACTACTAGACAATCAGAATTAGAATACTCTGACCAGAAGGTATTCATCTGTTGTTTAAATGAAGGATTAACAAACACATACTGCAGTGTTTGGAACGGGCAGGTTTCACCAGGTCGCAGGTTGAGCACACGATTCCTTTCTGGAAGAGTTTTTCATCATACTGGTACACCTTCAGTTGTGCAGTATGGTTGTCTCTTGTCAGTGTGCCTTCAGAAGAAGAGTGAAATTGAGAAACCTGACTGGATGTCTTTAAAAACAAGATCATCAATCATGCGCTTACCTGGATCTCTGCTACAACACAGGTAGAACAGACAGGACTTCAGTGCAAGAAGGATGTAGGGAACACACAAGCTGAATACACTCATGCCCATGTCCAAACAGAAGCCGAAAACCTCATAGGAGAACTCTGCATACACAGCAACTTCAAGTAACAGATGGACATAAAGGAAGAAATTGTTCCTGACGTGAGAGGAACAATACAGAAGATTAGACGGAAGGTATTTTGTAAACACAGTTTTGTGACGCTTCTTATACACAACAAAAAAACCTTGTGCCGCTGCTTTATAGTTTCAAAACACATGTCCCAACAAATCACTGTGTATTTTTTATTTTAAGTGATGAGTGCATGAAAAGAATGTTTTTAAATTGTTTTGAAAATAATGTTAAGATTAAGTAATCATGAAGTGAGATGATACACACTTATTATATAATTTATATAGAGTTCATGTGTTTAATATAGATAAAGATTTTACACAGCTGCCTGGGTTTGACAGCATTGTGATCGCAAAAGTAACTCGCCTCTGATGGAAGAGTCTGTGCATCGCCCTATAGCAAATCCTTTGTAGACGCTGAGGGATCCATGGAGAGACAACCTTAAAGATATGATATTGATTACGTTAATAAACAGATAGACAAAGCATGTCCTCACGGCCTGGGTTTGCAGGAATAATTCAAAGGGTCTTACCCCCGTCACCGTGTCCAGCAGCCGGCCGAGAGGGGTCTGCTGATGCCCTGAATACTTACAGACCAGAGCGATGCAGGTGAGCACCACCGCCACATATATACCAAACAGAGTGAGGAAGTCCATTGAGCGCTAACTACTGTTTGTACATGATGAGAGAGCGTGTACATTAAAACTGTGTTTAGTACACCTGCACAGGTAAGACAAGCAACCACTTCAAGTGTTTATAGGTCCAAATAACTCATTTTGAACATGACTGGTGCTATATTAATTTATTTTTGCTTTATTTTTCCGACCTGATCACCACTCTCAAATCTTTTCGTATGGTCTGTATGTCGTAAGCGGAACTATGAGATAAACGTGAAGACGGAACTCACAAAAGCTGTGTTGTCAAAATAAAAGTCGTCGTAGGACTTTTGTTTAGTAATTTGTAGAATTTGTAGTAATTTTCATTTAAAATGTGTCATTGTAATGTATATTAATAAATGAGTTCCTAATTCAAACTATATACAATATAGGTCAGTTACCATGCCACACTTTTGGTTGCAGGTTTTTGTTTTTTATATTGCTTTTTATATTCTTAACTTGATTTAATATTTTTAATGATTTATTTTTTGTTTCAATATAAATGCATTCTTTTATTAAAACACGATAACTTCAAGAGCTACAAGTGTGAGGGCTACAGCGACCCTCAACTGAACACAATCACACGCTTAACACCCGCTGCGAGGTGGTGACGAAAGGCAAAAATTAATAATAATTAAAGGTGTATGATTGTTCTTAGTTAAGCGTGGCTGTAGCTTTCTAATGTTGCTTATTAAAGTGATCATGTTCCAGAGCTGCAGAGAGACCACATTGATGATGACTGAAGAACCGCCGGCTGTAAAAACTGGCGATATACTGTCTTTTAAGATATGTGTCCATTAATAAATACATGTGACAGGAATATATTATATAGATATGCTGTAGATGTGTAAAGGTTGGTTTTTAAAATGCTTTACTTTTAATATAAATTATATAACTGTTCTGATCCAACACAAATACATGTTGTTCTTGGATGGTTGGGTTTCAGGCATCTAGAATATAGATCCAGTTACAAACAGCACGTTTCAGTCAACGTTACACAAGTTCATTGTGCACTGTGTGTCAGTTTGGTCACGTTCTTCTAACAGTTTACTGTTATTTTAAACTTATTTTATTGCAATAACATGAAAAATATTCAGAACTACTGGATATGCATGCAGCTCACTGATTATTCCACATACACAATCACCTCTCTGTTCTCGGTGTTGGGAAGCTGAGATGTTGATTGGGAAATACAAGCATTAGCAGTAAATAATTGACTTGAGTCCTGTATAACTCACCTCTGCTTCAGTCATTTATATAATGTGTGTATTGCTGAGACTTGTGTATGTAACCCTGAAGCTGTGGAAGCACCACTGTGTGTGTTTTCCCTGCGGCATGTTGAGTTTCATGGTCTGTCTCGGTCAATGCCTAAAAAGCGCCTGGAAGACCCCTCTCGCACCCGAGCTGCATGTCAACTCCTTCAGTAACTTAATCCTTCCTCTTGTATTTCTGTATTCCCAGGATACATGACATCTTGTGTCAATGCCATGTGGCTCGAGGGATCTTGAGAGGCATCGTTTAATCTGTCTGGTCCAGAGCAAGAACTTTAATAGTCGTGCTTCAGTTCAAAGCGATGTGACGGCGCTCTCCCGTGCATTCAGATGTTCTCATTATCCAACATCCTGCTGAGGGATCCCTCAGCTGATGCTGGGCTATTTTCCACCCCTTGGAGAGGCAGCTAGAGGAGAAGGCATAGGAAGAGGGTATTTATAGAGAAACGGGGCCTCACTTTACTCGTTTTGGAAAGAACATTATTACGGATCTGTGCTAGATGTCCCAGTTTCTTGATCTGAGTCTTGCAGAACCAGCAGAACGATCAGAGATGCGGAGTCAACCCAGAGACAAGAAGACTCTGGCAGTCCCACACTGACACTTTTTATCTGGTGGCAATGTTCCTCATGCCACGGGGTGATGGGGGACGTTCTAAAGGCGGTTCTCTTGAAATGATGAGGCACGGCTGGAGGATCTTCATTTAACACGAATGTGATTGTGTCATAATATTTGACACTTGTTGAATTACATCAAAATGAAGAAATTTCTGCAGAATAAGAAAGGGAAACGCTCCTTACAGCAGAACAAGCTGGGCTCTCACAATCCACCCAAAGATTTCTGTAAGTTACGTTGATTTGCTTTATGCTGCGTGTTTAGAAGGTTCTTGCAACCAATGGTCTTGTGTTTATAGGATAAATGGACAGTTAATGTTAATACTGCACGTTTAAAGTGTGTTTGGATGTGCGTGTTGATAACTTTTAGTTTAGTTATGAATGGGAATGAACGGGTTATATAAATGCAACAATGTGTTCTATTGTATTTACTGTATGTGTTCTTTTGTTACACTACTGAGTTCTACTGAGCACATCTGCACCCAGGTATCAGGTGGTTTGTGAACCTCTGTTGCTTCAATGAGGTCAAGGATACGAGAGGTTTAAAGTGTCAGCTGACATTTAGTGACGGCTGCACAGCTCCTTCTGTGAGAGATTAAAGTGTAGTTGAGTGTGTCAAGGAGTGACGGAGAATTGAGATTTCAAACTGGATTGTATGGACCATCTCAGCTAGGAGAACATTTCTCTAATGTTTCCTTAAACAGAAACATTACAAATGCAATTTCGAATGTTCTGGAAACATCCAGCTTGGTTATAAGACATTTTTATAATCTTAACACCATTTTAACATTGTTTCACTAACAATTTAAGGGTAATATTTTGATATATATAATAAATCAACAAAAAATCATTAACGTTACTGCAAGAATGTTGAGACGTTGAACTTTCAGAGAACTTTACATGATGGCTAATCAACATCTTCTGTTGTGTGACCATGAATGTCCTTGAATTCCTCTTCCTCTCATTCTAATTTAAATTTAATTCAACTTCCTGTTGGGTGTTGCCAAGTCGATTCAAATTCCCGCTCATGAATAGAAAAGGAGCCAATTTCTAAATTCTGTGTTTTGTTGTACTATATTTTGGATATGGTTTAAGAATGCAATGTCACACAATGTCACATGACAATTTTAATGTGTATAATTAGGTCTTGTTTTCACCAGGGTGATCAAACATTTAAGCAAAACCGAATTGCCTATAACTCAGGGTACTGTAGATCTTTCCCTCTGTCTTTCTTACAGTCCTCACCTTGCCAGCGTCCAACCAGGGCTGGCCAGAGGACTTTGGCTTCCGGATAGGAGGGAATGGACCCAGCTACATCCTAACTGTGGAGGAGAGAAGCAGTGCTCACCTGTCTGGACTGCAACCTGGAGACCAGGTCTTGGAGATCGAAGGCCAAAATGTCTCCAGCCTTAGTGCTCAAGAGGTCATTGCCCTAGCCCAGTCGCAAAGAAACATCCCGCCCAGTATCGGAGTCGTTTCTCGCATTGAACAGGTGAGAAGTACATGAAATCTCTGTATGTCCTGTTTCTGTCTGTAAGCACTTCTGTTTCATTTCACTCATTCTCTGCAGATGGACATTATTCCAGGCCCTGACGGTCGGTTGGGGTTCAGTATAGTAGGAGACTGCCCCCTGCTGGTGAAAGATTGCTCACCCTGCTCCCCAGCTGGTCGGAGTGGTCTCAGGGCAGGAGATTATATCATGGAGGTCAATGGGATCCCAGTGAAGCTACATGAGATGGCTGCAGCTTTGATCAAGGCCTCTCAGGGCCGGACGCTGCGTCTCGGGGTGTTGTGCATGAGCAGTCGACAGAAACGCAGCAGTGGCAGCCTGGAGGATCTTCAGACAGGCACTGACGGCATGTGTCAGGACCGTAAACACAAAGCTCTGGAGTTCAACAGAAGGGTGAGGTCATCTGACAGGAAATGATCTCATAGAACAACAGCGAGCCAGAGGCGTTGCACTTTTAAACCTCAGGAGATGTAATAATGGCATCTCCGTTGGGTGATTGTGAATTCTGAAGGTGTTTTATTAAAGATCAAATTAAAGGGGGACATGTGTTGCCTTCATTTCAGGTGGAGGAAGTTTTAAGGAACGAGGTGAAGGAAAATCTATTTGCTATGTTGCAACAGTTTGCTGTCGAGAGGAACGTGGACTGGCTTGCTTCTGTTCTTCCTGACATCTTGACAACCGAAGAGCAGCAACAGCTCATCTCAAGCGTCAGGTAACCATGGCAACAGGCTCATTAATTTTTAACCTTCATCTCTGACCCAGAAGTTTATATCTCCTGTATTTAGCCTTGCAGGACAGAAGGCCACAGAGGGGCATCAACAATCAAGTTTGTTTACATCTCGCTGAATATTTTCTAAGTTTCTGTATGTGTCAGATTTGTGTTGTTCTTATTATTGTGCTTTAGAAAGTATTTTCATCAAAGAAATATTCTGATGCACATACCTGCATCAGCAGATCAATGTACCAGTTTTATTCTGCCTGTTGTGTGTGTCTGGTGGGGCATGAACTAGGGTGTCCAAGTTAACAGGGAATGTTCCCAGAATGTCTAAAAAAAACATTCTTCAGACATTCAAAACATATATCAGTTGATCAGCCACCACTGTGTGTATCTCTCTCTCTCTCTCTCTCTCTCTCTCTCTCTCTCTTCCTGTGAATCTCATGGAGTTCTGCTCATTATTAAGAGCTGATGTGCATAACACGATTTATTAACATTGTATATACACAATATATGATAACATAACAGAATTAAACAGTTGTTGTGCTGATGGTTGTAAGTTGCTTTTGTTTGGGTTTTTCAAGCTATTTTGGTGGGCGACACAAAAGGCTTTTTCACATCAGCCAACATCACTTCATTTTGACACACATATTTTTCACTGTTAAAATTAGATTTGTCTCCTGTCTGCTGTTTCTGATGAGTGCTTTATTTGCAAACATTTCGGTCTGTCTGTGTTACTGCTGAATCATAATTGATTTCAGTATGTGCTGAGTCCTCCCGTCTATATTTAGAACGTCATACTACAAGTGGAAGGATGCGCAGTGTTGTGTCTGAGATTTGATGAGGAAGGAGGAAGGAAGGAGAGAGTCGAAAGAGAAAGACAGAGAGAAACAGAAAGACAGAGAAAGGGTCAGAAATAGAGCGAGAGAGGACGAGAGAGAGAAATAAAGACAGAGAGAAAGATGAAGAGAGAGAGAGAAACAGAGAGACAAAAAGAGAAGGAGAGAGAAATACAGAAGAGAAAAGGAATAAGAAAGTACAGACAAATAGAAAAATACTGAGAGAGAGAGAGAGAGAGAGAGAAGGAGAGGCAGCAGTGTGATCAACTCCCACACCTTTGCTGTTGCTGGACTCGGGTATGTTACTGGCGCTTCAGGAGTGGGAGTTTCAGATGAAGTCAGCAGCACACAGAGAAGCTGTTCCATGCTGGAGTTCCTCACGACTTCGTGATTGTGCTCAGTTTATTTAGAAGAGATTCAGAGAGTGTTTGTCTCTGTCCATTACTGATGGATTTTGAACAAATGTCAGTTGGTTCTCTTCATCTGAAAAATCCTGTGTGTTCTTGAGGGTTCTTCTTTGGATCGTGATGGAAACCATCTCATGGAAAAACTGAGCAGCTGATCTGATCCATCTTTACAGAATCTCATCATGGCTCCTCGTAGCTGATTTAAACTCTCGATTAATTCTCTGTTGCCTTCCTGTGATCATGTTTGCCAGGATCTTTATTCCCAAGAAGAATCGGCAGCGTTTTGACGAGACTGTGTCTCAGAGTCTCCTGAACCGCATGTGTCGTAGTAAAAGCCTGGCCGAGCCTCAAAACAGACTCCGTCGCAGCCGAAGTCAAGACCACCACGAGCGTCCGCGCGGCTCCAAACGGGCCAGCTCTGTGCCCAGAAACACAGGTGATGACCCGGCCCAACCCGAGCGTGGCCTTAGAAAGAACTCCACCATGATCCGCAGCCAGTATACAACTGGAGGTAACCAGAGGTGTGTATCATAGCTTCCGGTATGACAGCTTTAGTTGTGATGTCATTTAGTGTGTCACTGTTAATTGGTCTTTGTCCTTTTTTACTTCCTTTTGTAAATGATCAGTTTAACTAGTTTTGAAGGGATCATTTTGCTCTGACCAGTTGCTGCATGCAGTCATACCTGCGCATGGAACACTGTGTGTTATGGGGGAGGTTTGGCGTGTGGGTGAGAGAAGCACCAGAAGCACATTGAGTTTGTTTGTGTGCTACATGTGTTCCCTTCAGTGAAGACACGCATGCACACTCGTACAGACATACACGCATGCTGCATCCTTCACAAGTGCGCTTTCTCATACGATGATTTAGATGCATAATCACCTTATATTATTACAATCATTCAATACCGGCTTAATCCTGGAATTAAACAGATTACCTCACCACAAAGATGTTTATCTGAGTTTCAACAAAGCGAAAGCTGATGGCTTTGTCATAATGGCATGAAATCAAATGTGCTCATAATAGACATTCAGAATCGGTCTGTTCTCCAACTGGTTGTCAGCGTGAGGTGACATCACAGCAATCATGTTAATAATGTTTGTTTAAATGTGACGAGAGCGAATGTTTCTACTGCTTGTCATTATCTCTGTTTACTCAACAGTTCCAATGTCGCCTTGAGCTGTTGCCACAGTAACCACTGAGACTGTTACTCTAATATTATGTCAGAGGTTTCTGTGAGAAGCCGGAAAATGGCTCCTCGTTCAACATTTTGTTGAAGGCCATTAGACGTATCAATTTATATTTTTGAATTTTGGCCAGTTAACTAATAAGATTAGGTTCTGAAGTGGATACATGAACAATCTATCCATCCATTCATACCACTGACAGTTTCTTCAGCAGATGAAAAATATTGCAAATATTGTATATTATGTGCGTTTTATTTATGTGACATCCATACAGTCAGTAATGCTCTCTCTCTCTCTCTCTCTCTCATTCTCAGAATCATCCGTGTGTGCAAGGGTAAGAAGAGTTTTGGGTTCACTCTGAGAGGCCACGCCCCTGTCTGGATCGACTCAGTTGTGGCAGGTGTGCTTGTGTTATTGGGATGTTTACCCATAAGCACTTGCTATCATACAGTATTGATTATAGTGATAAGAGTCTCACTTTCAGATCTATCTAAGTTTGGATGTTCCTCACTATATTATACATGCAGAATAAAATCAGGCAGTCATGTAGAACACAGAAATAGATATGTAAAGAAAGAAATATTCACATTTGAGCTAAAGAAGAAGTAAAGCTAAGAAGTCTTCGTTATAAATCGTCATACATTTTTCCAAAACTTTCAATGATTTAGTGAACATTGTAACACAGCTGGTGTCGTGTAGATGTTTCTTGTAGTGTCTTTGAAAACACACAAAAAATATGCACGTTGTATCAGTTTGTGCAGATGACACTCCCTGTCGATTAAAGACAGCGAAAAAGGCACATTGTGAGCACAGCTGGGGACAGTGATTTGTTAAGAAGGGGTGTCGAGTGTTTTCAGTGTGTGGAAGGAATGGGCTGTTGTACTTATGAGGCGAGCGTTGGGTTCCTTTTGTATTAAAGTCTGGGCAATATGTGTGATCAGAGCTGGAGAGAGTCTGTATGACGATGGTCACCCACTTCAGACCTGTGCTGAGGCGAGTTAACACTGACTCAGCCGTCTGTGTGGGACTCTGTAAGAAAACAAAATAGGAATCCAGGATCGTGAGGAGAACCTGCGGCTGATCATTTAAGAGGTTTAATTATCGGCAACTACAGAAGCATGACAGTATTACATCTGTATGTGTCATGTTATCTGCTTCTGTCATGATCCAAACCAGCCAGCACTAATAGAAGCACATATTTAACCACAGAGCTCTATAAACATTGATTTGTGCACAAGCACATTTCTCTGTGGAGATCATGAGTTGGATGTTTTTTCCAGACCTCGACTCTCTGTTGTCTGTGAATGTGTGTGTTGTTTTGTTCCTGCTGCAGGTAGTCCAGCTGAGGCGTGTGGCCTTAAACCAGGAGACCGTATATTGTTCCTCAATGGACTGGACATGAGGTGGGTTCATTCTTCTGATGCTTTAAAAGGATCATTTTGACCATTTACTAACTATTTGATGTACATGTAGGAACTGCTCGCAGGAGAAGGTGGTGTCCATGCTGCAGGGCAGTGGTGTCATGCCCACTCTAGTGGTGGAGGAGGGGCCAGTCGATTACTCCGACTCAGAGCCGGAGGACACGCCCACTGTTCCCCACTCACACTCCCCAGCCCTCAGCTCACTGCAATGGGTGGCTGAAATCCTGCCGCCCAGCATCCGCGTGCGAGGCCGAACCTTCAGTCAGCAGCTGGAACATCTGCTCACCATACAAGAGCGATATACCGTCTGCAAAGCCCTGGAGACCTTTTTCCAGCACAGGTCAGGTCAAAGTTCATCTGACTGAGCTTTGGCTTGCAAAAGTAACGGCTTACAATTCTGTCCGAACAGAGGTTGATGAAATACGGTTTGATGCTCTTTTGCTATGTGGTTTAGTTTGTGATGCTTAGAACAGCAGCATCCAGTTGTTTTTTGGCTTGACTCTTTTTATTGGGGAAGTTTATTTTTATTCATTTTTTTAATTCATTTTTTTGTAGTTATGACTTAGTGACCACTGAGGCGTTTGACAAGTTAAATATACATAAGCAGTGAATGTGTTAGGCAATTATAGAAAACAGAGCTAATTAACACTCATAGGCTGTAACAATCGCTCCATGTGATAGCACAGTGTTCCCACAGCGAGGGATTTTCTGCAGCTCGGCAGAAGCTCTGCAAATGTGAGAAGCCTTTAAAAATAGCTTCAGCCTCAAGCACAAGTAGAGACTCATAAACAATCAGAATCGATCTGCAGGCTCCACCAGATTGAATAAATAACTGCAGCTAGCACGACTGCTCGACGAGACAGCAGTCCAGTTATTTCTCACATGGCTTTCTCTCTTGCATGTCAGCAGGAATGTGGACACACTCATCGTGGACGTGTTTCCTGTGCTGGATACTCCGGCCAAGCAGCTGATCTGGCAGTTCATTTACCAGCTGCTGACCTGTGAGGAACAGGAACACTGCAAGAACAAGATCGCTCGCTTCCTGAGCTTCAAAAGCACAGGTGAGAGGTCATGACCCTCAGTCCTCTGTACCTCAACAAAGCTCAAAGGGGGCTTCAAAATTAATGTTTAATGTTGCGATCCAACTTTTTTGGTTAAAAATGAAAACCAAACATCTGTTATTTAGCAAGTACATGACAGATTTAGACAGTACAAGACAGAGAGGCAAAAGACTCAGACGGCAACTTTAAAAATGTATAAAATAAGCCAAAACAACATGTTTTTAGTGTTTGGTTATTTCTGTAACAGATTAACATCTTTCCGGATGAGGGGCCTAAAATAAAAAAGTCAAAAAGGGTGATATTCACTGTTTTGTACAGTAGGGGTGTCTGTCTGAAATGTGTTCTGAGAGTGTGTGTATTAATGCAGAACCAGAACTGGGTCCAGAAATCCACAGACGCAGCAGCTCCATGCGAGTGTCGAGTTCCTCTCACAGAAACACTGTGAGGGAGAGAAGCTCAGACGACTGCATCATTGGCACTCATCTCGGGATGGGTATGTCATTCTGCAGCTCTCAGAACACTGAACTTACTCGCTGGTAACCAGCATCCACAGTTCACTTTCTGCCACACCAGCAATTAGAGAATGTGGAAATCTACTGTTCATAAATATTTAATTCTGGCCATGAAACTTTTACTTTTCACAAACAGATTTTATGACATTATGACAGTTTAATTAGTTGGCTGTTTATTTCCCTTTATACTGGGGCAAACGTCACAGGATGTTAATTGGGACTGGTATGTCTTAGCTTCTCTGTGTCTGCCACAGAATAATTATGAAAGTTTGTTTTTGGTGACTAAATATGGCCATTATTATTTTACACGTTTCTCTACATCGAGTTCCTCTCGAGGTCTCGCTGCATCTTTTAATAACTCTTGCCAATTTTGTACTGAGGTGAAAATGTTTAAAATATGCGAGGCATCTGAGATCGGCTTACCTTTTGATTTAAATTACACGTGGGTTACCTGGTGAATTAACTGGCTAGTTATTCCTTCATAATTCACAACCAAACGCAATTTTTACCGTCATTATCTCGAGTGTTAATTCTGGACCCTGCTGATAAGATTAGCTATAGTTCAGATTATATTTTGATATAATTAATAAGACTAAGTTTATACGGAATACTATAGTTATATGCTGCTTATTGTTCCATCTTAGCGTTTCTTCAGCTAGCCGTGCTATTCTGTCACTCATGTGGGGTAAAAACAAGCAATCTAAACCATTCTCAGTCATGTTTATGATTCACCAAACATCTATCCAGTGAAGCTTTGCACCATACGCCTCTCAGCCGCCCACTGGCCAGATCTGCTGAAGCTGATTGCCCTGGAGCTCTTCATACAGCAGCTCCTGGAAGGCAAACAGCTTTTCTCCAAGCACATGCTGTGTCTCCGCTCTCTCTGTGTCTCAGGAACATTCACTGGCCCCGTGACTCCTGAGGAAAGACAGTGTGGGGATGGTACTTCCTTCCCAGAATCCCCAGATCTCAGCCACGTGGGTACCACTAACCAATCACCCAGAATGCATTGCCATCACTGCTGTTATAAACTCACGCTCAGTTTCATCTATCCACGACCCAACTTGCAGATGTCAGGAGTGTACACGGAGCTTGAGAACGTGTATGCTGGGAAGAGCAAGAGCTCGCTGCAGGGTCACCCCTCGCCCAGGGCTGTCGGCACAAGCCATGCAGAGAACCATACATATGCTCAGTCCGTTACACACAGTGACGCAGGTATTCAGAGCTTTAATCTGGTCATTTCCAGACTAAAAAGTGCCTATAATCAGTCATGTATAAAGATACAGTCATGTAAGTTCCTTATATAAACTATTTTCAGTAGAATGAGGCCCTTTCCTGTTCTAGCACGATAATGTCCATGTGCACAAAATGAGATCTGTAGACATGAATCTATTTCAATCGTTGAGATGAATCAGAAGTGCGACTGTGAGTCAGGCACCATCACTCAGCATCACTGCCTGAACTCACTGATGCTCTTCTGTCGAAATAACAAGCAGATGCCGCCTCCATGTTACAACACTATTATAAAAATATTTTCAGAAGTGTCGAAGCTGTTATAGCAGCAAAGGGAGAAGCAGTTTATCGGTGATTGCTTTTACTGGAAAATAAATGTTTAAAAATGAAATGGAAATAAACGTTCGACAGAAAAAAATGAATGGAACAAAATAGTACATGTAAATAAAGGTTTAACACGCACAAATTAATGTGATGTTCAGGTGTCTACATCATCATGGACATGTAGCGTGTGATACTTCATTGCAGGTCAGAACAGCTGTGCGAATCTGCTTGCTTATATAGATATCATTTAAGAAGATGAGTTTATTTGCATGTCTTAGTTATTTGACTTGTTCATTGGAATATGGTGGAATATTTCTTTATTATCATAACATTAACATAACATCTCATAACATTTCCATCTCACAGGGAAACGTAAGCCAGGTCTCTCTCTGTCGTGGACTGATTCACTGACTTGCCCTCAGTTTGAGGCCTACCAGCAGACAGTGTCTTCTCCAGGCAGCGTGGAGTCTAACCCTTATGTTAGTTTGGACAGCCCCGCTGTGTCCCCTCTGCCTTCTGACGAGAGCCCCAGCCCTCTGCCTCACCGCAGAAAGCTCTTCACCTTCTCCCAGCCACCTCGCAGTCCAGATACCGAGAAGTTCCTGGACGCTCTGAGCGAGCAGCTGGGCCACCGGGTCAATATTGTGGATGATTTCAGAGGAGGGGAAAATGACTATGAGGAGGTTTGTGTCAGACACACCGAATGTTTACTGAGAGTAACTGTAAGAGTTCATGCAGTCTGTTAGTTTGACGCAATCAGTCGACGCGCAACTGAAACGTTCACAAATCGTTTTGTGTAAAAAATTGTATGATGCCAAATTCTTGTCACTTTCTAAAAAAACAAATTGCATATGTCAACCAAACCAAAACATCACTAAGAAATTCAATTTCTAATGTTTAAAAAAGTCTAGGTTCAAACTTAATAATGAATCATGATTTCTGTGCAAATATGTTCAAAAAAAGCTTTAATACACAAATAAGTAAACGGGTTTACTGTTGTTTACTGTTGTGCGATCACCAGATGAGTTTCCAGGATGAACAGGAAGTGAACAGTGTCAGCAGTGAAGACCACAGCAGCAGCGATGACTCCACCTCTGTGTCCTCCTCCTCAGGCTCCGAACACATCCCCCCTCCCCCACAGAGCCCCCCGCCCCTGCCTCCTCCCCTCCAGTTCTCGGACCCTCCTGCACTCATTCCCATCACCCCGGAACACTTACCCCAACCTCCCCCGGCCTTCCAGCACCACCCCATTATAGCCCCGCCTCCACCCCCGCCCCACCCCTTTCTCACAAAACGCCCCTCGCTGCGCAAGATGCCATCCACCAGCGAAGAACTCAGGGTCCAGCATCCCCAACCTCGTCGCTCCTCCCCCCAGCCCAGTGCTCAGCCGGTTCACCAGCTGCACCAACCGAAAGCCCACCCCATCCTGCAGTCCCCACACACCTCTCCTCAGCCCCCCCACACGAAAACACAACACACACACCTACGGCATCAAACCCAGCAGACCTCTGCTGCCAGAACTTCCCCCAGCCAGTCCAAACAACAGAGCCATCATTCCAAACCCTCCCAGCTATCTTGCGATGGCGCACAATCAAACAAGGTACCTCCACCACCACCCCCTCCTCTACCCCCACCCTGTGAACCTCCACCTTTACCCAAATCCAGCCCGAAAGCCTCCGACAACAACCACATGAGCGTGAAGAGATTACGCTGGGAGCAGGTGGAGAACTCTGAAGGAACTATCTGGGGACAGGTTAGTTAATGATAAATAACATCCACAGTGCATGTCAGAAGCATGTTCAGATGTAAGCAGAGGTCATGAGACACAGCACTGAGTGGAGATGTCTGTTTGTTAGCTTGGAGATGATCCTGAATATAAACTGAGTGACATGGTGCAGTACCTGGGTCTGGATCTGTACTTTGGCACGCACAGAAATTCCAGTAAGTTCTTCTCTTTGTGTTCTAACTAGCCAGTCTAATACAACATACACCGCATGTAACATCTCTTTCCATTAACATTTAAACATATCTTCAGTCTTTAAAGCTGAGATCTCTGTTTAAAACATAAAATTGCCGCTTATTTACATACTTTTCATCACGTATGTTAAAGTGAAATAAAAGCCAAACTGACATTTCCGGGAAAAGGCCCAACAGCTCCAGTTATAAATCATTATTATAAACTTACTGTTATGAATGTAAGATAAGAAGATTGTGTTGAACATCGATCTGTCATGTACTTTCCCAATAACTGATCTCTGTTCATTTTTAACCAAACAAAATGATGAATTTCAGCTTTAAAGGGAAACACATGTAGCGCTGTTCTCATATGTGACATGTCAGTTTGATGGTGAACGTGTGCTACTCAAGTACCTTGTCTATTTTTGGAATTTTTTCAGCTCATCTCTCATGAAGACGAGTGTGTATCTCAGATTTCATCGTTCTCATGCAGTTACTGTTCGTTCTCATAACCCTCCATACAGTTGATTGTGTCCCCTGCTGGAAGCAGAACAGCTCATCCTCACACTGTTATTAAATGTTTCAGTCTCTCTTCCAGAACCCACGTTCCTGCCCGAGAACTTTAAAAAGAAAGACGTGGTAGAGATTCTCTCCCATAAAAAGGCCTACAACGCTTGTGAGTATGACCCGAGGTCCCGTTCAAGAGATTGATCATCTAGATGGTTTAGTCAGGTTGTGTCATGTGACGCTGCTGTGTAGGAGGAGGTTATTAAGGTGCTTTAAGCGTCTGCTGGTGTAGCAACTGTGTGGGAATCAGAAGGTTCCAGAATCCACTTTCTTCAACCATGTTTGCTGCTCTGTTCAGCTATCCTGATTGCACATCTGAAGCTGTCCCCGAAGGAACTGCAGGAGATTCTCATGACCATGAGCCCCGACCGTCTGGAACCCTCGCACATCAAACAGCTGCTGCTGTATGCGCCTGACGACGAGGAAGTCGGACAATTTCAGCATTACGACCAAGATCCAGCCAAACTCAGTGAGCCCGACCAGTTTGTCCTACAGGTAGAGACCAAAACCAGTGGAGAGATTTTATGTGTGACTATGTTTCTTTCTGAATATTGTTGGATTGTTGTGGGTGTGTTCTACAGATGCTTCTTGTGCCCGAGTACAAGACCAGACTGAAGAGTCTTCTGTTCAAGACCACCGTGCAGGAGAAAGCTGAGGAGATGAGAGCCGCTTACGAGTGCATCTATAAAGCCTCATTAGAGCTCAGAAACAGCAAGAGTTTGGCCAAGATCCTGGAGGTAAAACATTATTCACCGAATTATAGTGAACAAGTAGGCGGAAGTTGCAGGAGGCATTTGTTAAAAAACAATAATCAATTACCTGCTCTGTGTATTAAATATTGTGTTCAGTTTGTTTTAGCTATGGGAAATTATCTGAATAACGGTCAGCCCAAGACAACTAAAACAACTGGCTTCAAGATCAGTTTTCTTACTGAGGTTTGTGTGATACAAAAAATCACAGACTACTGTACCTTAATCATTGACAATATTTGTATTATTTCTATTTTAATCATAAGATGAGATTAAAAATCTGTGCTAAAATAACTCTATCGCCACGTCCTCAGCTAAACACAACAAAAACAGTTGATGGAAAGTCAACCTTCCTCCATATTCTTGCCAAATCACTATGGCAACACTTCCCAGAGCTCCTCAGCTTTTCCAGAGACCTCGTGACAGTGCCACTAGCTGCCAAAGGTAGAGCGCCGGTGCAGCTGTGCATCATCACTGAAGTCATGTATATGTGTTGAAGACTGATTTCTGTTAACACATTTCTCACTGTGAATACAGTCAATCAGAAAACCATCACTGCCGATCTCGATGATCTTCACTCCACCATCCAGGAAATAAGAACCGCCTGTTTAAAGATTCCAGCCACTGCAGAGGATCGTTTTGCAGCAGTTATGAGTGTATCCACCAACACAGTGTCTGCATATATTGTACATATACTGTAGTCTGTTGGATAGTGTAACTGGCTTACTGGCTTCTGTATTTTTAGTGGACGGTGAAACGGACGGTGAAGCATTTGTAGCTTCTAACGGCAATTTTTAGAATTTGAACTTGCCATCCACAAGAAAATAACTTGCGTAATTTGCATAACTTCATCTGTTATCCTGTGAAAATGTTTATGATACACTTCATTAGCTGTGTATTGGCCCTTGACCCTCATGTTAGAGTTTTCTGGAGAACTGTCATCCATCCGTCCAATCCCTCGACTCACTACAGCAAAGAGCCATGGACGAGTTCTATAAAGTGACCTCTTACTTTGGAGAAGACAGTAAGACCACAACCACTGAAGTCTTTTTTGGCATCTTTGCGGAATTTATGTCCAAATTTGAGGTGAGTTTCAATGATACTCTATGAGGATATGGCCGCGCTGCTCTTACAGCAGATGAAATGAAGAGAGTTTTCTGTGTGTCTGTGTTTATTAGAGAGCACTCAACGAGACACAAGGAACAGAAACCCCTAAAAGCCCCCAGACAGCATCTCCACTGGCATGGTGAAACCGGATTAACAAGCCTCTGCTATTATATAATCATGTGCCACTTGACAGTGTGGAAGCAAACAGACCTTTTTCAAACATTTGATTTAGATGGATTAAAAAGTATCTTTAGGATAAAGAACATACATTATATATTTATATAAAGTATATTCATATAGCTTCATTATTATAACATTGTGTTTTGAGAATGTAAGGAAACACTTTGGTTTTACAGGATTGATTCTCTAGATGATTGTATTTTCGATGGTATATTTTGGTAATTTTGTTCATAACTGTAGGTATGATTTATTAGTCTTTATTGGTAAACACTGGAACCGCTCAGCCGATGTGAATGAGTCTTTAACTTGCTCATCCTCATGCCAAACGTATTTTAACACACAAAAGATTAAAAAATAAAGTTGCTGTACAGTATTTTTTCATTGAACGCTGTTGTGATACACTGATATGTAGGTAAGCAGTAGTGCAAACACTTCATAAATGAAGACCGAGTTATTTTTCCTCCTCCAGGATTCAGTGGTAGTACAGCTGACCAGTGGGTGAGTTTTACATCACAGACTGACTTGTGTCGCTATGACGGTTCTAAATCAGTACAACATTCCGTTCTCCTTCCAGTTCTGTAGCTTCTCTGATGTTTTTATGCCTTCAATAGTTTAACACGGTGCTTTTCCTACTGTTGTCGTGTTGAAAATTCTGCTCCCAATGAACGCATGATTTTTTATTGCCCGTCTTTGCACCAAAACATTTAAATGTGTTTTCTAGATCGTTGTCATTAAAGATCAAGAACATATTGGAGAAAATCTGCATGTAGTGGAGAATTTCTATATATGTATTACTGGTTTGATTATGTATCCATGTTATATTATTATAAATGCTGTTAATGAGTATTTGTGTACAGTTTGTTAGCATGACTAGCCCTGTGTTTTCCTGAACAGAGTTCTAATGACTTCAGTTCAGCTGTTGCTGCTTTGAGATGAGACATCTCGCGTGTTTTGCCTGAATAAAAGCACTTTTACAGACACTCAACCGCTTGTGATGACTCTGTACTGGAGCCAGTAGATGAATAGGAGTGCCAAATATTGCTTAATGAAACACAAGCTATTCAGCAGATGTTTCATGTTATGTATGTCCCCCTCTCCAGAACAGAGTGTTAGATGCAGGAAGTCATTCTGGACTAAATATCAAACCCGTTTGGTTTATATTACTGTATGTGTGTCATTTGTACTGCTTTCCTGAGTCCTCAGTCCAATGCTGGCTGTTGAATTACATGTTCACAAGATGTTAAAATGGAAGAAGGACATGAAATCATAGGCTCAAGAAATCAATGGTTAGTTAATGTAATGGATATGACACAGTGCAATATTTCTTTTGTTATTAGTTTTGTTTTAAGACAAAAACTTTCGGAACAGATCAATGACTTTTGAGAGTCTGAGGCGAGTCGGCCACCCCAAAAGGAAACACAGTAACAAGGCTTTTTTTTAACTTTTTAATTATTATTTAAGCAGTAATGACAAGCTTTGTCATTTATTCCACAATCTGTGCTGATGTAAAGCCTGTATGAAGCCTCTGGAAATGTCTCTACACCATCAACCTTTACAGTTTCATGAGTGTAAAGTCGGTTTATTTTTCAAACCTTTGTAAAATAGCTCTTGTAAGTGTACTTGGATAAGGCAGCATGGTAAAGGCAAGGGAAAAACATCCACAAACTGTACTTAAAAAAATGATAACAGTGGTCATGTTTGACCCTCTTATTTATGTAACCATGACATCATTGTTTTGCGTTTTTAAAGGAGCACTTGAAGCTGTTGTCATACACAGAAACTGATGACATCACCTGCTCATTCCGGTTACAGCAGTAATCTGGTTACTGATTGATACTGCTGATCATTAGAAAACATGATTTTTTTTGTATATCAGATGTGCTGGTTGTAGACATTAGGGGGATTCTTGTGATCAAACCCTTATTTTCTTGTCATTGTATCCAATTGTATTAAAGTTCACAATCTCAACAAAACTGAGAAATAACAGAATATGATCTGAGCAGGAAAGATGTAAGCAACAAGTCTTCTACTAGCTCAATACAGGTGAAGCATTTTTGTGTGGCACATTATCCCCACTTTTGGTATCGTGTCTGTGGTTAAAGGAGGGAAAAACAAATATATCTTTTCAGGGCCAGTAAACAAACAAGCAAAGCTGTAATATAAGAATTTCATATCATAATATAAAGCATGTGTTGACCTTCTCCACCAGATAAACTGACAGGTGAATACTTTGCAAGTTTAGCAATTTGATATCCAACAGAAAATTGCTTCTTTTATGTACGAGGTGATCAAGTTTGCTAATACACGCAGTCGAGTGAAGCTCTACCACGTTTTTTAGGTCCAGTCATATTAATGCCTCAGTATATGATAAGTATGACATCAGCTGTGAAAGGCAGGCATTTCTCTACCTATAATCAATAAATCACATGTAACTAATACGCAAACGGGGACAGTAATGCCCAATAAACACAACAAGAAAGACATTAACTGACCTGCTCAAGGAATGTACTGATGGAAACCATACGAAATCACATAAATACATGAAATACATGAGACACATGAGATACATGAGCTGTACTGGCTGGCAGAAGACCTGCAGTCACAAGCTATACACAAAGCCACAGTTTTGCCTTTTAATTCATATCTTCCACAGCTCAGTTTGAGTATTTGCTCAGTTTCTCGAAGGCCATTGAAGAGTCACCTACAGGCACCTCGTAACAATCTGATTATTTTCTTATTCACCAAATTCACCCCGTCACCACACCTGCCCATCCCTCATGTTAAAGTTCCTCACGTAATACAAGTCTTGATTCTGCCAAAACAATAAACAAGCGGTTTTGAATAATTCTGCTACCTCTTGTGGGCGTCTTGGGGGCGTCAGTTTCTCTGGTGCTACAGGAGTCGTTGGTTCTTTGAAGGGAAGAGTATGAAAGAAACACAGAGCAGCCCTTCAGGCAGAACTTCGGTTAGGAGAACAGCTGTCAGATTCAAAGCGTTCTTTAAAGAACGGTGCTCTCTGTGTCCAGATCCGTGTCTGTGAGCTGGGTAACGGGTTTCTCAACAGTGATGTCAGGAACAAAGGCGTGGCCTAGCCCTTTAAAAGTCATCCCCGCATCTGCAAAAATGTCATCTCAAATCAGTATTTTGTGTTCAATTGTGGAAAGCAGTTGAGTAATAAGATAATGTCCAGTCAGCTGGTCGTTATCAAAAAATAATGGCCCCACCCACCACATTTTATTTTGAGATAACGACCAGTTCACTGTACATCAAATCCATCTTTATGCAGAAATATTTAATTTGCATTCACTGAATCAGCTACACTGAATGCAAATGTAACATCTGATTGCGGGTCCACTGCGCAAAGTGGAAACAGTCCAACTTAACGGTCTGTTTTTGGTTCCTTCCCAGGCTGCAATCACCCACTCATATCTACATTAAAGGGAAGCAGCTTGAGATCTCAGCTGAGCTTTTTAAATGCAGCGTAAACCCCACACAACACACATAAACACACATAAACAGGCTGTGAAACAGAAGCATAGCCTGACGGAAATTAAAAAGCATCACCCATTGTTTTGAAGGCTGCGCTGCAAATTCCATTGCTGTCACTTCCTGTCACTGGAGGCTGGGGTGGGGGGGGGACGCTGGNNTGGGTCTGTTGCGTGGTTTGGGAACAGGCCTCGGGCGAGGGAGGGACCCTGACTGAAACACCGGAGGAGCGGCTGGCCCGGGTGGAGGGGTGCTGGGCGGGGTGGGTGTGCCTGGAGGGGAAATGTCCTCTGCTGGCTCATCAGTGACCTGACTGAAAGCATTGGGTTGGGGAGGGGGCGTGGCCTGTGTGGGGGGCTCCGGAGGCGGGTGGTTAGGAGCCTGAATAAGAGTTTGGACGCTCGAGTGGCGACGTGGAATTGTGTTGGTTTGAGCCTGTGGCTGCGTGGGGGGGCTCAGATTGGTTGGTAAGTAACTGGAGAGCGGTCGAGGGGAGGGGCTAAAGGACTGAGGGGTGGCTGTAGAGGTTTGCTGGGCCGGCTGATTGGTCAGTTGCCCCAGTGGTGGGTTGGCTGGTTTAGGCGGAGCTGGGGCGGGCTTCTTTGTACCTACAAATGTGAGAGGATTACAGACACTTCGTTTTTGAGTTTATAGCTATTTTAAAAGATCTGAGGGATGATTCACCTCTGCGTGCCATGTGAGGACTGAGTCCTGTAGATCCAGACGCGGGGGGCCCCACACTGAGCTGTCCAGACACACCAGTCCCACCAGTGCCATTCCTCTGAGCTGGAGGAGTGGATGAAGGGTCTCGACTCTTTGAACTGAGAAAAGAAAAAATAAATATACATCAGTGTGCACCTCAAGATGATTGTGCACCTACAATAATTGTGTTCTAACCAGAGCAGGTTGCCAGAGCATTCCCGTTTTACCATTGGTTGAACAAATTGGTAGTCCCGCCCCTGACTCACAGTATTGGTTGAGCCAATGTTAATGTGTCAATGTGGTCAGGATGCTCAAACAAACAACTCGCTGTTTTGATTGGAGCAACAGAGTTGTCAGCTGTCGGGGAATGAAGCGATAAATGTCGACGAATATTAAGCTGCGATAAATGAACGTTTCTAACATTCCAAAAATGGCACACGGCAACTCAAGTCACATTTTTGTGTAAATATTCAAAACAAATGAAACAGCTTGATTGTTACATTTGTTTGTATTGGACTGTTACAGAGTTCACTGTAAATACGTTCGTGAAAACAGGAGCGGCAGGTTTTTCCTCCATGGTCACAACACATGCAGAGACGGTTGGTTCATGCAGTGGTCCAGCGTACTGCAGCCGTCTTACCTGATCTCCTCAGTCTGCTGGGCTAGAAGCTGCTGTGCTGCTGCCAGGGCAGCCATCCCAAGAGCCAGCTCAGTCTGACAGCCCTCTAAGCCCAGCCCTGCCTGTGCAGGCTGCTGGAGCAGGAGCTCAACCACAGGCTGACACCCTGCAGTACCTGCAGCCTCCACCGGGGGCAGTGGGGGTTGGAAGGCAGGTGAAGCGTGCTGTTTTCTAGGTACAGTATAGCCTCTACGAGGATTGTGGTCCATTAATTTATTAGCAGAGCTACAGAAAGAGGAGACAGTGTAGACACAACGAGTGCTGAAAAATTCCCAGGAGATCGACACCACACAAAAAAGAGGAGGGTCACCACTGGCTGAAACGTGTCCAATGACATGTGTCCCATGCACACATACGGAGGGCCAAATTACTAAAATTAAATAATTCAACAAGTATTTCAGCATTTACATAATTTGGCAAATGCTTTAATCCAAACACTGACAGTGCATTAAAACTATTTCATGTATTTAAACATTTATTTAATGTTTTAATTGAGTAATTTGGCTCTCCATACCCACATACATTGAAGGATTAACAGAAAAAGCAAGAGAATCATCAGGAGAGACAGATAATACCAGAGAGGGTTAATGGTGAGAATAATCTGATCCGTTTGTCAGCTGGTTTGCTCATTTACGTGAACGATCAATTAAACTAGATTGTAAATCAATTTAATTGCAGATCTCTGTGAAGCAGTGAGTGACTGATTCCTAAGACAGAGCTGTTAAAATACCATGTGAGTATTTTACAGCAGTGTGAATACCTGTCTTTCCGAGGTACTTCAGCATCAGGGCCCACCATACTGACGGGTCTCTTCCTCTCTATGGTGCCCGAGTCATAATCGGGTGGGGTCAGGTGGTTGGCATTGTTCGGCAGGGGCGCGGGCATTGAAAACATGCCAGATACATTAAACTCCACATCTGAGGAATAAACAAAAGACAAGAAAATCAAAAACAGGCCGGCTAACCTTAAACCTGACTGCAGCGGTTTTGCATTGGTAAACACTGTATATTTGGGTCTCTACCCTCAGGGAAAAACCAGTCAGCATGTTGAATGATGGGTTCAACAATAGCAACCACATGAACAGAAGTTGCAGCAGCCATTTCTGCCAGACTCCTGCGAGAACAGAGAGGAGTTCACACAGACAGAATGACAAAACATCACGTGCTGGAACGACCTCAGAGGAACACTCTTACCCATCAGTTCTGGCCCACAGTAGATTGGGTCCAAGGACGATGGCTATATTGCTAGGGGTCATTTTGTTGATGTCACTCTCCTGTGCGAGCTTAGCAAGGAACTTAACAAGGTATCTGGGAAACATTGAAATAACGTTTTCATAATGTATAAAATTAGTATTTAATCACCAATCTTCAGTTTGTGCTTTACGTTTAGATGTTTCTGGAACACACCTGAAGTTCGTCTTGTTGTTTTTTGGTAACTGATCACAGGTTACCCACAAAGCCTGTAACCGTTTGTCTGGGTCAGGGATGCTTGACAAAGTGAAAGCACAATAATTTACCACACAAGATGACAATACCTCTGAAAAACCTTGTCATCAGTATCACAGACTGGCTTACTTAGATGCCTGTATCCACTCATCATACAGCTGGTGGGTCATCAAAGGTTCAGGTAACTCTCTCAGATATGATTTCAGTGCCCCTTAAACCAGGAGAGAACCGTGTCAGTTTGGGAGGGTGTACAAGATGTTAAATATTACAGATACACAAAACAGAACAGGCTGTACCAGCCACAGCATGTGGGTCAGAGTAAAACTCCTCCAGCTGTGAGGTGGAGCAATCCAGCGCCGCCTTCAGCTTCTTCAGTTTGGAGGCGCCTGCTGCTATTCTAAACAGACCCTGGAAAACAGCGACAAAACTGTTAGAAACGAGAACTACCTGAAGTACAGGGTTTCCTCTGTAACACTTTATTTTAACAGTCCACTTTAGACACTGTACTAACTATAAGTAACTACTACAACTACCAGTTATCAGAGATTAGTAGATTAGTGCACTTTATGTATATATTGTGTTTAAATGATGTAGCCCTGTATGTCTGTGATGTTCAGTGCTTATGTAGCATGTTTCTGGAGAAACATTGTCTCGTTTCACTGTGTACTTGTATATGGTTGAAATGACAATAAACTCCACTTGTAACTTGTAGTAGAGTTGAATTATTCGAGTATCCCCAACTCTAAACCAAACCTAACAGTCTACTAATGCTCTAATGAGAGTTAGTTGACATGTTGAATGTTTACTAATATATGTAACACCTTTAAAGTGAGTCATTTAAAAAAAGGAGTCAATTCATTTTAAAATGGCGACACATTAGTAGAGATGTAGACGCTGACAGAACTGTGTGAGATGGTTGAAGATCCTCCTGCACTGATTCTATGTGTGGGTTGCTGTCACACCTCCTCCTTCATTCCAGTCTCCAGCAGCATCATGACACAGGCCTCTATGGGGAGCGCGATCTCTCTGTTGCTGCGCTTCAGGTGCTCCTCCAGAGCTGTTCCAAACGCTGGTTTCTCACTCCACGAGTCTATTGACGGAACATAAATACTGTATAGTCAGAAGAAGCAACACTGTGATTGGCTGATTACCCTGTCAATCAAACACATATCTATGTTGTTAATGTGATAATGCCCGCCTATCATGTTCATAACAGGTTCACATATTCTAACTGAATGGGTCGTACTACTAAAACACACAGACTTGTGACTTTATGCATCCGTTAACCCCGCACAACGCCACAAACATCAAATAAACTATAAATGTATATATTTAACACATATAAATATGCCACTGATATACACACACAAGCATAATATCAGATTATCTTAATGAATAACAGCAGTAAAATAATCTTCATTAAAAATGCAACATTTATTTATGATTCATCTACTGTCTCTTGTTGTCCATTTCGAACGGTCCACTTTATCTCTATTCTTTATCGTCGTTTCAGACGAGCTGGTGAAGCAGGCGGTGAGATGAGAAATATTACTCATGTTAACCACACGCTGGGGCCACGAGTGCATCTGACTCACATGTGCGCGGCAAAACAACACAACAACAATTTATAGCAGCCGAGTGCTGAAAGCACAAGCGGAAAAAAACAGTTAAGTGGCTTCAAGGGCTGCAGTGAAAATGACTGGAATGGTCAGACATGATTGAGTCGATTTGTTTTTCTATGAAAAGCGCTCTGAGTTCCTGTCGCAGCACCGGTTTCACTTTAGAGATTTTAGTCATAAAACTGAGCGTCACCTTGTTGAGCCTGAATGTTTGGCAGGATGCTCTCCAGGAAGGCGAGAGATTTTCTGTGGTAATCCGCTTGTGCCTCTAATAACTGAGAACACAACAGACATTGAGGAAGGAGAGACACTACAGAATGAACAATGAACAGAACAAACATGGAAATGAACAGCAATAAACACAACAACTGAGTTACTGAACTCATGGAAGATCACCAAGACAAGGTCTTACCGTCACATAATAGCGGCCATAATCTGCTTCCCTTGAGAAGAAATTGTACATGTCTGCTGAAAGCTGATCCTAAAGATACATAACTGGTTATTTATCTTATATTGAGAGAGACATAACTGGTTATTTATCTTATATTGAGAGAGACATAACTGGTTATTTATCTTATATTGAGAGAGACATAACTGGTTATTTATCTTATATTGAGAGACATATCTGGTTATTTATCATATATTGAGAGAGACATAACTGGTTATTTATCTTATATTGAGAGAGACATAACTGGTTATTTATCTTATATTGAGAGAGACATAACTGGTTATTTATCTAATATTGAGAGAGACATAACTGGTTATTTATCTTATATTGAGAGAGACATAACTGGTTATTTATCTTATATTGAGAGACATAACTGGTTATTTATCTTATATTGAGAGAGACATAACTGGTTATTCATCTTATATTGAGAGACATAACTGGTTATTTATCATATATTAAGAGAGAGACATAACTGGTTATTTATCTTATATTGAGAGACATAACTGGTTATTTATCATATATTAAGAGAGAGACATAACTGGTTATTTATCTTATATTGAGAGACATGTCATACAATGTCATACAGCTGTCATACAGAGTAAATAATGACTGCATTTTCATTCCGGGGTGAAATATCCCTTTAAACTAAGTCAAGTTAAATACAAACTACACAATATTGGATATATTATCTTCATAGATTTTGGTGCTGAATACATAATCGAGCAACTCATAACAGTAAAGAAAGTACAGTAAAGTAAAGAAAGTACAGTAAAGTAAAGGCAGTACAGTACAGTAAAGACAGTACAGTACAGTAAAGACAGTAGGACAGTAGGCTTGTTTTTATCAGTACCTTGCACAGCTCCATTTTGTTCATGGCTTCATCAACCTCGTCTTTAAGCGAGTCTGCTTTGGCTGTCAGTGCTTGTGTGTTTGTTCCTGAGATTATCGACTTGGTCGCCTGCAACCACCTGGAGAAGACAGTTTCAGTTGTAAAGTTTACACTATATTGTATAATGTATCTACAGTTATGACGGGGGTCTTCAACGGGGTGGCGGGATCCACACTGAAACCAAATTGTGTTTCAGCTCAGACTCATTTTTCAGAAAAAACTGAAAATATGATCTTCATTTCAGAAGCTGAGGCTTGGCTACATGTTTCATTGTCCCGCCCACATTTCATTGTATTATATTTACATGTATTTAGTTTATCACATGGTTTTATCCAAACATCTTGAAAGACATTTTAACACATTTTGTCTACAAAGCAACATTTACAAGCAGGAATAGATCTGATGCTGATTCTGATGTATACAGATAAATATATCAAGTATAAGACTAATCAACATAATTATTATTCTAATGGCTTTGGTATGATAGGAAAGTATGCAAAACACATGCATAGACACGCTATTATAGGCAAAGCATAAAACACAACACTCAATTTCATACACCTGGCCTACAAAAAAACCCTTATCTAATGTCACATTACAGATAGCTCACCTTGTTCGGGCAGAGTCATAGTCCAGCACCAGCTTGGCTAACTGCCGTCTCTGTTTTAGGATGTTTGGAATGTCCACCTGTGATAACCGTAAGAGACATTTGTATCGTATAGTGAGATAAAGCTGCTAATTTACCTTTGTTGATATAGTCACTGACTACAACAGTTTCTGTATGCCTATACTGTACATATTGTGCTGTACCTCTGCGAGCTGATTGAGGGGGTCTAAGATCTCTTTCTCCACCTGCATCTCGTGCTGCATCAGCTCAGACGCCAGTCTGTTCTCTGCATCTCCGCACATTTCCATCATTTTCCTGCCCAGAACATAAAGAACCTCTTTAGAGAACCACACACACACACACACACACACATTAAACCACCTGTGCTAACCAGACTGATACAGGCAGGTAATCCATTATAAACATAAACTAACACGATTAAAGACTTATACGAAAATGGACACTAATCTATTTAAAAGTGTTGTCTTAGTTACCCGATCAGAGACTCCTCCCCCAGCTGGTTCCCTCCATCCTGCATGGCCTGCGACAGAGCTGTCAGCGGAAGCTTTTTCTGCGACAAACACACAGGAGGTACATGCAACATGACACGCAAGCCCAAGCGCATAAGAGAAATAATATATGAATAACTACATTTTGTGGGGTCGTAAGCACCATGCGGCCCTTACCTGCCTCTTCTCCGCATCTGTGCCTATCTGCCCCTGCAAACATGCAGACAGTTTTTTGTGCGTGTTGTGGGAAACGACTCGCACCAGCTCCATGCGGCGCTCGATCTGCGCAGAACAAAAACAAACCATCAATAACAGCACATAATATACACAGAGCTGTGACTGCCACTAACACAACCTCAGTGACAAAACACAGATTTCATAAAGTCAGCACTGCTCTGCTAACGACCTTTAGATCTTCTTGTGTCTCTGTTTCAATCAACAGGTGTTTCTAATGGCACAAAAGTGAAAACTGATTTTAATATTCACAAAGACAATGTGACGTTAAGCATGATTTATCATTTATTATTATTTACAGCGCTAAAGACTAAATGTATATATATAATATATATATGATTGTAGTATGGATAGACTATGATGATAAATTCACAAAAGTAGAAAAAAATACACATATCCAAAAATGTCTTCAAAAGATGCAGGATCATAAAAATGTATTTACAGAAGGAATCCGCACACTGTTTTAATAATTTCCTTTGTTTTAAAAAGCTTAAGGCAACATTTTTAAAACCTCGACTACAGCTTTAATTAACGCTGTGACAGTCAGTGTCAACTTCTTGATGGAACTGAGCTACAACACCAACAACAACCATAAAAAGGAACGTCACTCCAGAACAGTGTGAGGCGAGCGCTATGTCTGAACAAACAGTGAGGAATGGAGGAGAGATCTCATGTTCCAAAAACAGCCCAGTTCAGGAATTCCAAAGGCTGGGAGAAGAGATAACCATCTCCTTGTGCTTCTCTGTCTCGCTTACGTCACAACACTGCCCCTGCAGCCGTGCAGCACAGCTGAGTCAAGCGAACACACCGCTCAGGTGTCTTCTGCATGGGAAAGCGGAGGACCGCCTCCTGGC
Source organism: Botia almorhae (assembly GCA_036877575.1). Lineage (NCBI taxonomy): Eukaryota > Metazoa > Chordata > Actinopteri > Cypriniformes > Botiidae > Botia > Botia almorhae. Next base: position 50,855 of record JAZGTJ010000204.1, on the reverse strand, counting down.
ACAGAAACAAGGGGAATCACTGACTCTTATTGCCGGGTGTTTTTCTGCTGAGGGAGATGTTGAAAGTGAGTTTCTTTTTCTTTAAATGTGTCCCCTGTTGCCATCACAGGATGGACTCTGGCAGGCCGTCGACAGACTAAACACACACAAACAATAAGCTATTTGGTTTTTTCACAGTGGAATTTATTATACCGCGCTCAGAGATCGGGGAAACACCGCTATTACCAAAATAATAAACGTCAGGCATGTCCGGACAAACAGTGAGGCATGGATGTGATTCAAAATGGAAGGACGTCACTTTCAAGACTGTAACACTTGGGTCAAGTGACTCAGGTCTGCCCGAAGAAAACTCCCAGAATCCATCTGTGAGTTGGATGAGTAACGTCTGGTCGCACGAGTGGGTAGTAGCCCAGAGGAACCAGTGTAATGTGAGTGTTCAGACAGCTGTTAATGGTGTTATGATGGTGTTATGTCAATATGATTCTTCCTAGATTAGTTTAAACATCTTTTGGATGACTGTAGACAAAGCAAACAAAAAAAACAAGCTGTCAAAAATGCTAGTGGACAAAACATTAGTCCATACTACAGACACCATCTGCAATGGAAGTTCGGAAAAAATATTGCATATGCTTTATACTGTCTTCTTCCTGCACTGTCCCATTAGTTCCGTTTTTGTCCCCATAGCAACCAAACTTTTCCTACTGGGGCACAATTTCACACAAACAGATTTGCTTTCACGAAGGCAAATGTTGGGGTGTTTGCTGCAGGTAACTTTGCTTCTGTTTGTTTATTCATATAACAGAAAAAATAAATGATCTTGAATGTGTTTGACTAACATTGATGACTTCACTCAGTGACTCTCACCACTGAAAGCTGCATAGAGACAGACAGAACACTGGAGACAGATAAAAGAGAGAGAAGCGCTTACCTGCAACACGTCATCACTGAGGACTTCTGTTTTCTCAGCTCTGTAAAACAACAACATCTCGTCACATCCAAAGACAATATATAAATACACACACTGTACATATTGATCATGAACGCGTTTGGCCGATGCTTTAATCCACAGCGTTTTAAAGCACGTTCAGGCTTTACATTTTATCAGTGTGTGTGCACTTCCTGGGAATCGAACCCATGACCTCGGTGTTGCAAGCACAATGCGTTACCTTTCTGAGCCTGGAAAGTCTCGACAGGACTAATTTAACAGAAGTGCGATTTAATAATACTAACTAGAATAAAAAATGGCAACCCTAGTAATGGTTAAGTCTGAAAGTAACCAGCAGCTGACAAACTGTCCAACTAAATCACCTGTTTGAAATGGGAGTCATGGGCACTAGGGAATTTAGCAGTCCAGTGTCAGCCCTGTGAACAGATAGTTAAGCCACTATTAATAGTAAACTAGGAGAGGTTTGGACCGTGGGACTGGATTATGTGCTGTCTATCACAAACATGAAGAATGTAGGAAGACGACATGAGCCCGGTTCACACAGTTTACTCACACATCACACACACCTGACACGCCACTGTTTTACAGCACTGAATCAAAGACTGGTGTGTGTGACCTCACCTTGAAACGGTCTTGCTAAATTTGCTCTTGCCTGCTACGTCAGTGGTTGTTACCTAATGTGTTAGCAACTGTAACAAAGGATTTTACTGTGTTTACCTACTGAAAAACAGCTTCAATCACATAACGGACTCTGGTTGTTAGCTGGTCTCCCTCCCAGAACCAGCTGACAAGTGCCCCAAACCCTTCTAAAACCAGCACATGTCAGTTCATTGGCATCAGCAATAAGGATGATTACTAAGGACTAACCAGGCAGAGATCACCAGCATTCGTGTCTGATGAAGCATAGCTAATTTGGTAAAGCATAATATTATCAGATGATCTGTTAGAGCTCAGGAGGTTCTGAACGGTTTTGCGTGGTCCTCTTGTCTGCCATGATACCCACAAATCTCAGCTCCAGTTCCTCCTCCTGCCAGGGAGACATGATTGTACCTCGTGACGGCGCACGACAGCTGCTTTCAATTAACGACAGAGGACATGAGAAAAGATCTAAAAGTCTGAAATTAATCCAGACAGAAGTATAAACATCTCCAGAGTATCTAACCCAGTTCTGGAGAAACAGAAGAAACGTAAAAACATACCGTAACATAAATGCTTTCGAATTCTGTGGATGGATGTTTGAAGAGAATCACACAGAACCACAAAACAATTGTGCTTTCTTTACATGTTACTTTTACTGAATAAACGAATGATTAAGGTTTAGTCTGAAGCACAACTAACTAGCTTGTGAGTTTGTCTCTCTCTGTTTAAAACTCAGTAGCAAACATTGTGTTGGAGCCCTGATACAAACAGACGTGCATTTAAAGCTGCGATCCGGAACAATCTCTTTACCTTACACTGATTCACAACAGGAAGTTTATAATAATGATTTAGATGGAAGAGGAGAGGCAAAAGGTACAGATTGCAGCTATATTAAATCATGGTCGATTAGGAATGTTTGACTGCTTGTTTTCTGGATCCATTTATAAAAATCAGATATTCTTATACTTAATTACACCTCATAATCTTTCAATTTCTGGTCCATTTCTAAAACAAACACAGTGCTCTGGCCTTTGAAAGCCTCTGCAGGGAGCTGACAACAGTTCCACATCATTAAACTGACAGGTGACTGTCAGGAGCCTTCTAATAAATTGCGAGGTAACGTGGCGCTTTAATAAAAAAAAATCACCTTCCTGTGACTTGTTACATGTTTTAAAGGCAAAACCACCTCAGATCATCACTGCATCTGCCCCAGAGTCGATTCTTTGATTTCACTCATAGAAATGAAACTTCCTCAGTACAACTTCCTGTTTATAAGAATAAGAAGAGATTTCCTCTGAGGGGCTGAACACCGAACACAGTGTACCGTCTCCTTACAAACACAGGAACCTGAGAGCAGCTGAGCCCTACATCCAACCACCTCCATCCTCCTTCAACCCCCACATCCCACCCTCCACCAATACAAGCCTGCTGTCTGAATCACACTCATTAATTAATTAAGTCGCTAATTATTTGTAAAATAAATTCAGGAAGAGAATTCCAGCAGAATATTGTTTAGCCGCACATTAAATTCACGACAGACCGTCATTTTGTGAGGCCCCAAATTATAAATCATAATTCATTATAAATCACCTTGATTATCTTCATTTGTACTGAAATAAAAAGGCATTGCCACAATTCACCTAGTAAACTGCTGGTTACTAGCTTTTCTCATCTTACGCGGTACCACTGTCACCGAGTTAGTCAAGAGTCTCTGGTGGCTGATTGTATTACAGACATTTAAAGGGAATGAGGCTGAAGACATGGATGCTAAAGGTCAGGTTACCCGGCAGGTAAACGGCGATAGTTGCTAGGCAGGGATATCCCTCACACAAACGTCCACAGAAGTGCATATGACATCTATCGGAGGACGACATCTCAAAACAAATCTCAGATGACAACATCCCTTTAATTGTGTCAGTGGTGTCTAAATGACACTAATGTACTTGAATTAACAGATTATTGCTTGGCTTGAGATTGGAAAAGCATCAGTGACAGATCTGTGATTCTCTGTCCAGCGTGTTGAGTATCTAAAGGCCCAAATACTCAAGTACACAAACAGCCTGAGAAGAGTGAAGAATCCAGTTTGAAACTTCAGTAACAAGACACACGTCACATACGTCAGTGTATGAGCTCAAAGAAGATGCTAAACAGATAACTAACAGAGTCTCAGGATGTTCTTATTGATGAATCTCTGGAATCAGTGTGATCTTCACTTATCACAGCTTATTAAAGAACGTCCCGTTACGGATTTAGTATCAAATAAATGGTAACAAGACCAGTAACAAGTAAACTACACACATATTTGAGCTGCGTTGCAATTATTGCTTAAACAACTGCGCAAGCTGCATATATATAAGATCATAAACGATCAAGTTTGCCGTTATAGATAGTTTTGTATACTAAGCATATACAAAACTATTATACTAAGCAGTGAAAAGGGTTAAAACTGGTCAGTTATTCGGCTACCGCCTTGACAACATGACAACAACACACGATATCGTGGCAGAGCTGTGGCCGTCCACGATGAAAGAAAAGCGGACAGAAACTTGACGTTTATACTCGCCTGCCAACTGTTTGATTGGCGAGCTGCTTCATCCGGTTAAACTGTTTCTTCATTTTAGTGGCGTCGGCCTCGAAACCCAGTTTTTCAGACGCGGACAGTGTGATCGCCGATGCCTCATGAGCCGAGAGATGGTGCGGGCAATGGCATGAAAAGAACCCGCTGTGCGTTTAGCTCGAGCAGCTAGAAAAACAGCCCGGTCGGTGGATGAGAAAAACAGCGGAGTCAGAAAAGTTAGCTCCGGTAATACGCGGTGCTCGTTGGCGTCATTCCGCGCTGCAACTCTTCTCAGAAGTGGGAGTGAGTGTGTTTTCCAGCCCGTGACATGTACGGGAGAGAGTGGAAGTGCACCGATCACCCCAACCGTGTCCGGTACTGTTTCACAGCTCCGGTCTCATCATGAAGCCATTATGTGGACAGACATAGGGCCCGTCTCCAAACCTAGTGATCTGACTCTGTAGACTCTGCACGTTGAAGGGCCAAAGTGCGTTTAAAGTAAGATTCGGGAAACTTCTATGATGCTGTCTGTGTAGGCAGCCAAGTACGCTTTGAGACACAGCCAGGATGTCTCGTTGGGTTAGTCTCAACTCGTATTACCTAATGATGACCGTACACTCCCGATCTCTGGTATTGATATTGATGGTATTGATTTTACATGATTGGGGTTGTCTAGCAGTGATGCAGTGTTTGGTCAGCACATTATTTACTTAATTAAATAAACACATGACTTTTTCCTGTCACGGCTTGTCAGCTACTCGCACTAATCGAGTCAATTTTTAATAAAAACGCCGTTAACACTTTTCTTTAGTTATATCGACAGTAAAAGACGCCTAAATGATGTGTTTTAAAAACAGAAAAGAAATATACTATTAACAACCTTTCTTTAGATACGTTTTAATTTCTCGCATTATGGTGCTGTTATAAATAAATCTGTGCTAACGGAACAGTTTCCCGTTATCAATAAAACGGGTGAAGAAGCATATCTTTAAATCAGCAATAAAACATAGAAACAACAGAGTATTCATAAAAAAAACTCCTTAAACGATCCGCTGAATCAACAGAGCAAACGTTTAAATAACTAATGTGAATGTTACACAAACGTGAATTAAATTTACTGGCATGCGCAGTGAGGTCAAAGACTGTAGATATTAACAAGACGGTGCACTGGTATTATAAAATGGGGGAACACTCAACATGCGCAGGTGCTGGAGCAACCTGTAACCCTTTATAGCCTAAGAAACCAAATGTATTGTACAGTTGAGGTCAGGTTTAATATGCTGTTGTATTGGGACCTTAGCAGCCGATTTCAGAGACATCTTTCTTGCCTTGTTTAATTAGATAAGTCTTGTATGGCTGAAATAGCTGCTCGGAGGGGTTGCAAATAAGCTGCCGAGTGACGCGACTTTCCCTAAAGGGGCTTTGCGTAAGCGCTCTCGTAAACTCGAGATGCATGACGGGAAAGATCCGTCAGCGGAAGTATGTGTAAACGCGATTTCTTTCTGTTATACCACTGTAAAGAAAATTCATATGCTTTATGTTATTATATGTGTCAGGGAATGATGGTAATGTATTTATAACTGAAGCATGTTATTAAATACATTTACGTTGTGTTTTCTTATGACGTTATTTATATCACTGGCCAGTGATAATAAGAATTTAAAATATCAGCAAATGGGCAATATATTGGTACTTGGAGCTGAAATATTGTTCATGTTAAAAAATAGTTTTTAATCATTTACCTACATATGTCATCAAATGTTTTCTCTTGATAACATTTATTTTAATTGAACGGGTTTGCTGTAGGTTTGCTACCAGTTAAGGTTACTGGTCTGACCTCTGCCTTCAGTATTTTATCAGGCAGACAGGTGAACGTAAAGCACCTGAGATCACAACTGAGGTCAGTTTTATTATTGAAAGATCTCCCCCTGCTGGTCACCGTTTGTAGTTACGTGTTACTTTACATTGACGCATTTGGCAGACGCTTTTATCCAAAGCGACTTACATTGCATTATACTACACATTGATTCTGTTTTTCTTGAGACTTTTCTTAAGACAGTGTGACTGTCAGGTGGTGAATCTAAGGGCAGAACTGGATTGCACTTTTTGGAGATGGAATGGTTTTGGAGATGGAATGGTTTTGGAGATGGAATTGGATATGTTTTTTTAAGTTTAATTTTGCATATAGCCATTTTAAGATCCGAAAAAACAATAATGTCAATGTAAAGAAAAGTATAACAATGTGTTTTGAGAACATAATGCGGAACAAATTCTTTGAAGTTGACTTCCATATGATTGTTGCCAGAAAAATACACCACATCACATAAGATTTACAGTCTCACTTCTGTTATTATAATTATTATTATTAACAATAAGACTAAAAACATTTCATTCTGTTGAGCACGGATCATTTTATGTTTATTGTGTTGTTTAAGCCATATTCCTGTAGAGGGAGACCAGAGTCTTCAATGACAAACTTTATGTTTGAAAGTATTATGATTTTATCAGCTCTTCGGTTTAATTGTTATTTTTGCTTTTTTTAAACTTTTTAAAAACTTTTAACCGATTGGACCGGTGGCATTTCTAGTGGATGTCAGTTCCTTCTGAATTCGCATTACATTGACTGTGGACCTGTTCCACTTAGCTTATACTTCACAGAAAGTGAAGCATACATCTTAGTTTAGGGAAACATGTTGTATGATAATATATTGTTTTATTATTTATTAATTTTTGTGATAAATGTTTTATTTAATCAGTGTGCTCAGGATTTTGATTGTTAACATAAATTAAGTTTGGTTTGATTTAGTTCATGTAATGCTATATTCAAACAAGTGTTTTTGAAATTCAATATCGATATGAGTAAACATATTTAATGTATATCTGTGTAATAGATTAGTTCTTGATGATAACGGTCATGTATGTACAGTTGTGTTGACAGTCACAGTCAGGACCGGTATGTGGCGCTGTTTGAGGGACCTCCCAAATCTAGAGGACAAACTAAAAAAGTTACACATAAATCCAGAGTATATCCAGAGTTACACATAAACCCAGAGTATATCCAGAGTTACACATAAATCCATAGTATATCCCGAGTTACACATAAACCCAGAGTATATCCAGAGTTACACATAAATCCATAGTATATCCGGAGTTACACATAAAACCAGAGTATATCCAGAGTTACACATAAAACCAGAGTTACACATAAATCCAAAGTTACACATAAACCCAGAGTATATCCAGAGTTACACATAAATCCAGAGTATATCCAGAGTTACACATAAATTCATAGTATATCCAGAGTTACACATAAAACCAGAGTATATCCAGAGTTACACATAAACCCAGAGTATATCCAGAGTTACACATAAATCCAGAGTATATCCAGAGTTGAACATAAATCCAGAGTATATCCAGAGTTACACATAAATCCAGAGTATATCCAGAGTTACACATAAACCCAGTGTATATCCAGTTACACATAAATCCAGAGTATATCCAGAGGTACACATAAATCCAGAGTATATCCAGAGTTACACATAAATTCAGAGTATATCCAGAGTTACACATAAATCCAGAGTATATCCAGAGGTACACATAAATCCAGAGTATATCCAGAGTTACACATAAATTCAGAGTATATCCAGAGGTACACATAAATCCAGAGTTACACATAAACCCAGAGTATATCCAGAGTTACACATAAATCCAGAGTATATCCAGAGTTGAACATAAATCCAGAGTATATCCAGAGTTACACATAAATCCAGAGTATATCCAGAGTTACACATAAACCCAGTGTATATCCAGTTACACATAAATCCAGAGTATATCCAGAGGTACACATAAATCCAGAGTATATCCAGAGTTACACATAAATTCAGAGTATATCCAGAGGTACACATAAATCCAGAGTTACACATAAACCCAGAGTATATCCAGAGTTACACATAAATCCAGAGTATATCCAGAGGTACACATAAATCCAGAGTTACACATAAACCCAGAGTATATCCAGAGTTACACATAAATCCAGAGGTACACATAAATCCAGAGTTACACATAAACCCAGAGTATATCCAGAGTTACACAAGCTCTTTATTCTCATAGTCTTTACGGTGATTTCAAGTTGCGAAGGGTTTGTAAGGGTCGCATATTTAATTAATTGCTTCAGTTAGAGAAATGTTGTGTGTCAAGCGGTTTGATTTTGAATTAGGATTTGATTTGCTAGAAACCATCTGTGTAACATGAGGTTTACTCATCCTGTCTGAGTTACTTGCATCTATTGTTTTGTTGTTGGGCATCTCTGTTGATGCAGCTGATAACAATAGTACACATGGGAGCGTTCAGTGCTTCCTCAGATGCGTCAGTAAATCTTCGTTCTCTTTGATGTGACCTGATGACACCTGCAGGAAGCTACCGTTCCAGTAGGTGTATGACATCAATGGCGTCATTTTCAAGGTCTCTTACCTTAAATATTTTTGTCTTTCTCAACTTCCTGTTGAGTAAACGTCAAGTCCACCCTAACCTGGCGCCTTTACATTGCCAGCTTGCCTGCGAAACTCATCAGTGTGTCCAGTTCTAAATAAAAACCAGTCTGCAGCGAACTGTCTCACGCAAACCTGATTTCCTGCTGTGTATTTGAAGATATTATGGTGACGGTTTGTTTTGGTTTGTTTGGTTTCAAATGTTTGGTTCTGAAAGAAGATGGTTTGAGACATGATGTCCCCCAAAGATTTAAAAAAAGCATTTCTGCTTTTGAAACTGATATAAAAGAGCTGTTATGCTACATACACTTTCACCTCTGATATGAACTGAAGGAGTATCTCTCCACTCAGAATGTGCGCTGGTGTACATGAGTCCTCAGCAGTCATATCAGCATATCAGACACCTTCCACACTGCCATAATGATTAACTACGAACAGTCAATGACTTAAACTGCTCGCCTGTCTTCTTACAAGTCTTAGGTTGTAAAAACAATATATTACTTCTGTATTAACTCAGAGCTGGACAATATATCTACAACATACAGGACAGAGCAAAAGACGTAAGGAACTAACAAAACCTATAAGATCTGACTGTGAGGTGTTTATGTGCTTTCTGCTTTTGTGTGTCAGTACTAAATAGCAATTTTGTATTTTCAAATAATAAAGAATTAGAAAAATGTATTAAATGGTTTGAACTGATTTAGAGAAATAAATCAAGGGAGGTCTTAAGTATTACTATATAAAACACATAAGTCGTAATAGACAACCAACTAGACAAACCGAGAGCACATTAAAGTTATTGTTATATTCACAGTGTCATTTGATATTATCTCTATTATCTTTCATGTGTGTTCAGAAGTTTGTGTTGTCCTGATGACTGTTGAGATGGTTCCAGGTGAACGTGGCCGAGCGCTTTGAGAATCTGCAGACACGTCAGACGTCTGGCTGAGTGCAAGTGTGTCGCTCTCTGGACTCTCAAGTACAACACTTACATTCAGGCGCGTCATGCAGTTTTGAACTCATTGTTCAGACACAGATCGTACACAACTGTCAAACTGTACGATTGTTGGCGGTTCCACCCCATATAGTGAAATATTATGTGTCATAACACAATCTCAGCATTACACTGGTCTCTCTCAGAAGTTGTTTTCCTGCCCGACACACAATAGGTGATCAAGATTCAGGAAAACAGCGTCATTAAGTGCGAGTCTTTGTTTACTACAGCTGCTCAGGAGTCTGTGTCAGGTCTCTCAGAGTTCATTTTGACTTTGACTAACTAGAACAACTGAGTTAAAACTATGTTAAAACAACTAACTTTAACTGAACACCTTTAAATTCACCTCTGAATGTAAAGAGGCGTGTTCAAGTTTTTGACCCTTTCTGACGTCTCTTTTTCATGCGCACATTCTCACTGCATGCTTTCATATCGGAGGTGTGTCCATGTTAAACAAGAGAAACCTGAGACAACTTTTTTAAGTAATTGATTCGTTTGATTTAATGGGGGTAGTTTTAGGTAATAATCTGATCTAGGAGAGCAAATGTAGGCAGTCTTTACTAAATCCAGATCTTTTGAGATTAAATGACACAAATGTTTACCATAAAAAATGGCTGTAAAATTTCTACAATGCCACAATCAAAGGAAATTCCAAAACAGCTGAGAAAATCGTGTTTCAGATATATTAATCTAGAAAGGGTTACGAAGCCATTTCTGTTGTTTTGGATTTGGAACCTCAGTGCAAGTCCCAAATCCAGATGGAGAGGACTGAACATTGTCAGATATGGCTGGCACAGTTTTGTTAGATGGCTCAGTGGCACAGAAAAACTCCACGAACTGCAGGCATCTCTGACATTAGCTAAGGTCAGAGTTCATGACTGAAAACTAAGACTAGCATGGATGGAAACCAATGCTTACCAGTTCATCTCACCTGGATCATCCAGAGGTCTCCCTATAGCTAGTGTACAGTGAATACAGTATGTCACTGTAGAAATATCATACAGTAAGACATGGTGGAGACAGTGTGATATGGAGATACTGGTTTGCAGTTGGAGCTGGGAACTTGTTCTCTGTGAGGGATGCATAAAATTGCCAGACAATCTAATAGACAATCTTTAACCCGACGCAGCTGCAAACTTCACCTTGTTTTGAATATCTGCAACCATTTATTTTTTTCCAAAAAGTATTTGAAAAGATTAAGGGGGCAAATACTTTTCCTCAGCACTGTCTTTGATCTGACCACCTTGTGTCTTCTTCACACATCTGGTTATGAAGAACTGTACAAAGCTTTGCATTCGTCTCCTGACATTTGTGTTCAGATTGAAAATGTGAGCTGATTGTGTGTTTCTACAGATGGGCTGGGAGAGTGAGAACGCATTACACATGATGACGGTCTACAGCATGTTTCCTAAGGAGAATATAACCGGGAGTCGTTCTGCAGCTCACGCAACTGGACGTGCATGTGACATTAATATGATGTTCTCTGTTAACAGAATCTAGCAGCTGGAGTTTTTAGATGAGACAGAACTTCTCCTGCAGCTTCTGCAACACTGCTGCATCTGCTGAGCTGTAAAAGATAACCGTCATTTAGGTGAGGTTTCCAAACGACCAGTTAACCGGTTAACTGCATATGAGAGTATTTGGTAACTAATAGCAGATGTTTCTGTTCAGGCCTCGTGTAAATCGAGTTTTAAACAGCAGGAGCTTGACATGACACAAGCAGGAGGTCAGGAGAGGAAGTCAGTTCAAGTCCAATTCAAGCGGAGACTCCTGACATTAGTGTCTTCTGTTTTGACTGTCTCCTCAAGTCTCCCATGTGATCAGCACGTTTTGTTAACTGTGTGGGACTGATGATGAAGAATAAAGACATGTGACTTACTGTTGCACACTGTCGCATGAGTTTACATAATAACTGTATTCATAACAACTGTTTCTCTCTTAACTTATTGGTTAATTTTATAAGGATGAGTTTTAATATGAAGTTGTGTCGTGGATTTTCTTCTGTTTTGTCCCTAAAGTCACAAACAATCAGGTAGTGAATCCAGGTAGTGCTTACCAAAACTACAATCAAAGTAGTTTTGGTAAGCAAAAGGTGATTAAAAGGAAACCTTTCCCTGTCGGGCATCAGGTGACCTTGTGCTTTTATTTACTGCTGCAGGAACCCCAAATTACTGCCTGAGAGTGTGAGCAGAACCTGGGGCCACACTGAAATACAGACACATCTATCATATTCCATCAGAAACACAAACTTTTGCAAACTGCATAAGGTCTGATCAATTCAACTACATAAGACAAGCGAGAAGTGGGACATTCCTCTACACAAATTTGATTTGCCTCTGTTGTGTAATAACAGGCTGGTGGATGATAAGCTATATCTTGACCCCTCACCCCTCAAACAATGCTCTTCACCTCTTGAATTGTTAAGTGAATGTTTGCCAGCCACCCAGAGTGACGCCCGCCTCATGACCACCCCACCCCATCCTCCCACCACCTTCATCAGTACAAAGCTGCCGTGTTTGTACTGTGGATGGAGCAGAAGGCAAAGACAGACAGTTCAGACGGGCAAAATGACTTCAGCAGAGTCCAAGTCAGAATCATTCACTGTAGCAGCAGGAGATGGAGGAAACAACCAGAATCAGAACCAGCCCAAGAGATTGTCCTTTTACGAGCACTACATTCAGCCATGCATAGCAGAGGTCCTCGGCTCCACTCTGTTCATGTTTGTGGGCTGCGTGTCCGTCATGGGGAATGTGGGTATCATTGGGAGCATCCAGCCTGCACTGGCGCATGGACTAGCACTGGCTATTGCAATTGCGATTTTTGGAGAAGTCAGGTAATTGCCATGAGTTTTGTGTGCTTCGTTGACTAGACTAAGTTAAAGTGGAATAATGTACATCAAAATAAACATCCAGCGACGCTGCTTGCTGAACTCGTCCCAGAATGAGATCTTTGGTGGGTTTAAATCTTCCATTCCACAAAAATCCAAGTCGTCTGGTATATCAGTTAAAAAATCTTTATTGTCAAACTTTGAAGAAGTTTACCAGAGGAAGTGTACTGGAAGTTTGTGGAATATGGAATAATGTAAACTGGAGTTACAATTGTGTAATTTGATGTAATATATTTTAAAATGAGTATAAACTGCAGAAAAAAATGCTACTGTTTATTTCTGAAATAAAGGTTTTTACATTTTAAGGCAGAATAGAGAAATATTTTTCTATCAAAAATGTTTTCCTTACAATGTTTCTCTAAATCTGTAGCAAAATCATAATACTTGATGAGCACCTATTTGATGTGATTTTTCTCCTCTTGTCTTCCAGCGGAGGTCACTTCAATCCAGCCGTGTCTGTGTGTGTTTACCTCATCGGAGGAATGGAGCTAATTCTGCTGCTGCCGTACTTGCTCTCACAGATGCTTGGCGGTGTACTCGCTGCCTGTCTCGCTAAAGTACGTGTGCATTATTTAAATCTGTGTTTGTTCTTAAAGGCTGAATGTAAATAATCATTCATATAAATGTTGTATTAGGCTGTTACCACAGAGATGGCGTTTGGTAATGCGTCTGGAGCAGCGTTCAATGCAGTTCAGTCTTCTGATGGTGTTGGTTCTGCGACTCTGGCGGAGATAATGATGACTCTGTTCTTGACTGTGGTCGTCAGCATGGGTGCCGTGAACGGGAGAACACGCAGTCCTCTCGCCCCTTTCTGCATCGGTCTCACCGTGACTGCCAATATCCTGGCGGGGTGAGTAACTGAGTAACGCTGCAGGCAAAGAAATATTATGAACTACTTTTTTTAAGTTGCAGTGCATAATGTTTTTGAAGACAAAAATCACTTAAGTACATGACAGATCAGTGTTCAACACAATCTCCTAAACTTACCCTGATTCACACGAGTAAGTTTATAATAATGTAAGTTATTATATTTATAAACGAGTAAGTTTATAATAATAATAATCGTTTTGTCAGTTTGACGTCATTTGACTTCAACATATAAAAATTAAGAAACCTGCGATTTTACGTTTTAAACAGAGATGGAAAGTTATGGGTTTTCACTACAATAGATGTGTTTAATTCTGTGTACAACAGATGTGTTTAATTCTCTCATGAAGAAAATGAAAAATATGTCAAATGAGATTTGGTTCAGTGCTGTGTTTCGTGGAGATAAAGATGGTTCCTGTTTAATATTTAAGTCATTTATCTGAAATTGAAACAGAGGAGGAATCTCAGGAGCCTGTATGAATCCGGCGCGGGCGTTTGGTCCAGCGATTGTGTCCGGTCACTGGACCCACCACTGGATATACTGGGTGGGACCTTTGACTGGTGCTCTGGTCACCGTCAGCATTGTGAGGTATTCGTGCTGCTTACAGTTTCTGTTTCTCATTTAGAGAGAATATGTTGTTATTTAATAATGTCATTTAAGGCCATATAAAGTATATTTGTTTCACTGTCAGTATATTTTACTATCTGTACACCTTTTATGATTTACTGTACTGTACTGTACTTATATTAAATTTTAGACCGCTACAATTAAAATAGGAATTAATATTTGAGGCATATTTTGTGTGCATTTGTTTCTCCATCTCACACTGTGCTTTCAGATTGATATGTAATATCTGCTATTATCGTTTTCTTATCAGTAATTTGATATTTTGTAGGTTGATGATGGGTGATAAGAAGATTCGCGTGGTTTTTAAATGATGGAGACCTCAGAGGATCCCGTTCTGCAAGCTTTTTAAATCAGGATAACTTGTAAAGCATTGTGTGATGTTTTTACACATGTATATGAATGTAGTCCTACAAACTGTACTGGAATGTACTGGAATGCTTTATAGTGTCTTTGACTTTTTATAGCTCCCCATTGTGTAGTCTTCTGTTATAATTTGCTTGGATGTATTTTTGATTTGTTCATTTGTAAATATGCAGCACCTAAATAAAGAATAATGATTTTATTGCATTTAATCACATTTTATCACAGACGATAAACAATATGCAGAATAACATGAGCAGATCCAGTGTTCACAAAGATTTACAGATCAAATGATAATTTTCCCTTCATTTAAAAATGACGTGTTTCTGCAGCATCCTGAATAGAATAACATTTGTGAGTCCTCAGTCAACACATATCATGTTTCTGCTTAAAGTTTAGCTTGAATTTGAAGCAAATTCCATGTGTGTGTGATTGTTTTATCATGTCATTAGGGCATTTACACCCAAGGTCAGGCAGTTGTGATCCAGCAAATCAATAACAGTGTTCACCAGGGAAGAAACAATAGAGGCTGATAAGGAAATGAACAATTATCCAGTGAGTCCAGTGAACATTCTGGAAAAGTATGAATATATTCCACAAATAGCCTCAGATACCTCACAGTTTTTGCTGCTTCAAAAACTTTGGCCACAAGTATGCGCTGTATTTTCCATGATTTTATCTTGATAAGTTTATCTATCGCTCGTGATTTCTTGTGAATGTCAACATAGGAATAACATTTCCTTTAGTCCACTTATAATGTTGGTGTCAACATGCGTCTCTGTGTTCCTAAAACTGAGCAGAGCTGTCCGATTCATAACAATCCGCATTGCATCACATATTAAGAGTGACTTGTGGTGGAAGTGCTTTGTTATCACAGGATCATGTGCTGCTGCTGGGCTAGTACAGTCAGTTGATTATTGATTATAGAGAAAGTAGAGCTTCAAGAACTGGACAAAACCTTGCTAAGGAAGACAGCAGCTAAGCCTCGGGTAGGTATGAGACAGTGATTCTGACATGACAGACAGTGACATGTCTGGTTACTATGGTGGTTCTGCTGGGGGCAGTAAATGGTGGGCTGTGCTGTTATGATTAACATTCTAGCAGGGTGAGTCAAGAACACAACAAATCCCAATCAACTGATTAATGTTATTTATATGTTTAAAAAACATTCCACACTTTGCCGTTTGTGATCTGTTCCCTGTTATATAGAGGAGATGTTTCTGGCACCTGTCTAAACCCTGCTAGAGCTTTTGGACCTGCATTAATGACTAACTACTGGAATATATAATAATAACTATAATAATAAATAATAAATATAATAATAACTAACTACTGGTATAATAATAATATAGAGTATAATATAGGGTATAATAATAATAACGCTATTACGTGTAATAATAGTGTTTTAACGTGTAACAAAAACACTTTCATATGTCATCAGTGTAACCTAAGTGCTTTATATTTGTAACGTCCATTTAATATTGTGAATCAATAATGCATAAAAACTGACGGCGCTCTCGCTTGAGTGACAACTTTGTATGTTTCCAGCAGATGTCAGTAGAGTACTTCACTATAGTACCGCTTGATAACAGTCGAAATAACCTCATGAGAGCACATCTGGAAATATGTTTGTGCATTTTTTTTGCAGCCTGCGATCCGTATGTTAAAAATGATGAAGTTTTTATGTCATAGAAGAATGACTGTATTGCATCATTTTAAATGATGATCTGAATATACTGAACCTCATGAATTAATCAGTTGCTCTGTAAAATGTGTCCTAGTCAGTTCTGTTATTTTACATAAAACTAAAGTTTTTCTGTAAACCATAAAACACACATTTCTAAATACACACTTTTATGGCGGCCTAAAGCAGATGTATACCAATGAACTGATTCCTTATATATGCTGCACGCTTGCTTTTGTAAATATTTAAAAAAATCGCTTACTTTTGTAAATATTTTGCGAGATATTTCGGTAAGTTTACAGTAACTTTAATAGTGTCTGTCTGCTGACTGATGTCACCAGTTTAACCCTAATATTATCCTTTTGAGGATTATACAATTATTCTTATAGATTGATCTATATTGATTATTAATGTAGGATGTGATTGATCAGACGTTAAGAGTGTCTCCAGATGTTTTTATTTAGGCCACGTTGTTCACCAAGTAGACAAAACAACAAGCTCGTTTTCAAGTTGCTTAACAACAGTCCAACTGGTTAACGATATTTGTCAGACATGGCCAGGGCCACGTTGGCAAGGAACTTGTCCAGGGCCAGATGTGCCTCAGGTGTGAAGTCATCAGGGAAGAGCATGGCGATCACCACCAAGATGCAGTGAGACAGGATCTGTGACAAGACAACGTTTACAGGGATTAAGACCTTGTAGTAACACCCTTTAAGCAAAACGAATGTTTCGAGATTTTAAAAAGCCACGTGATGCAAAATGATGGCGAGTGGTGGGACTCAGAAGTTTGTTTACCTTGAAGTTAGCGGGATCAACTCTCAGCTGGAAGGCGTGCAGCTCACTCAGAGTCAGCAGACCGGCGAACAGATCGTCGATTTTCTCCACGGCCAGGCCAAGACCCCCAATGACTTTCTTTCCGTGGGCCTTCACGGGAGCAGAGCCGGGTTTCAGGTCGCTCCAGTGAGAGAAGTAGGTCTTGGTCTGAGGATAGACCAGCAGCATTCTGCACAAACGGTGGGAAATCGTGGAGTCAGAGTCTTGGATACACGTGTTATAATGTATAACGCAATTGCAAATAGAAAAGAAGACGAACAGATTTGACTTACCTGGACAGCGCCTCGTGTCCAATATCTGCGGCTTTTGGGGCGATTTTAGCCCACAGGGCCCTCACGGCGTCTTTGTCCTTAGTAGAGAGACTCATTCTGAATGGATGGAGCGAAAAGATGTGCCAGAGTCAACTGACTTGCCCACCTAAATGTTGATCCTCTTTTTAAGCGTTTGTAGTTGAGCGGTCACACCCAAGATAGGGCCTAATTGCGTGTCAGATTGAACCTCTGCCAGTAAACACTGAAATATTGACATGATGCCCACTGCCCCCCCACCCCATCTGGAGAACGTGACCATCTGGAGAACGTGACGTAACGCGTGTGCACGGCTCTGGAATGATATCAGAGTGCAGCAGTTGTTTCAGATGTAATCGCGTCACGTTTACACCGAGTTCGATATTTCACACCCGATTTGATTTACTTTGACTAAAAACCAAAAAGCGCTTGCTTCATTTTTAAAATATAAAGATGAAAATAAAATAAAGACTTTAGTCCGTACTTCGTTAAGGAAATGATACGGTTTTAATTGGATGGTTATAATCGTTCATTGTTTGAAATCGTTGAGTTTTTATTAGCTATTGCAAGTGTTGGACTTTTACAAAACTGTTACTAAGGTTTTTTTCTGTTACTATACATTTATCTTCCCACGAGACACGTTTTGTGTTAAAAAAGAGCCAAAACTACCATTTATTTTTTACTATTATTATTTATTTCTTAATATTCGTATGATATCAGCATATTCAGATTTTTTAAATAGAATTGATTTATAAATCTTAATTTCTCATTTATTGGCGCTGGAATAAAATAGATAAGCGACCGCGCCCTTTAATACGGGTAGAGAGGTTTTAATAAAAAGGCCAGTCCCGTTATTTCTGAGGGCTGCGTAAGCAGAGAGTCTGTGAGTGAAGATAAGACAGAGTCGTTTTGAATATGCGTCTGCCCAGGAGACAACCAGATAACCAAATGCAGAGATCACAGCAAAAACTGATATATGTGATGTGTATTATGTGGAGTCATATTTCCGAACAAACTGAGCAGTGTTCAATCAATTCAGTAACGAAATTATTTCATAAACTTTAATAAACATAAATGTATTTTTTAAAACGTTGACATTGTCATACGATGAGATTTCCCTACGTTAAACATAAAACATCAACGTGTGTATGTACCAAGTAAATTGTATTATGTAATGACATTTAACCTTCACATTTGTGACGTTTACGAATTCAATACTCGTTATTAATTGATTTCAGGAGACAGTTTAAATGCTCGGTGTCATTTTTTCAATACTCTCTTTTTGAAAAAATTGATGACGTTTTGCCACGTCATCAAGCTGTCACACCTTAAACACCGACGTCACAAGAATCGCTTAATCTGTTGTGCCCCGCCCGTGCAAACTTTCAACCAGTCAGGTGAGCCCTGTGGTTTTGTTGCTGCGGCCGATGACATAAATAGTGTCGACTCAAGCAGAAGTTATGATTCTTAATCCTAACGGAGAAGAAACTCATAATCTGACAACATGGTTGTGTGGACCGAACAGGAGCGTGCCTACATCAACGAGATTTTCAGCAAGCTCAATTATGACGAGGCTGGCCCCAAAGCCCTGAGCAGGTATTATCTTTAAAGTCAGTTACTGCTGTCCATGTTTATGTGGTATTTATTATTGCTTTACAGGATGATTATGAATGCATTGATTATTTTGCAGGGTCTTGATTGTCTATCCCTGGACTCAGAGGTACTTCGGATCTTTTGGAAATCTGTACAACGCAGAGGCCATCCAGTCTAACCCAAATGTCGCGGCCCACGGCAAAGTTGTGCTCCACGGACTTGACAGAGCCATGAAGAACATGGACGACATCAAGAACACGTATGCCGAGCTCAGCGTGCTTCACTCCGAGAAACTGCACGTGGATCCTGACAACTTCAGGGTCAGTACAGCACATTTTTGTTAATGAATTCATATCATTTTTAAGATATTATGAATGCGTATTAATTTTTTATTGTATATTTCTATTTTTATTTAATACACGTGTTTGACAGTGCATTTTTTAAATGCATATAAATTCACTATGTAAAACTAGATGATATACCAGTTTCTAATCCTTCTGTTGACACTATTTTTTAATGCTTTTCTCCGTTTGTTTATCAGCTGCTTGCCGACTGCCTGACCATCGTGATCGCCGCGACCATGGGCACCGCCTTCACAGCTGAAATGCAGGCCGCCTGGCAGAAGTTCCTCGCCGTTGTTGTTTCTGCTCTGTGCAGGCAGTACCATTAAGATCTCTAAAGATACAGACAAACATTCCAGCGTAATGTTTCTGTCTTTGAATCAATAAAGAGGACTGATGTGCATCTGTGACACGTGTTTTATCATTGTGAGACAATCTTTCAATGTCTAGAACACGACACATCTTTCCATTGGGTCGAATCGCAGTGAGCTCAGGCGTTTCGTTGAATCACAGACTGTTAGATTCCTCGACAACGTTGTGACCTAAAATACGGTTTAGAGCCGTGGAGGGTGTTTTTTCTGATAACCTAAAATATTTTAATTAAAATTAAACATGTTCGATAATCATGCATTTTAATTAAAACTTTCAGCGCATTCAAACCTGGTGATAACTTTGCCCTTATTCAGTTCAGCACCAGACAGCTCCCGTGACGCACTTCCGTTTTACCTCATCAAATACAAGAAACTGCTGAATTGGATTACACACACAATCTAAGCGTGTGGAGCACACGTCAGCCTCTTCCTGTTTAAGTTTCATACATGTTTAGGCATTTTATACATGATTTCATACATGATTAGACAGACTAAGTTTTTAAACGATATTTTAGCACACAATGGGGAAAAGATGTTTAAAAAGAGCCACTGGAGAAAGTAACACAGTGAGACAAGCTGTCTCTCTTTATAAGTGATTTTATTTCACTAGGAGACACTTCTCGAAAGTAGCGCATTAAACAATAAAGACAAACATAATATTTTCATAAACGTCTCTGACTTCAGATCATAGAAGCAACACTGCAATGCAAAATTAGCAGTCAGTCTAACATATATTACGTGAATGTATATATTAATATATATGTTACATTAATGTATAGTCACTGTTGGAGTGGGTTGGCGCTAAACTGGCTTGTTTGGTGCAGGTCTGTGGACCTCAAGCACCTCCAGAAACATGGACTGAAGACACAGTTCTCAGGTGGATTGGAGGACCTCTGTGAGTGTATTATATGCCCACTGCTAACATCAGATAAGTGCCTGTCTTTATTTAACCTCACTGAATGTCGGACGTGATAACACATCCCTTAAGCTTAACATATAGTTAAACTGTGTCCGTCAATAAAACGTGCTGCCGTCGAGTCACAGAGTTCCTCCACTCACAAGAGTTAAACGAATACCTCTATACAGAGTATGCAATTTGTTATAAACCTTTTATTTAGAGATGCTCTTTGAAACAGCTGGCAAATACACACGCACACGTACTGGTTCACAGAAGGAATGACGTGTTGTTTATTTCAGCACAGCGGAGAGCGTCCCGTTTCTCTGTGAACTTCAGACAAGCAAGAACTTCAGCACTCAGCTCTGGACAGCATCAGACCGCAGTTTCGCTTGAATGATACCGGAAGTAGCTTACATCACTGAATTAAGTACTATTTAGCGCTCATGACTGGCTTTTTTATTATTGCGTATGACCTAAGCACCGATTCGACAACTGTTAAGAAATCAAGAAGCAAACGAAGGCGCGACTCTTCTGCACACACACACCGTAAATGCACCACAAGCATTAAGCTGATATTTATTTATTAGAATAATCTCTTATCTTCCTCACACTATACAATACCTGCTCTTCTGGTTTACACTTGTTTAGCCGCGTGGTACTGCAGGAACCGAAGCTCTTGTCTGACACATCACGTCTGATGTTTCTCGTTTCTAATTGGCTTTGGAGAAAAGCGACTCTATGTAAGTGTCAGCTCAAATTTAAGTACCTAATGAAGATGATACTTTACTAGACAAGGTTATTCACGTCCAAATTGGTAAAAAAACAAAAACAAACACACGAACAATCCAACAGAGGGCGCTGTAAGAGAAGCGATCAGTGTAGACACGTATTGGCTTTATATGTTTTTATTATTGAATGTTCCATAGTGTTACATTCTGCTGCGGATCAAAGAAACGCGTCCGTCGAGTTTGTGGAACCATTCCCGTCTTCTTCGTTGGTGTCTTCACCGGAATTTCTCAGCTAAAACTGCAGAAAACGCCGAAAGAAACTTATCCACCGCTGCGTGAACAACTGGCGTGAAGTCGTCGCCCATGTTGCACGCGAGCGTCACGAGGATGCAGTGGTTCAGAAGCTGGACACAAAAATAACAGGTTAACCAACTGTATGGTAGACGAATCAAGCCAAAATGAAAAATGCACGTTGATGTCTATGCGTTTAAAAAGTTTGTAGGCAGTTTACTAAGTTTGCCAAACGCACCCTGAAGTTCGTAGGATGTATTCTTAACTGATACGCGTGAAACCTGCTGAGGGGTGCCAGCGTACTGGTAAGTGTGCTTATGTTTCTCGCACCCTCGGCTAAAGCCTGCACGATTTTCTTCCCGTGGCCGCGTAAATGCTCTGAGCTGGGGCTGATGTCGAGATGAGCGAAGTACGTCTTTGTTTTCGGGAACGTCGTGAACATCCTGTAAACCAATGTACAAAGAAGAAAAAGAGTTGTTGAGGTCAACGAACGGAGGTCAGTAACGCAGCTAACAGAGAACCTTCTCAGAACGTTGGCTAACGTCCTCTAAAAGTTCTCTCCAAGTTATCATACAAATTCTTGCGGTAACATTTTTCTTACGTTATATACACGCTATTCTGAAGTTGTTGGTGAAACGTTTTAAAAACATTACAGCATTTAATGCGTCTTAAAATTTGACGTTTTGAACGATCCTGGAACATTCAAAATAACATTGTAACGTTTTGGTTACTTAATGGAAACGTCACGGAAACGTTCTTACAACCTAAAACTGTTATCTGGGAAGCGAGAGAGGCCTATCCCCTCCCTCTCTCCTGCTTGCGTAATCGCTCCTCTGTCACAGGACCATCAGTGAAACCTTTTGATATTACAATATCAGAAAATCCTCACGACCAGCTATCAAGCAATCCACCAAAGCGCGTTGTGTAAGTCAAATTATGATTTTCTGAATTTATTTTCATGTGCAACATCACAGACTGTACAACAGTCAGCAGCTTAATACAGTTTAATATCAAAATTTGAGAAGATATTTTTATGAGATAAAGCAAATAAACGTAAGTCTTTAGATACGTCCAAATCTTGTTATTCTGATTAGTTATGATTGTGCTGTAGGAGTTATGTTGGTCCAGTTAATGACAGCGTACCTTAAAAGAGCTTCAGATCCAATATCTTCTGCCACTGGAATCATTTTTTCCCATAACTGTACCAGAAGCTCTTTTTCTGTATTTGAGAGCATTATACGACGTCGCGTTATGTTTTAGAAACCTGTCGAAAACTTGTTACTTGAGTACAACGCAACATAAACTGTCGTGTGCGCTTGACCGTTTCACCGTGCCATTTCGATCACATATTAAGCACAAACTAAATTTAAGCAAAAATAAATAAAAACACGGGCAGCGGAAAGGTAGTTCTCGACGGTCGCTCTCTTCTGCTCACCGACCACCGAGAGTTAATCACGTGAGTCGGTGCTGCGCAATAAACAGGCGGAAAAAAACTCCGCGTCAAACGTTATCAGATGTAACGACTGTATGTCAGAATCACATCACACAATAAAATGCAAACTACAAAATCAAAACAGGATGTTATATTTAAACCTAAATGTACAGCAGGATAGTTAGTCGGAAGATTTTGGCACCCAATACTTTTAATGAAACACAATATATTAGATGGCGTGATAACGTGGCATTGATATAATTAATGTCATTAATTATGCATGATAAAAGGATTATTTTAAAGATCAGTATCCTAACGCAAATTTCTGTAATATAGAATTTTTGGGGGCACTTTATAGATAATATAATAACATATAACTGTTTACCGTGCTTCGACCAGCTGTGAAACGCTGATTGTCTAGTTGGCTATTGTCTAATTGGCTTAACTATATGTAATATGTTTATGATATTAATTCCCAGACACTGTTGTCATGGCTCTCTATGAGCTCGCATGTTTGTGAACGGGAGGGGTGATGGACTGGCTCTGATAATGATGTCTGTCCCTATCAGCGGCTCAAGCTGGGGACTCAACGTGGGTGGAAGCTGAAGAGCAGCATAATCACACATATCTCACTTCTGCCCCGCCCTCCTGCTGGAGTCCAGCAGAAGTCATGACTCAGCTGAACCGAACAGACCTCAACAGAATCAGCATCTATTACAATCACCTTATTATATCTGGCTTTGTAGTTTGTAGCATAGCAGTTTGTTTCGGAGAAAAATGTTTGCTAGTTACTGTATTAATGTAAACCTGGACCAAACTAATGTAGACGTCATTTTATATTGTAAATGCACGCATCTGTTGCACAGTATATGCTAATTTAATCATTGCAAACCTTAAAGTGTCCTGAATCAGATCTTGAACCTTATTTCTGGTAGTTCTTAGCAAACACAGAACGTTCCCCTAACGTTTTCATATGGTTCTCATTTGAGTATTTTATTGGGAACCAAATAAGAACGTTCTGGTTCCCTTTTGTAGCCAAAATCTAACGTTCTGGGAATCAAAAAAGTTTGCAGGGTTTTTAACTCTGGAGCTGAAGTTAGCTCACTGTTGTGCTAAAATCAGTCCACAGATACAGAGTCACAGATTTCGCATGCGCTCGCCTGTTGCTCCTAAATGAATTCTTACGGACTTGAATTGTTTTCATCTATCATCGCTGTAGCTCGGCCCTAAAAACACAGCACACTTCCATTGTTAGGTTAATTTTGTGTGCTGCTTGTGGAAACAGCGCCATCATCCGGGCATCAGTCACACATCAACAACAACACGTAAATAATGAAGAGTTCTGTTCAATATTTTGTGACAGTTTTCAGCCTCTAAGTTAATAATGTAAAAATAAAAAACGAGACACATGTCACTGTAATAATAAAATATGCATGTTTAGTACGATTTTGTAATTTGTGTTTTTAAGAAGTTTAAACGGGTTAAGTCATAATACAAAATCCTTTATTTGCATTTTACGGTTTAAATAAAGTTTATTATGATTACAAAAAACTATAGTATCCCGCTAAAGGGTGCCAGAAATAAAGACAGACAAACAGTTTTGTTATGTTTTAATACTCGACTCTTGAATAATGTTGTCATATAACATTCTATATATAAAGATTTAACTATATTGAATAATATGGAATAAAATCTGTAAAAATATAACTGTTTACAATCTTTCTGTGGCATAAATGATTTGATTTTAAGGTAGAAGTACAATCATAATGATCACCTCTCTACTGCCATCTCTGTTTGAAACATGACGTGACAGACAAAGTTACGAACTGCGGCTTTGAATCTTTCGTTTCAACACAGCTGCTGCCGAGCGCACTGTCCACTAGACGGCGACAGCGCACCGAGCTCTCACCGCGCACCTGTTTGCAGACTGATGAAATGATCAGTGAAGCTAACTTCAACTTTTTAAAACGTTCCACTAACAACTTAAAATAATGTTTGTTAAACATAACATTAAAAAAATGCTTTTTTGAGAACTTTTAGAGACTGATAACCAATGTTCTGAGAATGTCCCCTGTTAGTTGGGTGCCTGTTTGTCTCATTTAATTCTCTCTCGCACTGTCTGTGTGCTTACAAGTGACCATTCTGAGGGATTTAGAGAAGCTAGCTGGCTGGCTGAGAATCTCCGTCGTCTACATCCGTCAGTGGGATTACAGGCAACCGTACAGAGCTGACGTACAGCAAGATAACAGCTTCATCAGTCCAGATCAGAGCTCTTCTGCTGACAGCCAGTCTAATAGAAAACCCCATGAGTTCACATGTGAAGTTGTGCGCTTTTAAAATTAGCTTTAGAAGATCATTTCATGTTTTCCATTTTTAAAAGATCTGTAATGTGTTTAATTAGTTTAGGTTAGTATTGTAGTTAGTACGTTTATTTCATTTGTTAGTTTTACTTGTCAGTTATGTGTCAAAAGTTCAGGCAGGCATTTTTAAAGCAAGATTGTATGCTTTGACACAAATAAACTGAACATCCCTGAATGTTTTAGAAAAACAGTATTAACAGTGTTTAATTACACAGCGTACACTAAACACGGTACCTTGAAAATTACTCTAAAATGTTTGGCAGCATTTATATTTACATTTGGATAATCCAACACACATCTCAGCCTTGTTTGACAGAGAGAGGAGACCTGCGGATGATTGTACCTGATCTCCGAGCAGTTCTTTGGGCCTGAAGCATCTGCGGGAGTCTGGACAGCACACCAGCACATTAATGGATCTCCAGCTTCACGGTCCATCATCTCTCTTCCATCTCCTGTAAAAATAAACAAGAGAAGAAAGCTCCTCTGTTGTTAGCTATGCTAATTACAAGCCCCCATCCCCTGCTTCTTTAATGCAGGAGACACAGCAAACCCTGTGTTTGTTTAGCCGTAATTAAGAGCAGGTTAATTAATGTGTGCGCTGGGCTGCAGCACTCACTCAAGAGCTCCTCTGCTGTTGTCCACAGATCTCTAAGCCGGGCCGCTGTGGCATCCAGTCCTGGTTCTGTCACAAGGATCAGGTATCAGCAAGCCGGGTCTTCATAGTGCTTTACATCTGTTGGTTAAATAATAGAGAGAGCGGTTCTCAACCTTTTTGACTGCAAGGCCCCTGAATCTCATTATTGTGGTGTCAGGGTTTCGCCATGTGCTTTAATCTGGGGTGTCCATGTGGGTGATAGAGGTTCGAGTCTGGTCTGTGATGCGTATGGACCCACTTCCTTCTCTCCTTCTCTGTCATTTCCTCTGACTTCTCACTATATAGTTATGTCATAGAAAACCAGCAAAACTGAGTAAAGTAAAACATCTACCTTCAGACGAAGCATTCAGTTCCATCTGAAAAGCCCTGCTGTATATCTATCCAGAGGAAAAACAGCATCCGTCTGCGCATCGTACTGCAGGCAGAGGGGATGGAGGGATAGGGGTCTGCACTGAAAACTGAAACAGGAACCTGGCAGCTGCGCAGCAGGTGGTCAGTGGCAGGCTCTCTGTCATTGTTGACAGAGAAACTGCTGCAGATCAGGGGCTTACAGGTGAAGAGCTGGGGGCAGGGGCCAGAGTGGCACCTGCTTCAGACACTGCAGTCATGGCTCACTGGAGAGAGAAAGTCCCCTGTCTGCCACCTGTGCAGTGGCCCCGCCCCTCTGAGGGGGCAAATGGCATCAGGTGGATGAGTTTAAAGAGTTTAAAGCTATTCGATTAGTTCATGAGGTTATATGATCCACTGATGGTAATTAAAACCAATAAAATAGATTAAAATCTATGTTTATTTCATTTTAATGATGTTTTCTGAGTTATCTGTCGTGCTTTTCATCTTCTCTGGCTCTTTCATTTTGTTGCTCCACTGTCAGATCCAGGTCTGCTGCAGGGCTCAGTCTGCAGCAGCTCTGCTGCTCAGCCCATCATGTGTGCCTCCAAAGCCCTTTCTTTATAAATGACATCTCTGCTGGTTAGAGGAGTTTAACGAGCGTCTGTAAGCCCACACAGTGTCCTTCCTGAGATAAATGAGTGACCTCAGCACAGCAGACGCTCAGCTGCTCACCAGCAGCTGATGTTTATATACATCTGTACACATAATCAGACCATTATCTCAGGAATACATGCTGCGATAAGCACATGCCATGCAATGCACCCAGAGAAGGAATTATTACCTAAAGAACTGCATGAAAAAAAGATCCAATCACATCATGCCACCGAGGATGCCACCCACTCAACAGTGTCTGAGTTCTACAGACGGAACCAGTCATAAGCAGAAAAACACAGTTTAACCTTCCTGACACCGTTTGTGCTGAGAAAGGACACATTGTTTCTGCTCAATCAGTAAAGCGTGTGTGGACCTGCTCCGACTCGAGGTGTGACTCATCTCAGGTTAGTCTGTGCTGCTTCAGCGTTATGAACGGAGCATGAGGTTGTCAGAGATATCACAGTGTCTCGGTGCTGAGGTCACGTTGAGTGAGGCACGCATGACTCCACACAGATGATTAGAAAATGATTTTTGGTTCTGAGGAACGCCACATACACATAACAGTGTTGACAGTGACTCCAGAGTGCTGCTGGACATCATACATTTTAATGGATCCCTCATCGTGCACACCAAACACTACTGACTACTCCTGTCACCTTCTTTTGAGTGCACCGTGTTCCAAAATGGCAGCCCTCGCCTTTGACAACCCCACGTAAACGCAAACCATCTCGTAAAACAAGCAGACGCATCATCCGGTGCACGGCTGTATGGCAAATCAGACATGTATTGTATAACGCTTAAAGAAGAGGCTCGTCTGTCCAGTCTAGACTTGTAAAGCTTTTAATAAACAAGAACTTTACAGTGCAGTGCGAGTCAGTCTGGTGAATGAACGCGGGTCAGAGTCGGAAGGTGGCCCAGCAGGCCTCCATTGTAATGCGAAAGCAGAATCAGGGAGCCAGGATACACATTTAAAGGATAAGAGATCAGGAGAGACGAGGGGGCTGGAATCACAACACATGAGACTGGCAGCAGCTCCTCTACCATCAGACCTCACCCTGAGAGAGACAAGATGTTCTCAAAGATCTTTCATGACCGCGGCCTTTCACTGAAGCTTTTAATAAACTGTGTAGCAACTGCCCACAGAGAATGTGCTCATAAAAAGATCCACCCGCCCACCCCTCAACCACTACTGTCTCTCTGTATTTCTGTGTAAAACAGAAACACAATCACATGTTTAAAGGGTTTGTGATTGTGTTCCTCTGTGATATGTATATGTTATGTAATTAAAATATATCTCTGAATATCTTTTTAATTATATCTTCCAGTTGAGGCAGGAGAAACATCTAAAACAGCTTCGTCCTAAAGAGACAAGAGACAAAAATGGAGATTACAGAGTGTATATAAACATTATACACCACATATGAAATATATATGGTACCAGTAGAACCAGACGCACAGTATTGCTGTGAGAAAGCAGTATGTAAATATATATATATATATATACTCTTCAAGAAAGTATAATACTGATAAAAAGAATTATTTGTGTATATATTTCTTTTCTATATCTTTTCTGTATTGACACTAAAGCTCAGTTCAGAATGATGCCTCTGACCACTGAAGCAGAGGTGCGTATCAGCTTTCAGAGTATTCACATCATTGTTTTAAGTGCATTATATACATTCACATGTAATTCACATGTGTACACATGTACATATAACATGGTAACAGTTCTGTTTCATGTCAGTGTGGTATGTTGTCATACAGCACGTATTTAATTATAAACAGTACAGTACTTAACACACGGGTACACACACACACATTACACTCCCCCACTTTAACCTCCACGTGTTTCTTGGGTTTCTGCGCGTCTCGGTCCCACAGGTGAGCTATTATCCACCTCAGGCCTCCTGCGTCCAATTATGAAGCTCTGAGTCATCAGGGGTGTTCGCATCAGCCCTAATGTACTTCTGGACTGACTGTACATTTGAATCTGTTTATGACAGTATGTGTATGTATGTGTCTGTATGTGTTACATTTATCCCTACGGCAGGTTTTATGTCAAGCAACTAAAACACATTTAAGCTCTAAAATTCATTGGTGTGCTTGTGCCCTGGGATGTGAACCCATGATGTAAGCTCCATGCTTTAGTAGATACAGCAACACAGTGTGAGATACATGCAGTTAAAATGGCATGTACAGTTAATGTACAGTAGGTAAACAAAAATCCTAAAACATGTTTTTAATGCAGATGTTGTGTTACATGTTATGTTACTTTGCATGCAGATGTCATGTTTCATGTTATGTTACTTTACATGCAGATGTTATGTTACATGTTATGTTTCTTTGCATGCAGATGTCATGTTTCATGTTATGTTACTTTACATGCAGATGTTATGTTACATGTTATGTTACTTTCCATGCAGATGTTATGTGACATGTAATGTTGCTTTGCATGCAGATGTTATGTTACATGTAATGTTTTTTGCATGCAGATGTTATTTGGGGTGTTATATTCACCAAGTAACAGCTTGTGGGCCATAAGCTGATAAATCTAGAAAATTACAGAAAATCTAGAAAAGGTTTCCATGTGGCTTTGCACACCTATTTCCACCTGCTGTTTACTTAATTACTGACCAAGCGGAGCAAGTAGAGGGGAGTATGGAAAAGTACACAAAGTAAGTGCAGGGAACATCGAAGCACGGTCCACACAGAAAGTCTTCCAGAGATTCCCGCTGTTTCTGAGAATCCAGAGCACTCATGTTCTCCTGATGTATGTTTGCAGTGTATTAACCCAGTTCCCCAGAAAGCTGAAGCCACAGAGCGAGTGTGTGTGCGTGCATGTGTTTGTGTGTTGCTGGATCTCAGCCTGCCTGGAACACGTGTGCTCCCTGTGGGTCCAATCAGTTTTAATGAAACCCTGGTGGTTGTGTTTGCTCTCTCAGGCATCAGCTGGTATATCTCCACTGTACCATCTCTCTGATTCAGCTCTTAGCACTAGCTAAGATGATCATCTAACTTACTGAACATTCACACAGCAGCTGCGGGCTGCTCTCACATCTGCTCACTTCAGCAGACAGACTCACATGAAGGTTTTACTGAATAAAGAATAAATCTAGTTCTTCATTTAATAATTCACACAGACATCGTTATTATCAGCTCTGATTGCCTCTGTAAGCTTGCCTCTATCAGAATGAAACGCTCTGAAGGACATAAATAAAGCTGCAATTTGTAACTTTTGATTGATACATTTTTAGATTATCAATTTTTATTCTAAACTTACCATTGAGAATGTGGGTAAGATAGGGAGACAGTTTTGGGCACTGATCTGTCATGTACGTTACTGATTTTAGTCCATTTTCAACCAAAGGAAGTTACGGATTGCAGCTTTGTTACTCCCTCAAACTCTCAACACTCATCCCACTGTGTTCATGAGAGAAACAGGAATGTCTGCACGACACACTTTGATGACACATGAAGATTTTGGGGAATTTTGTAACTTGATCGCTCCGGAGCTTCTTCAGTTTTTAATTATGTGGAAATACTAGCGCTACCATTCTTTAAAAATGTATCTTCTGTGTCCCACAAACGAGATGGAACTGTGTTTGGAGTGAGCTGAGGGTCAGTGAGTATTTTTGATGAGCTGTTCTTTTAACAGGACCCAGATATGTTAGTTACTGGAGGTAAACCCTGAGTGATGACTAAATGATTCATGAATGTTTTGAGCCACATGCAGATCTGTACGGTTTGGTGAGGTGGTAAAAGCTTTAGAGAATGACATTGTTTGTGGGTCGGAGTGTGTGGCACGGCTCCAGGACACTGTGTCTGGTTCTGGCCGTCCTGACACTCTGCCCTCTGGCTGCTCTCATCCACAGAGATCTAAGAAACCCCTGAGGAATGCTTTTCACCGGCCACCCTGCCAACCGTCCTGGCCTGCATTGTGCTGTATAGCTGCTCACAAAGGGTATGGAGGAGAAATAGAGGGAGCAGACAGGAGTGACATTTAGAAGATCCATTGACTGATTCTGCAGTACAAACACAAGCGCTTGTGGCTTGTACGCGGTGAGCTGTGATTTCAGTGCGCTGCATTGGCAAAATGCTCCTTCAGTCTGCTGTGTGAATTTTAAGCAGTTATAAATTAAATTAAAATGAGTCTACGACGTCTCGGTACATGCACAGCCAATAAGCTGAGAAGTCATATTGTAAAACTGTGATATAATCACATTATTCTGCATTAATCACATACAGTGTAATTGAGGACGGTAAATCCACATTTGACAGGTTTACTGCATGTGTTGTAAAAGGGTCTTTAAGTGGTGTTGACGGCTTTTCTAATAGCATCTCCATTTGTTCAGATGTGGGTGAAAATATCGCATCCCAAAGAGACATAAACGATACAGTGTAGCACGCTTGGTTGCTTGTGTTTCTATTCAACACAATGAAATTAGCACATCAAGGAGCACAGACTCACGCTGGAAATTGTAACCCAGCTGTAGATAACAAAACATTTCTACATCTTTGTCCAGTTGTGAGTGAAAGTACAAGTTTATTGTAAAAAGGTTTGAAGTCCGTTTGTAAACATTTTGTATGCACTACAAATTGGACCACAGGAAGACATGAAAATACAATGTAAATAATAAGCATTTGTAAGCAAACTGCGCTTCATTTCTAATAGGTATCTTCTAAATCTGATGCAACAGTGTGAAAGGTTTTTGCGCTTCGAGCTGTTTTCAATGATGCGACATGCTGTAAAAGTCTAAGCCATGCAGTTAAGCATGAGCACATAATCACTGATGCAGACCAAACGGGAAAACATCATGTAGTCGCTGGCCTGTAGTTCTGTGAGATAAGAGTGATTTTATTACCTTTAACCTTTAACCTTGTTCTGTTGGGAAGCAACAATCCAGCGTGGAATGAAAAGGGTTTGTTTGATTTAGTAAATCTTTAAATAAGATTAGACAAAATGACTTTCAGTCACCCCTGTGGCTCTGTCTATTCTAACTGATGCACACTTCATTGACCTTTGAAAATTAAAAGTATGAAAGGAATGAAACAAAATCAGTATCACATCATTAGGTTTGTATCGAAGGCAAAAAGTAAACAAAACTAAACTTAAACATGCAAATGAAGTGCTACTGTTACCTTCAGATGTGTATTTGAATTTATATTTCTTATATATCTTGCTAAATGCTTGCTTTAAAGAATCCAACTAATTGTTTTAGGTTTAAACTGTACACATTGAAGGCTGGTAAATGTTTTGCTGATGTGTCTGTGTGACATAATAACAGCTGTAATCAGAGGCTGTCAGCAGTGCCCGGGGAACATAAAGCAGTGTGGCAGTGCCCTGCCGTGACAGCTGCTCTTGTTCCTGCTGACAGGTCCGTCTGCGGGGCCCGAGTGGCGACGGTACCCGTGTAAATACAGGCAGAGTATCTGCCTCTGGGGAGATAATGTTATCTGCTGCTTCAAGGAGCTCTCGCACCCCTCCTGCACAAAAACACATCCCCTGAGAGCCATCCAGCACCTCCACCCCCCACCCCACCCCCTGCCTACTCCACAGTCACAGCACAAATCCACAAATCACCCCCGTCACTTCCACAGGGACCCGACGAATCAGCGAATCATGATTTCAGTGTGAGAACTGAACTTCTCATGGCTGTTTCTTCCTGAGGTTTGAGGAATGTGAGTTATACCTCAGATTGGGAACGGTCTCCACACATGACCTCCAGCAGAAGGGGGCAGAGCTGATCTAATTCTCCATTTTAATGTTTCATTAAAAAGAGATTTTAAATGCAAAGCGATTATGTTTCGCTCTCAAATGCAGTGGATTGTCTGATGTAAGGGCACTTCAAGGTGCGAGGCAAAGCGGGGAAACAAACCTCTAAGCATTACAGCACATAGAGAGTAAATAAAGAGTTAATCTCTCCATCCATTCATCATAAGAATAAAGGTAGCCTATCATAAAAAGGGTTTCAACGGTGATGCCATAGACAAGCGGCAAATAACTTTTACCACCAGAAAGAACCTTTTGTGCAGGAAGGATTCATGAGTGCTTCTGTTTCTGTTTCACACCCTGACAAAGTGTCATTTAAGAATCTTTACTTCTGAAAGTGTTGAGTGCTGCTGCATGCCATTCAAAACAAGAGACTGTCAACAAGTATTTAACACCAATCATTTGTTCCATCGTTTAATGATCGATGCAAAACAAAAACATTCATGTTTAAACAGACCAGCGTAATATACAAACGGCTGTACATTCAGACACGATCGATGCTCTTTATGACCCCTCAAACTGATGTTAGGGGTAAAGATCCGTGTAAGCAAACACCATGTATGAAGCTAAACAGTAATGTAACTAGTCACTGACTACTAACTTAATGCAGTTTGAGAAATGCAGGCCAGTCTGGGCATGTTTTTACTGTATTCTCCAGGTTAATAATCAAACTGCTCTCACAATGAATCACAGAGTGATGGACACCACAGTCACATGTCTGGGAGAACAGAATAATAATAATAATGAGATACAATAGTGAGGAATTGACATAAAAGGCAAAACAAACTAACTATAGCTGGACTATATTAAAACAGCAAATTGAAATAAAACA
Organism: Botia almorhae; assembly: GCA_036877575.1. Lineage (NCBI taxonomy): Eukaryota > Metazoa > Chordata > Actinopteri > Cypriniformes > Botiidae > Botia > Botia almorhae. The sequence goes on along the minus strand of JAZGTJ010000204.1, from coordinate 17,430 downwards.
ACCTTGAAATTAATACTCTGTGTAGAGCTTTACATTTGTTTGTGGAATCTGCTTTTGCATGTTGCTTTAATTTTACAGTGTGATTCATCAATAGATTTTTAGGTCAGCCAGGAATTTGCAACAGAAATATATGCATAAATAATTTCAAACATAGAAAATGCAGATTGGTTTCTATAATCAGCTATCACTAACTGGTTTGCACGTGGAACCTTGAAGCACAGCAAAACAGTATTACAATTTGAATAGCAAACATAATGTTAAAGAAACAATGTATATTTATTATAGAATGTGTATAATCAAGACATTATCACGTGTATACAAAACAACAGACTAAGAAGCAGGTGTGCAGATGGTTGACCTTTTATTCAAGTACAGAATATATTTTGTTTCATGTTGCATGTCATAGTCAATTTCTCAAAGAATCGATAAAAGTACAGTTCCAGAAGAGTCATCGCCTTGAACAGCCTTCCACAATTCATCAGAAATCTACTGAAGCACATAAGAGAGATTTTGAGGAACACATAGTCTCACAAATGTTAATCATAAAGACTGAAAAGAAATTATTTAGCTAAATCACCTGACAACACACAGAGCTAATGTTTCAAAGGGCTTGTGCGGGTTTTTTTCTCTGACAATGATATTGTGAAGCACTTTGGCCTGTTGCGTTCCTTTTTTCCTCAAAAATTGAATTTATATTTCTTTTAATTTTATGTTAGACTTGAAACTGTGACATTACCTGAAGTATCAGGTCAACTAAAATGAATACATTAAATTAAGCAATACAGCAACAAAATGCCACTATTCTACAGAACTTAATTTGTCCCACATTTATACATTTCCAGTAAAGAATCACAAATTCAAAGACCAAGAATGATTATAAATGTGTCAGTAAACGTTCTTTAAAAATGCAAAAGTACAAAGAATAATGACATATAACTTTACACATCTTCATAATTCATTATGCTAATGTAGCAAAACAAAAGTCAGTAAGTCTTTACACCAGCAAAGACTGTGTGTATTCATCAGGAGTTTTCAACAGTGTGTTCACAGATACGACTCTGCTCTCTCCCACAGCTGCATCTCTGAGAGGAATCCCTCACAGAGGCCATAGCTGTGGTCCAGGGAAAGTGGGATGGCCTGGACTTCCTCTTTAATCTCCCAGGGGTGCTGCTGATGATGCTGAACCTGATCTGAGAACAGAGTCATTCCTTCATAATATTGCGAATGGGCCTGTACCTGCTGGTGAAAGTCCTCCATGTTGCATCCCATCATGCCATTGGTCTCTAGGTAAGCACAGGCCTGCTCATCCTCTGTGTGGTTCTGTGACGATGGCTCCATCTCACAGCCCAGTGAGCTCAGGGCTGTGTTGATATCCAGATCCTCAAATGTGCTGTCGTTTCCATGGAGAACGTCATCAAACACAGATGCAAGGTCAAAATCTCCTCTGAGAACATCTGAGGTTTTGATCTCGGTGGTTAACAGAGGGGACTTGGAGCTTCTGGTGAGCTTGTTGACTTGTTTGCGCTTGTTTCCCGAGAATGCTGCATGGAAGTGGTCTGGTCTCATTTGTTGGTTGGTTTGGTTGCACTGAGAGGCGTAAGAGAAGCTGGGAACAGAAAACAGTTTGCTCTCTCTCTGGGAACTGAAGTGTGTGGCGGGCATTCGCCGTCGTTTGAAGACGCCATTGACAAACATGTCGGCGTACTGGGGGTCGATTTGCCAAAATCCTCCCTTTCCCGGCTCGTCTTTCTGCCTGGGCACCTTCATGAAGCACTTGTTCAGGGACAAGTTATGACGAATCGAATTCTGGTGAAAAAAGTGCGAAATCAGTTTATTTCTTCATTAAGATTTAAAGAACGTCTTTTTTTTAAAAATTAACGGAATATGAAAGCGGCAATTTAAACACCATAGAGTTCTAATGTAACCTAAAGCCTCAATTACTGCTTCTAGGTTGTACATATAGTTTTCTTCTCGGTTCTTATCTATCTGTCCCTAATTCCTTGCCTCACGTATTAGCTCCACCCCGTTTGATTCAAAAACACTCTGTTTCCTCGCTCATGCCTCTTAGGATGCTTCCTTACTCCTTGTTCTGTGCCTCTTTGAGGTGCAATTAGAGAACTGAGATGTTCTTCAAGACGGCTGACTGATTGTTTTCTGGGTCACGGGCTGGAGGACGGAGGAGCGAGGAACCGAGGAAGCATTCATTTGAGAATTGAGAAGGACCCATAGTACCACATTCATCTCCATGCGTCCTATTTTATGCATGCTTAAAATAACATCTAACAATTTCTATGCAAATTTATTTGAATGTGTAGCCATCGCTGTGGCTGTATTTAATAGTAAATTATATTTAAATAGGAAATATATAGGAAAACGCGAATGCAGTCTATGGGCAGGAGCAGGCAACACACAAATGCTCTTATTAACTCTCATTGTGCAGCAGGTGGAGGTGTCCGGTTTCATTGGAACACTGTGTGCAGAGGAGGACAGATACAAAATGGGGAGGGGAGTGTTGCATACAGCAATAGAAATGTGGCGAGCACGGATCTCTAGTAATTCAGCACTTCTAGTTTGACATAATCAGTGGCTCCCATAAGGATCTCTCATTATGGAGCGAGGCCTCATGAAACGCAGTCCATCATCAGGGTATCTTGACACTAAGTATATCAACACATCTCAAACAGTTTGCTCAAGAATTGATGTTTGTTCATTTTTACCCCAAAAAATTACAGATTGCAGCTATACGCATGATTAAGCATGTTTTCCTATTAACCTGTTTGTGGTCAGTACACCTGTTGCGGGAAACGACCTTTTCCTTAACAAATTATGAGGTAAATAATTATCTTAGTTAACATCTTTAGAGAAACAGTGTTTTTAAAGAAACAGTGACATTACCTGCCAGCTTGGCTCCGCGTATCTGTAGTAGCAGAAATGTTCGCTGATCCAGCTGTATATGGCGGACAGAGTGATTTTGGTTTTGTTACTCGCTTGCATTGCCATGCAAATCAGAGTGGCATACGAATAGGGTGGCTTCACGTAGCGGTTGGTTTTATAGTCTATCTCATCGGATGCATTTGTCTGCGCCGTTATGTTTATGTAGTGTCCCGCTTGTTGGTGGACATATGAAGTAGCCAAACTGCTGCAGGACGTGGTGGGATTCCCGGGTGTTTGTGGCATCCCGGTCGCGGCCGTATCTCCGGCGGGTGGACTGGAGGGTGAGTCCCCCAGCTGGTGTTTGTGGTAGAAAAGGTGCTGCGGGTGGCAGCCGGAGCTGGGAGTCCTCTCCGGACTGGAACTTACGATGGAGAAGTTCTGCAGCCAGTGCAAACTGGTGAGACTGTCGTCCAAATGAACGGAGCCGCTGACATTCTCCTGATCCTCCGGGTGAAGCATCATCCATTTGTCTTTGAATTTGTTTGCCATCTCGGGACTCGTTAACACCGGCATCTTCAGGGGCTGGGGGCAGACTTGGGGGGGGGGGGGTCACCCTTCTGTTTGTTGTTTTTATAGAAAGCGATCTGGAAAACACAGAAACATTAGATGGACGTTTGGAAATAACGGGTCGTGAAAGAGCGCAAGGGCGAGAAGTGCGTGCAGATATTTGTACGAGCGTATAACTCATTCGCATACACGCATTACGTAACACGACTACTCAAAATAAATCAATGAATGCAAATGCCAACCTGATCAATGAAAATACACCCGTTTGCGACTGTCCTTCAGTCCGTTAGTTGCGTCCGTTCATCTCAGCGCAACAAGTGCGTCCATCAAATTACACACGTTCTGAAACCTGTTGAGTTATAAAGCATTCCTTTACCGTCCTAAAGAAATAAAGTCACGGATCACAGTTACTTTGTCCGGATGGTTTCACGGATAAAGGAGGACAGGAGAGAAATGAAACGCTCTCTTCACACTCCGCCGTTTTGCCTGTTTCTTAATGGCCCTTTAAATATTGACGCGCTCTGATTGGCTCAGAGCGACAGAGCGTAACACGTCATCGTCCCTGCTAGAGGAGTGTAAACACACGCGTGTCAATTCTCAGCTGATAAACACATTTTAAATGATTGTTTTCGGAAAGCATTTATAATATGTACGAGTCCCTTGAACGAAAGTAGTATTGCAATTATAACTTGGTAATTTCAACCAGTATTCTTTAAGTAATCATTGTTTTCCCCTTCAGTGCGTCTTGTTTAGACAGTCGCTTGTAATATAGTATGTACATCTTCATCGCATAGTGAAAGCATACATCATGTGTGTATATTTAAAAACACTGTCGAACATATAGCCGTAACTTCAACATGCCAAGACGGAGCTGAGAGTTACATTTAAGTAAAACAACTTAAGGAAACTGATAGGAAAACTGGTCAGTTTGACAGACTATAAACGAGCGTGTTTTTAAAACAGTGGATATACCGCCTCCGTTTGGTTATACATGGTCGGTTCAGTGTAAAAACCCTTTTGTTGTCATTATATTCTGTATGTATTATGCATTTAATTACGCGTACAAATAAAATAATTTAATTGTGTTTGCAAAAAGTAGAACGATTTTAGCAGTTTAGGAAGAAACACTATTATCATTAAAATAAGCAGTGACTCATTAGTGCACACTCAAAAACACACATTAAACGCCTTGATTAAATGATTTATCAACATACACATATACATTACTTTTATAAGGTGCCTGACAAACATAAGAAGCAGTGAATTCACTAAAAGCATCAGATATGTCACTGTAAATGATAGCAAATCGCTCTATAAGCGACACATTAAAGCTTTATAAAGTTCTACAGCTTTATATTTTGTATTTTTTAAAGGAGAGGAAGAGGGCAGCCAAACAGTAAGGCACAAAACAAACATATAAGAAATACAGACGTGTGGGGTTACTTGCAGCTGGATTATATACACTGTATGATACGGTGTATGTTTCAGACCACAATCTGATGCACTTAGTGTTCATCTGCCGATCATACAAACAATAAAAACATATCCAGCACACAATCATAAAACACCATGAGGCCGAAATGAATTTCAGCCATTAAAGTGCTGTACTGTCGAGACAGTTATTACAGTCTTATAAACCTCTCGTCTTTATGAAGTTTTCTTAAAGTCACTGTGCTAAACATCTGTGTAGTGTTTGTTACAAATTTATGCAAACAGAGAAATGTTTCTGACACATCAGCTAAATACGTTGATTGTGGTACTTGATTTGAATTTTGAATCATGTTAAACTCTATCATTTGAGATAAGGTAGCCTTAATTAACCAACAGTGTGCCGGGATGAAAACAGGTTGATTGTCGGTGAGAATGAGAGTGTCGGGGTGGTTACGGAGCGAGGCGCTCATCTTCCACGCGCAGGGTGCTGGGAAAGCAGAGCAGCGGCTGACAGGAGCTGCTGGTGCTCTGACTCTTCAGGCTTTCCATGGACCCTGATGACCCTGAGGGAAGACAAGAACAGGCTGAGTGAGAGACTAATGTACAGAGTGTTGTGAGGTAACTGACACTCTTGCGCATGAGCAGCAGCTGATGCGATCCGAGAAACGTGTTTTTATTTATAGTGCAACAGTGTACAGTAATTATTGTGCTGCATGTCACTTATGTATGAGTCACTGACAGGAAGATGGAGAATGAATAGGAATGGAAGAGTGAATTATTAATGACACACGTAACCTACCAGAGTCAACATTCCTCTACAGCGGTGGACCATGATTCAGATGCTGTGTGTTTTAAGAGCAAAGGCGACAGAGAGGGTTAGAGGACGGTACAGAATTAGACACATGCATTAAACACACAGCTGACAGATACGGGTGTGAAAACGTGACGCATCAAACTGACAGTGCAAATCCAAAACATGTGTCTTAACATAATAATTAAAATAGATTATTAAATGTCAGTGTATTTTCAGTTGATCTAAAATATCATTTTTTCAGCTTTCTATAAATCCTCTGCATTAAGAATATTTTTAACAAATACTTCTATCAAAATAATTGCATCATGCTAAAACTTCAGACTTTGCCAATTAGCCAAAGAATAATATATTTGCAGCTCCAGTAAAAAACATCTTACAAAAAGTTAAAAATTATTTTGCAATTTCTAGTGTGAAGACGGCATGTTACATATGCTGTTAGTAAAAATGCTTTAAAAGACAGAAAATTTAGAAACATGGGCAGAAATGTTTCAGCCAAGCTGCAGTGATAACAAACAGAGGGTTTACACAGCGGAGCATCAGTTCTGCCAAACACAGTCAACATAAGAAGGCTTAATCAGGACCTTTAAGACACTTTCCCCATCTACAAAATAGACTAACAGGACAGACGACTTCTGGCAGACACAGAGACTGGGGGTGTGTTACTGGTGGTGTGTGTTAGCCACTCACCAGGCAGGGCCAGATCTGCTGAAGGGTCACTTTCAGAGCGACTCAGGCTGCTCCGCTCACTGTTGCAGTCCTGCAGGATTTCACTCATGGACATGCCCAACGATCTGCTCTCTGAACCTGCCAACACACAGAGATGATTAACACGATTTCTTCTCCATTACTGGCACAACACACAGCAACATCTCTACAAGCTCTGAAAACTTTTACACTCCTTTTATTCTTTGACAAGGGTGTCCTGGAGAGGAGAGGTGTCCAACCTGGACACTGGGGTGCCCCAGGGTTCAGTTCTTGGACCACTCCTCTTCTCCATCTACATGGCGTCTCTAGGTTCTGTCATTCAGAAACATGGCTTTTCCTATCACTGCTATGCGGATGACACCCAACTATACCTCTCCTTCCACCCTGATGATCCCACGGTACAGACTCGCATCTCAGCCTGCCTGACGGACATATCGTGTTGGATGAAGGACCATCACCTCCAACTCAACATTGGCAAAACGGAAATGCTAGTGGTTCCACTCAACCCATCCTTTTCTCACAACTTCTCACTTCAGATTGACGGATCAACCATCTCTCCATCCAAGACGGTCAAAAGCCTCGGAGTGACGATCGACGAACAACTGAGCTTCGCCGA
>JAZGTJ010000204.1:0-10373 GCA_036877575.1 Botia almorhae | reverse complement strand
ACACACTTTGCCCTCCTACCGTCTGGCAGACGGTACCATAGCATTCGGGCCCTCACAACCAGACTGGGAAATAGTTTTTTTCCCCATGCCATCAGGCTCCTCATTAGTCAGTAAAAACTGGACTGAAGGATTACACACACACACACACACACAAACATTCATATATATATATATATATACAAATGGACATTCCCCCACCCCTCTTTTGCACTAAAATATTGCACTAAAAGTCACTTTGCACATCTGGCTGCCAAAAGATACAAATAATGTTTACACTCTTTACAATGTTTACAATCTGTTTACTGTTTACATTCTGGCTGCCAAAAATACATTCTACCGTTTACACTCTTAAATGTTTACAATCTGTCAAATGTCTTGTGCTGTCTGCACTCGTTTTTGCACTTGTGCACTTTATGTATATACTGTGTTTAATTTATGTAGCTCTGTATGTCTGTGATGTTTAGTTTTTGTCTTATGAAGCACCTTGTTCTGGAGAAACATTGTCTCGTTTCACTGTGTACTTGTATATGGCTGAAATTACAATAAACTCCACTTGTAACTTGTAACTTGTAAACGAGTCCTCTGTTTTGGACCAAAAATCCTACCTTTGAGTGATAAATCCCTCATGAGCCACGTCAAATTTATTTTTAATTTTTAACATAAGGCGTTAAAAACTAGATTGTACTCTATTTGATACCGAGATAGATAGATACCATTATAGATGGTAGATAATAGATTTGATACAAATATTGATACCAAGATAAGTTACTTCCTCTCTAATTGGAATACCTTCAAATTCTGTAAAAGGAATAACATTATCTTTAAGTGGGAAAAGGGTACATTTTTTAATATTTAAAGTTAAACCTCACAATTTTTTAAGACATCATATAATTTTCTTAACCTGTGATATTGTTATGGTCGAGGCTCCAGCACCCTCTCCACCGCGGCAGCAGAGGGAGTATTTCTGGAATACTAACCGCTCCCTCAAGAACTACACTTCCCACAAGTCACCGCTGCACATCTGATTACTTCCTGTTCCACACCTGATCAGCATTTCCACCACCAGATATAAACTGGACTGAAATCATTCATCCTCGCAAAATCTTGTTTGCCTAGTGTGGCATTTCTGAGCGTTTATACCTTTATTGTTCTGCTGTTTGTGTTTGACCTGGATTGTTTACTTGTAATTCTTTGCTGCCTGCCCCAAATTGGATTGTTTATTGGTTTATGATAGCTTTCTGCCTGCCTTGATTAGCCTGTTTCTCGTTCCTGATTGTTTGCCGCCTGCCCTGACCCTCGCCTGATTACCGTTTACGTTTGTTTGCTGCCTGCCTTGTTAACTATTGTGATTGCTGTTTACATCTCTAACAAAAAATAAGCTGCTGATGGACCCGACGCTTCTGACCATTCATTATAGATATATCTTTCAAAAACAGCTGTGTCATCAGCAAACTGACAACATTTAATTTCTCTAATTCTGATGCCTTGAAAATAGTCATTATGTAAATGAAAAGTCATCTAGAATAACTAGCATAACTAGAAGAAATAAAAAGGGAGCCGCCAGATCTCCCTTTTTAATGCTTCGGGAAATATTAAATCTATAAATTGTTCCCCATGGAAGTTTAACTGAACAATTACAATTATTATATGAAGTTTGTATCATCTTTTTAAAGTATTGACCAAAACCCCCAAAAAAACAAATAAATTGAATATAAAATTCTGTTTAACAGTATCAAAGGCTTTATATATCTGTTATGATCAAAGGAATCTGATGATCTCTTGGTTAAGGCGGTCTGTCTGTCCGTTAGCTTGAGGGTGGTAACCAGACATCAGGCTGATGTTCACATCCAGACTCTTGAAAAAGAAGGACCACACGCATGAAGTGAACTAGGGAGCAAAAACCTGAAAACAAAGTTACACAGCAGTTTTAAAAGCAGTAGGTTGTTTGGGGAGAGAAACCAGGCGACAAGCTTTGGAGAAACATCTACTATGGTGAGGATGGTATTGTTCCCCTGAGAGTTCGGGAGGTCTGTAATAAAGTCTATTGCAATGTGGAACCAGGGTCTGTGTGGTGCGGGTAATGGCTGAGAGAGACCAGCAGTTAGCTGTCTCGTACATAGGCTATGGTATCGCTTGGGAGGTTAGACCACCAGTAACAGTTTTTCAGGAGGTGAATGGTGGCCGCGGTACCGGGGTGTCTTGAACTAGAGCTTTTGTGAACCTGAGTGAGCACTCGTTCTATGAAGGATTCGCGGACAAAGGTAAGGTTCTCGGGGCACTCGGGATGACGTGGTCGTGAGTTGTTAGAATGTATGATTTCTGTATGTAGATCCCATTGTACGGGAGCGACTAAGAGTTTCTCAGGGATTATATTCTCAGGAGAGACTGACATTGGGGTTCTTTCGGATCCACCTTGGTATTCTTGGTTCTTTTTTTCCACAAAAAGTTTCTTTGACGATTATTATGATCATATATGTTACCTAAAATAAAAATATTCTCCATAAATTCAGCAATTAAAATTATCCATATTCCTGAGTCATGAACTACATTTTTTAGAATTAAAAGGAGCCCTTTAATATGGTGACACCAGCTGATTTCCTGTTTTCATAAGACATCCATATATTGTCTCCTCACTGATTTTTCCAGAAATTAAAATCTGAAGCTAAAGCTTGTGTTTCTTGTAAAAATAAATCTGCCTTAAAAGGAATGAGATAGAGTGGGCAGGTGGTAGGATGGCTAGATGACATGAGTTTGGAGACCTCAGAGTCAGAGAGATGAGAAAAAGATGTGAGTGTTTCAGGTGTTGCTGGTGTAATAAGTATGTCAGTTTGAGGTGTGGTGAATTGAGCGCTGATTGTTGCAGTTTTGTTGAGGAAGAATGTAGCAAAGTCATTAGTAGAAAGTGTAGAAGATGGAGGAGGAGGAGAAAGGAGGGAATGTTTTAAAGAGCATACAGGGAGTTACAAGCATTCTTAATTCTGTGATGAAATATGTCTTTCTAGCAGTAGTGAGCAGCCGAGAAGGAAGACAGAAGAGATTGGTAAGACATGAGGTGTGCAGTATTCTTTGTCTTGCAGTGTCCTGAGTGTAGAGCGATGCTCCCGGAGAACATCAGACAGCCAGGGTGCAGAAGGAGTGACACGGACTGGCCTTGATGATAGCGGACATACTCTGTCTAGACATGTTGCTAGAGTAGAGCAGAGTGTGTTAGTAGGGCTATCAGTATCAAGTGAAGAGAGCTTGTCAGATGGAGGGAGTGCAGATGAAACCATAGCGGATAGTGTAGTGGGTGAGAGTGAGCGTAGGTTTCTGCAAAAGGAGACGTGTGGTGGGGTGTGGGGTTCGGGAGTGATTTGGATGTTGAGAGTGAGAAGGAAATGATCCAATGTGTGTAGTGGAGTGACCAGTGTTTTAATAGCAGAGCAGTGTCTTGTGTAAATGAGGTCGAGCTGGTTACCGGATTTATGCATAGCTGAACACACCTTTCAGCTTTGCATAAATCCACACCTTTGAAATACAAATTATATAACAAGCAAACATGGCTTTATAACTCTCCAGCCTGTTCAAATTTGAGATATGACCTAGCACATCACTAGACATAACTTATAATAAAACAGATTTCTTAACGAAAGGCACAGAAAATAGCCATCTTACTTCTCCATTAATGACTTATCAGGGTTGTTTCACCATTACATTCTTATTTCTTTACCCTCCATGACGGCTTTGGCTTTTTTCCTATGCTTTCGTGTCTCTTCAATTTGTGGCCATAGTTTAACACGTGTGTCTTTGTCTTTTGTTGTCAGGTCTTCGCCGAACTTTAACTTCTTTATTTTAAGGAATTCATAGTTTTTTGTGCATTTTCAAACTTTTTCTTTGGTCGATCAGCATGTAAATCTTGTTATCACCGGTCGAGTTGTGCCGTCCTCGCTCTGCCGTCCTCGCTCTGCCTGATCCTGTGGCTTACGTCCTGAATGACGGTCATGAATGTCGATCACACACTGTTTAACGTCTTCTCCCTCCTGTTCTGGCATACCATACTACCTTAAGTTCCGTTTTATTTCGTTCAGCCTGTCCTTTACACCACTTATTATTTTCTGTTGATCATGACTTGTCTTCTTAACCATTGTTAATTCTGTTTTCATTCCTTTAAGGCTTTGATAGTGTCTGCATTTTTCTTTATCAAGCCTGTTAAGATTGTCTGCATTCTCTTTTATCTTTTCAGCCACATGACTCACAATGTTATTCTGCAATTCGGAGTAGGTTCAGCTTCTTCCTTCTTTGCAACCGAGTACATGGGCCGGTGTCAAGACTTCCTCATTTGGAATTAGTGTAGGAATGCATATCACCTGTTTTGACGACTTTCACAACATCCTCCGTTAACTCTCTGTTTTCTGTGGTGAATAAAAGCATCTTTTTGTCTTTGTCTCTAGGTCTTTTGTCTGTCATCTTCGAATTTTGCAAGTGTGGTAGAATAATCAGTCTGATTAAACTCTCGCCAGTAGATTACTTTAACAAAATGTCCGAAATCTTCATCTCATTAAACCAGAAACAAAAAGAGATATTTCCACGTGTTTGCACTGATCGAGTGTAACGTTTTAGGTTAGAAAATCATTTAGTATTTCTTAGCCTTGAATATCGCCAACCTTCCCGGCCGCCATCTTGACGCCCCTCTACGTCGCAGTTTCTTGCTTCAATATAAGATTAGATTTTAATCTGCTCATTAAAAAACAGCTTTATTGGGCATACATAGCAGTGATATTAGTCTCTAAAAATCTGAAGCCAGCGAAATAATACAGCTTTTTATTTATTAAGTCTTTATATTTATTTCTGTTTACCTTTATTCAATAAAACGTGTTCAATATTGTTGTCATTAGGTGTACACAGCAGTAATAATAATCAGTACAATTCAAGTATTATTTTTAACTGGCGAAACCTGAAAGCTAAAGAAAGAAAATGTTGATATTTCTTAGTTACTTTAGACCATATACAATACCTAATATTATTATTAGTAGTGTTTTTAATAAACAATAACATTACACGTTTGCTGGTGGTGATGCCGTAAATGACTCCTACCTGTTGTGACATTCCCTACTCTGCCTTCTATTATAAAATAGCATCCTAATCATAGTAAAACCTACATACAGTTACCAACAAAGAAATTGTTTAATGTAAAACACGTTAAAGATTAGCGGACATGCTGTTTATTTATTATATGATGCACTATTTCTCCATTGACATCCATTCAAAAATAATGGCCGCTGGTGTCCTTCCTGTGTTACATGTTCTTTAGTCATTATTGCAGACTAAAGAACGCAAAGGTTATTACGATTATTGTGCCAGAGGGAGCCCATGATCTTATGGGCAAGCAGATTTATTATTATTAGGGGTTTAAGCATGAAGCGATGAAGCTCTATTGTAATTGTTAGGATTGTAAATCATTTCCACGCACTCTTAACAGTTCACTAGACCAAACATCCACACCCGGTTCTTTCTGACTGGGGGGTGGTAAAACATCTTGTAGGGGATTTACAGTTAAGACCCGTAGACCAGTTATGATGAATGAAGATGATGCCAATTTAGAAGGAAATTTAAAGAAGAAAAATCGATTGTAGTTTTGCCAGCAGAAGTCAGCTTCACCACTCACGAGAAGTTCAAAGGCCAACCTGCTATTACAAAAAAGGGAATAGTAAGTGTCTCATAGCTTCTGTGTGCATTGACTGATTTACCAAACATCAGAAATATGTTTGGTGGTGTGTCACTTACAAAAGAATTACTTAAAACAGACTTTTTTTTTATTCCAGCTATATTTATTATTATTAGGGCCCAAGCACTGAAAGTGCAAAGAAGCCTATTGTTTTTTGTCACTCATTACACCGGAGCTTAGGTTGCAAGGATGCTCATTCCACACTGCTCTGATGCCTTTCCTTCCTGAGAATGTATAATGAGTTTACAACTCATACTACGCACTTCTGCTTATTTGTGTGTTGAAGACTCATCCATCCTAACTATCCTCGATAGCAGAGCGGCAAAGAGGTTTACGGATGTCTTCTCCCGTTGAGCGCGCTATTACAGTGCATCTGTGGTGCGCTATGTCCTGAGGGGGCCCTCAAAACCTCTTTTCATGGTTTGTAAACTACTCCTCACATAGAGAAAAGGTTTACAGCCTTGCTGCTTATAGTTCTTTCAAACCAAGGCACTAGCAACAAGTTTGGGATAGTTATGTGCATTGTGTGTATTCCGGGCTATCCTCCAGGCCAGCTTCATGTCTAGCCCTTGGAGGGGACACAGGAGTCCTAGGTGTCTGCCATCAAAGCATGCTGTTAAAACATGCTAGCATTGTGCTGAAACATCTTAACGTCATGTTAAAGTGGGCTAACATCATACGAATTGATGTTAAAACGTGTTAGCATTGTGCTAAAATGTGCTAGCATCATGCTAATTCATGTTAAAACATGTTAGCATCGTGTTCAAATGTGCTAGCATCATGCTAAAATGTGTTAAAAACATGTTAGCATCATCTTAAAACATGCTAGCATCATGCTAAAACGTGTTAGCATTATGCTTATTGATGTTTATTAATGCTAGTATCATGCTTAACATGCTAAAATCATACTGGATTTTGTTAAAGCATTAACAATATACTAAAACATGATAAACTCATCACCATCATGTTCAAGAATGTCAGTCCTTAAGTATGTCTAATCATTCTACAGTTTTCTGGCCAGGCTTTTTTGAACCAACATAATGTTTGTCCTCAAACTTTACTATAGTTCATTTTTATCATAGAGAAAACAACAATTATATAAAAACAGTCAAAACTTTTCTGTATAAATTATCATTACATTAAGTGAGGTGATTAATATAAATATGCTTGTATGACCAATTTGCACAGAAATTCACTCTTCTCTTTTTCCATGAATAAAGCCCACTCAGTTGAGCAATATACAGTGCACACTGTAGAAACCCTCTCAGTTGTACTTTATAACCATCTGCCTCTACATTAGGTGAATTCTTCTGTAACAAATCAAATACACAAGCTTGTGATATCTGAACCTTAATATAACAGACCACAAGATTCTGTCGCTGTTTATTACTAGTGGATTTTATATGTGTTAAAGGCTTTAAGCAGTAAGCTATCATCCAGAAAACCTTTAAAGCGAACAATCTTTTTCGTGTGTTAGGATGCAAAACATTAATAATAGTTCACATCAGTTATACAGGCCACAGTAAATTTAGCAAATACAGATTCGTTCAACTTTATTGCTGTTTATTTACATATTTACAGAGGGTCATACTATCAGCATCACATTTCTTTAACCCCTTCTCAAATACACAACAGATATTCTGTATCACATTTGATTTCAGTTGAGTGTTTGGACAAATTGTTACATTATACACAATCTACCACTTTGGAAATGTTTGTTTAGACATTTTAGGAAGGCTGGAAAGCATTTCCTGCTTTATGCTGGAATGAAAGGCTGTAATTTCTCTGTGTTTATATAATGCTGTGATCTTATCTTGTTGTGGGTTTATGTATCTTGGATGTCAAGTGTATCAAGGGTGTCATTATTAGTGATCCATGATGCTTGTTTGATGTCAGCAGGGTTTGAAGGGTCACACAAGATGATGTGTGTAGAAGATAAAGTTTTCTGAAGGGTTGGAGAGAGAGAAAGAAGACTGACATGTGTATTATAGAACTGCATGACGTGTGTGCACAGGAACAGTACTGGACACTGTAAAAGCCATTCACCGAAACCTGAGTGTTCACCAGCAGGTAACAGAGGCTATGCACTCAAGGCTGCTGATAAAAGCCTCTGTCAAATCCCACAAGTGGATCAACATCATTTTAGTTTCTTGAAAGATGACATTTTGAAATTATAGAAGCGGTTCAGTTTGTGGTTAATTAAGTATTAGACTTTTGCTATTAATTTAGCTGCTTAACATACAGGCTCTTTTCAGACTTCATTTTGTAATTTAAAGGTAGGGTAGGCAATTTTAAAGAGCAATAACAAGCAATAACAAGGTACCACCCTCCCTTCAGAGCGTTCCCCAAAGCCACACCTTAAGAAATTAACCTATATTAAATAAGCCTTTATTTAAAACCTTTATTTAAACCTATAGTGAAATAAACCTATATGTGAACATTTTACACAACAGCCTGGCATACAGGACAAGCAAATCACATGAAACACATTTTATTACTTTTCAATGCATCCCAGATAGCAAAATTGCAGTGGCCCAGATTCAGCCCATACCTGACACTTTTGTTTGACCCACATATTGCGTGGAATGATGGCACTTGAGCAGTCCACTCCGCTCCAAGAACAAACCAATCAAACCAGAACTGACTCTAATTTTGGGCCACACTTTTATTCTGGCAGAAACTAACACAGGAACCATCCGAACATACAAGATTTATTGATTTCATTGGCTGGGCCAGTCAGAGTCAAGCATTCATGCAATACACAAATGAACAAACTCAGTTTGACACCAATTGTGCAAAGGTAGTGGTGCTAAGAAAACATGACAACGTTTTACAAAACAAACGTATATAACCCTAAACAAATATAACTGCAAAATAATAATTTGCTACTTAATAATTTGAACCCTTTGAACAGTAACACTATATGACTGTTTTTATATAATTTAATTTTTATATATAAAAATTATTTAAATTTTTGTTTTGTTTAAGCCTTTTCTATGTTGAATAATCTTAGTTGTTTCAGTGCTCTGACAATGCTCATCTGACTAGAAACACATTTAAGAGATTATTAAGAGGTTATTATTATACCAAGCAAAAGCAGGGGAAATCTGCTGCTTTACAACATTGTTTTGTGACATTATTAAAGCTCGAGATGGACACCATTATCAGACAAAACTGCATCCAACATAACATTAAACAACAGTATTTAAGAATATAATAAATAATACAATTCATGCAAATATGAAATGAATATATTAAACTAGTAAAGGCTAGTAAATACATCAATGTGTAAGAAAACTATAACCGAGTTAAAAGACAGATGAATGTCTGTACTCTCTAGTCAGACACACACTATAGCCCACTAGTAGCCCACTCATGCTACTATAAGAAACTCCCAATATCTTTCCGATTTCTTCTCCTGTTTACAGTTGTGTAAGGTTTGCCATGGAAAGTGACATTATCATTTAAATAAAAAAAATAAATAAGTGTTGAGGTTTTGTGCATTTACTTCCAGAAATGTTGCTTTGTTAAGGGATAATGCATTTGTTTCCTCAAAATGTATTTTGTTTTGTCACATATCAGAAAAGGCAGGGGCGCCGCTCGCAATTTTGGGCCCTATGGCAAAATATGAGGTTGGGCCCCCTTAGTAGTGTTATTACTAATAAAGCAGATCTCTGGGGGCCCCTAAAGGGCGTGGGCCCTTAGAATTGTCCTAACTTTCCCCCCCTTAGCGGCGCCCCTGAGAAAAGGTGTGTTGCTTCAGGTCTTTTAATTTTGTTTTCTCACATGTGTTTTGGTTTGTTAATTTGGTTACCAAATTGTTGTTTTCCACTTCACCATTTTAAAGATAAGTTCAAATTTAGTTTATTTCTTAATCACAATTAAAAACAGCCGCATGCTGACCAAAGTGCTTTACAAGAAGATCATAAGGGACACAAAAATAAACATAGCTGAGACCTAGAAACACTATAAAGAAACAAAAACATGCCAATAAAGATGTGTTTTAAAAACAGGATTTGAACTCAGTTAAGACAGAAGCCATTCGGATATGATTTGGTGGCCAGCTTCTGCAAAAGCACTGCTTCCTCCACTCTTTAGGCAGGTCCTAGAAAACTGGAGTAAGTTTTTGTTCTTAGATTTTAGGCCTCTTGAGGCCGAGTAGGGGTGGAGTACGTTTGTCAAATAAATGGATGCAAGATTGTTTAATGATTTGTATACAAGATTTTAAACTCAACCTAGCTAATACATTTTAAACTATACATAAATGAGATACTAGCCACTCTGTATTTTATAACCCACCAGCAATTTTTTGTAAGATATGCACACAAAATATAACAAGTCAAAACGTGATTTTATAATTCAATTTTATGAACATAGATCGAATAAATACTAACCAGCTTCCTCCATCCAAGACGGTCAAAAGCCTTGGAGTGACGATCGACGAACAACTGAGCTTCGCCGACCACATCTCCAAAACCACTCGTTCCTGCAGATTCGCCCTCTACAATATCAGGAAGGTCAGACCCTTCCTAACGGATCATGCTGCACAACTTCTCGTTCAGGCTGTGGTTCTCTCCAGACTGGACTACTGCAATGCCCTCTTTGCAGGGCTTCCGACTTGCTCCATCAAGCCCCTGCAGTTGATTCAAAATGCAGCAGCTAGAGTGGT
>JAZGTJ010000203.1:0-183330 GCA_036877575.1 Botia almorhae | reverse complement strand
CGCCTCATCTCTCCTAATGTATCTTATTGTTCTTACTTTCAAATGCTACCTCTCGTCTGACCTGTCTTCCCCAAAAATGTTTTATTTGTGTATGGTCGGAGGGGTCCTATTTCACTGCATGTAAAAGTGTACGTGACAAATAAAGGCTACTACTACTACTACTACTAGTTTTGGGGTGTGGCCTGCATTTGTACAATCCCACCAATAGGAAATAAGGGTGGATATGACCCCTTTAATAAACAAATAGCTCCTGTAGATAGATTCCGTTCTTTTAAGCACAAAAAACTGTACTTTTGAAATGCTTCTGAAAGCTTTGGAAATTTCAATATTCCTTTCGGCATCTACTCTGCTGTAATTGTATGACATTACCTGTATGGCATTTCTCTCCTCAGATAGTGAGGACATCTCCCACACAGACTCCATTAGCCGGTAAGATGGAGGGTATTCATTTGTCAGACAGAAATGACAAAATGATAACATATCTACAAATTACCACAGATTAAAACTGCAAAGGTTTGTGATCAAACACCTATTTTTTTTCAATTGTAGGGCATCAAAAAGTGGAGCTGCTGACTCCTGGCCTTCATCAGATGATGATCAGGAGTTAGAATTCAGCCCGAAGGTATTTCCAACTTCTGTTGCGCTGTACATGTCAACAGAATACATGCAATATTAATGAATGTAATTACAACTGTTTTCACAGAAGCAGAAAGTAAACCTGAAGAAACTTATAAGTGCCTCCAAAAGGGAAAAGATAGAGGGTGAATATAAACCATCTGTGTTTTGTAGCACAGTACTTTAAAGCCCTGTAGCAAAGTTTTTCCAAGACAAGACAGCCTGTCTGCTTGGTGGCTGTTTTGTCTTATAACATGTGTATTGAGCATTGCCATGTAATGTCTTTGCCTGTAGACATAGTTAATAGGGATCCAGATAAATCCTGGAGCGGCTCAGAGTCAGAGAGTGAAGGCAAAGTTGCAGAGCTCCCACCGCTATCCAGACCCCTCCCCTCCTGCAGTACCTCCACCCAACTTCCTGTAGCACCCTCACCTGCTTCTTTACCCCACCCATCCCAGATGAGCTCCGCCCTCTTCAGCACCTATAAGGTAACCCTCACGGTGTGTTTGTGTGGAACAATGTCTAACTCTTCCCCTTTTTCTGCTTTTCCTGCTGTCATTCAACCCATTTAATGCTTCTGGGGGAAGGTGAGCATCCCTCTGGTAGTAAAATAGACATGGAAGATGATGAAAGTCCAGAGGAGGAATCAGAAGAAGGGGAAGATGATGAGGAGGAGGATGAAAGTGAGGATGATGATGGTGATGAGGAAGATGATGAAGACGACGACGATGGTGATGATGAAAATGTCGATAATGATCAAAATGGGGAAGGTGAAGATGATGATGATGATGGTAATTCTGGGCAAGAAGATGAAGAGGAAGAGGAGAAAGAAACTAAAGCTGTGGCTTTAGAGACTGTACATGTTCCTAAATTGACTCCAGATTTAATTGAGGCTGGTGGTACATCAAAACTTGATCAAATAGATAAGACTGATGAAAATATTCAGATGTACATGATGGAGAGTCAAAAGCATGCAGACCAAGAGGATTCAATAGACACTACTCAGAACCCAAATGATGTGAATCAAGCTATTCCAGAAACGCCGCTTTATGAAGGTCCAATTCCAGGGATTCTTCATTTAGAGGATGGCTGCCTTGTGTCAGCCGTCAGGGTTGAGGCGGGATTCTCTGATGAGGAAGAAAACGAAGATGCCAATGACAGTCAAAATCCCCCTGCAAAAATCAAAGAAGATGATGAAGATGAATGGGATGATGATGATGAAGATGAAGAGCTGTTGAGAATTGCAAAGAACGGTTATACACATTTTGAAGGGGAGGCCTCTCAACGGACGTCCCCAGCATTTGAAGAGCAGCAATTGAAATCTATACAAAGTGAAACTGGTGATAGTCCACTTGAAGGCATAGCTGACCACAGCAATGAATTAAGTAATCCTGAATGCTGCAATGTTCCTACTGCGTTACCTATTTCACCTAGAGCCCCAACTACTCCTGCTGCTGCTGATGATGACGATGATAATGATTGGGATGATGTGGATGAGGAAGAAGCTGAAAAGAAGAAGCCACCAAATTTGTTTTTGACACTTTTGGGACTAAAGGAATCAGAAAGCCCAGAGGTCTCTTGGGGTTCTGGCTCTGATAATAGCGATGAAGGAGATAAAGCATCAAACATGGACCTGCCAATTAAACTTATGGTGAAAGACGAACCTCAGAATACTTTGGTTCAGGATGAAAATATTTCAAAGAGACTATCACCAGAACCTGCTGAGCTCTTGAAAAACTGTTTAGATGAAGAGCCTGTTCATACAGACCAGAATGATGGAAGTGAAGCCATCCCTGTGTCCATGATTGTTGGATGTGATGAAGACCTAAGTATAAATGACAGCCAAGAGGAAGATGGAAGTAAAGATTCAGACAGCCAAGTAAATCAAATGCAGTATGACTTTGCAAGTGGCTCGGTCAAAGTTTCGGAAATGAGTCAACACTCTGATGTCACTGACGATGATTCTATATTGCAAGAAGATCAGGAAGGTGTTGATGAATGTTCTGACGTCCAAAGTGTAAGCCAACCACAGACTGGGAAAATGGAAGAGAGGACCTTAGACTCTTCAGGGGAGGACAACCTAAGTCCAAAACACTCAGTACCAAAGTACCAATGTCAAAGGGACCTTACCTCACCAAATTTCTCACAAAGCCCAAAACATTTTACTACATCAAGTCCAGCACAAAATATAGAGGATAAAGAGTTAGAAGTATCTAAATCTAGAAATCTAGACTCTCCTCAATGTACAAGCCCCAGTTATTTTGTCAAGGGCAAAATTTCTGTAGAGTTTACGGATGAACATCCTAAAGAGATGTTTGAACCCGAACCAGCTCTACAAGAAGAAATTCCCTACACAGTCATAGATGATGTCAATCTCACTTCTGATTCTGATGGAGAGGACCACATGGATGAAGAAGTTAAGCAATCACAAAGGCAGAACCATGTAAATGAGTCTGTAGTAGAACAACTTTCAAAGCAAACATCCTCACAGGTACTTTACAGAAAATAAAAGTTGTACATTGTCAGATGACTATTATTAGAAGTGATTTTAGAATTTGACAGGCCTGAGATAGTACAGATTATGCAGTTAGCTAATATTGTGTTTATGCATTTAAACAGAAGTAATGATCATCCCAAGTCCTCACAGAGGTCGCCGTCGTCTCTACACAGTGTTAGGTCATCTTAAGTCATCTTAAGATGCTAGATCCATACCTGAGCTGGTGTAATCTGTTGCCACCCCAGGATAGGTATCTTGAGGTAGAAACGGGAGCCAAATAGAGAATTAGTGTAGCTGCCATTTGTAAGCTGCCATTTGGCAAAGAGTGGTGTTTTTTCTAGATTTGAATTGTGAGAGAATGTCTGAGCCAGTGTCAGGAAGGCTATTCCAGAGTTTAGGAGCCAAATGCAAGAACACTGTACCTCTTTTAGTGGACTTTGCGATTTGAAGTACTAACAAAAGTTCAGAGTTTTGTGATATTAAAGAGCGCTTTGGTTGTAGCGTGATAAAAGATCAGTTAAAATACAGAAGCTAACCCATTTAAGGCCTTGTAAGCAAGCAAGCAATTTCTTGTATGTAATATAGATCTCGACAAGTAGCCAGTGTAGACATGATAAAATTGGTGTTATATGATCAGATGATGGTGATAGATCATGGTTCGAATAGCCAGAGCTTGTGGGTGATGATCTGTGGTTTGTAGATGTAGCTTGTGGCTGTGTGGTAACTATGTGTCCATAGAATGAATCCTCTAATCATAACAGAAATCAATAACTAAAGACATAGCCCGAACAATTCTCTTCCTGACCATCCAACTGGTCCCTTTTTTGCGTAAAAAGTTGCTTTGCATAAGCAGTCTGTTTGTTTTCCAGCTCGCTCTGCTTGACTTAATAGCATTGTATCAGTTTGTACAGTTTTGAAATTCATTTCTTCATACAGGAGGAATCCTCCACAGAAGATGATGAAGAGGAGGATGAAGGAGAAGAGGAGGATAAGAAGACAGGAATGGATGAAATGTGCAAAAAGGCTCCAAATGGTGGAACTACCAAAGAAAAGCAAAGGGGTATATTTTCCTCACTAAAAATCAACAGGGTTTTGGCACTTAGTGACCATGTCATATATCATGTGTGTAAACATCTTGAGGTAGCTTTGTGACTAAATATCCTCTGCTTGTTGTTTTTAGATTTCCTTTCAGAGTTGGGTCTCGAGAAGGAAGATGAGCATGACTCTCCATGGGACTCAGAGGTACGTGTCATATTAAAGGAAATCTCCCAAGTATTTCAGTTTTAAAATTGCCAATGAATAAAGTGCAGGTCTCTGTACGCTTGATCCACAAACATGCATATAGGATCACATTTACCCTTAAGTAGGGCAACCCAAATGAGGGTTAAATTCAATATTAAATCTATTAATATAGCTAAAAACATAAAAATCTAAATAATTTCGGTTATTTGCAATAAAACAATGTTGTGACATTTGTTATATATTGAATCATTGATATTTCTAATAATTACGTGGGTACAGTACATCAAGTACATAGTGAAGTTTATGTTCAGGATATACAATGTTTGCATTTGATTCTGATGTGTTGTCAATTTCTCTGTATAGTCTGGTTCTGAGAGCCCAAGAAAGAAACCTACTCCTGCCCAGTCACACAGATCCATGTCTAGTGTGTGTGAGGAGAACCCTGAAGGTGTGTAAGGAAATTGATTTGCTTTTCTTTTACTGTGATCAAATCCAGCATTTTTGATATTATGCCATAACTTTGTCTCTGTTGCCTCCTGCAACCATTTCATGCTTAGAAAATATGCAGAAAAGATTGACATTTTTCATGGCTTTTGCTTAACAAACTTTTGGTTATATGTACTGTGCCAAATGATGCAAGGTGTAGGTTATTTGGAGTTATGCATTTCATGATTTTGTCAAATTATTTTGTAGACTTCTTATACGTTCCCTCCTTTGTAAGCCAAGGGAAGAGTGTTAATTTATTGAGAAGTGTAGACCAGTCTGGAGGCTGCAGGCTTATGGGTACGCATTCTGTGCTGCATCATGGTTCACTATCATCCTGCATTATACCAATTACCCGTAATCCCCTGCAGCATCTTTGTCACTTCCGTCGCATTAACACCCTGTTCTCACATGCTCTGGTTTCCCACAGGTCTGTTGTCATTGTGCATTTATGGCATGTTGTAAAGAGGCTTTAAACTTTGATGATCCTCCACTAATACTTGCTAATAGTGGGATGGTCCAATGTTGGTCATGTTTACAAGATAAACAGTCTGATAGTGAAACAGTGTTTGTTTTTAGCTGATACTGCAAAGCTTTATGTTGAAGTTAGTTATGAACTTTTAAATGTATGTTTTAATGGTCTGACTAGGTTGCAGAAAGACTTTCTCTAGCATGTTTACGCATCTGGCCACTCTCATGCTCCAGGTCTTAGGCCCTCCAGTCTGCATGTGCATGCCTGCGCATCCGCTATATGTCTATATACATAGATATTCCTACATTGATATTCCTGTTTCTGCTACTTGTAGTTGTTGAGAAAGGTTTTGAACTTTGCACCCTGTTGCCTTTCAGTTTTAAGAAATAATGAGGATGAGGAAGAAAAGAAAACCGAAATACCGGTAAGCTTTATTTTTGAAAATGCAGTTAATGTACCTGATTTGCATTTCGGCAAGAAATACCAGCACTTTTAAGTTAGTAGCGGGATAATGTTAAAGGAGCCACATCAAGAATCTGCTCTTCTCAAGCAGATGCAGAAGTAAAAGGCCAATCACTAATTAGAATGTTGACAGATGTGGGACAGAAGACCAATCAAAATTCAGAATGCGAATAATACAATGATGTCATCACTGTCAGTTAGATTTTAAAAACTGCATATTCTGTCAGTGGCTGGAGATTTCACCCTTTCATCTTAAATACTAAAAACATAGATTTCAGCAACAGGCTTGGCTGAAATTTTCCACAATTATTTTCAAGTTTGAATGGAATATGTACATTAAGTTTATTGAATGTAAATCAGGCTGAACTAATTGTCAGAAAGTGATGGAAATATAAGAATTAAAATGTTTAATTTTTATCAAATGTTACATTGCTTCCTGTAGCTCAAGGTAATAAAAAGGGAACCAGTGTCTGTTCTTAGTAAGTTGATGGATTCAAAGGAAGCTCCTAAGAAAACAGGTACAGTAAAATTTTAAGTCATTAATTTATATTGTACCATTTTTGGTTTCTTACTTAAAACCCCATCTTCTCACAGATTTGATGGAAGAACTCGGTTTGGGGGATGCTGATGACCTTGAGGGTAATTTTGATGTCTTTGCTGTACTAAAGCATTCTCAAATCAGTCTTCTGTTTTAACATAGACAACCTGATGTGTTTGTATTCTTGTGTTTGTCTTACTCAAAAGCCAATCGCCCTTCCGGTCAGATAACCTCAGTGCTTGTGCTCTGTGTACCTGTATAACACATTTATAGTTCAGCTGATGCTTGCTATCATCAGAGCCGTGGCCTAGTATTTAGTGCACACGCTATGACGTGATGGGGCTTCAGTAAAAAAATTTGCAAAGACACTTGCTAGTCTTGAAGAGAAGCTTTATAGTTTAATGCATGTTTTGCTAAGTCAACCTGGCTTAAAAGAACTTCCAGTGTAAAATGTCAATTCTTTAAGATGTTGATTTCTCCACCCCTTACAGATGCTTCAGACTGGGATTCTGCAAGCACCACCAGTAAGGCCAGTAAGAACTTTCCAGTTTATAAACAGGAGGAGGAACCTGTTTGTGAAGAGCCGCTTAGCCCCGTGCTACCCGTCCCACCACGGGAACAGGATAAGGACACTGGTGAACCTAAAGACACACATCCAGAGAGAAACAAACCCTCAGCCACACCTCCTCTACCCAGCCCACGATCCCTCAATGCAAACACCAGCTCAAAGCCACGCCCACTACCACGACTGCATCTGGACTCCAATCAGAGGCTGGAGAGTGAAGGTAGGTGTTAAAATGTGAAAACTGCAAATCTGTATTATGAATAAACAGTGCCACATTAAGAGTGTCTAAAGTAATTGAAAAATATCTTCCTGTTAGGATGTGCACAATACAAACTAATGACTTAACCTGATATAAATAACTCTCATTCAGAATCTGACTGGGACACAGACACCTCCAGTCCAGCCAAGATAACAAAATCACTGCCAAACGTCACTGAGCCGGACACAGGTACATTTAATGTGTTAAAGGAAGTAACCATTAAGATAATGCACATCTCCATGTTTAATGCAATAATGTTGTGTAGTGCAATGTATAATATATGTTTCCTCCTCAGTTCAACAAAAGGAACCCACAGCAGGGGATCACAAGAGTGAAAGTAGCTCAGATGAGCATGAAGATCAGGTAGGCAGAAATCATTTAATAAAC
Organism: Botia almorhae; assembly: GCA_036877575.1. Lineage (NCBI taxonomy): Eukaryota > Metazoa > Chordata > Actinopteri > Cypriniformes > Botiidae > Botia > Botia almorhae. The sequence goes on along the minus strand of JAZGTJ010000203.1, from coordinate 175,810 downwards.
AAACTCTTCTAGCTTTAGTTGTCACATTGGGGATATTTGGGGGCTGAGGTTATCTGGATTCTTCACTGGATTGTGTCTTTAATGTTATCACTTGCTTAGAATGTTTTCTACCCTACATTTGTCATTTCATGTTGCAAAGCCATTCCGTGCTGAGATATTAAAGAGGTCCTATTATAAATGATCATTATTTATTTATGCCAAAGGGCTTCTCATAATGCAAGTCAGTTGCCTAAGCAGTCATAAATTGATTATCATGCCCATTTTCCTCTCTTAGCCTCACCCTTAGTTTGCTACTTTAACTTGAAGACTGTAAAATCCCTGTGTTGTTACTGCCAGATCACTTCATGAGATGAGTAGCACCGTTGCAGGTTAGCTGCAGGGCTCGCAAAATTTAAAAATCCCTATTAGCCCTTCGAGCAGGCACACATTTTTAATGTAGAATATTTTAAAGGAGACAAAGCATAAATCAAAAACATTTTCAAATCGTATCAAAAACACAAATGACAATCATATAAAATAATCAAATTACAATCATCAGTACAAATATTTGGTCCAAATTAAACAGAAATTTCTATGAACTTATAAAACAATAAAAACGATATAGAACATTATTCATAATTGTTCAGGCTCGCTGTGGGAGATTTCATTTGTCACGTGAGGATAGTAATGACTGACAGGATGAGCGTCACTGATACACAGTTTGCGCGATCGCGAATTTCAATACACCTATGCCCGAAAATTACATACCACATAATTAACCAACCACATTTGTGAGAGAACGCAAAAGCCTCGCAAAATATTTTTCCTTCATATTAGATAGCTCGACGGAAAAACATTTTGGTAGCCCAACTTGATGAAACAATAGCCCTGGGACGTTAGGCTAGCACTTTTGCGAGCCCTGAGCTGTCAGGTTGTTTCCCCATCTTTAAATATTCACAAATCACAGATTCAAAGAAATATTTTGGACTGGAGGAATTGTGATTTCAAAAATTTACAGAATGTTTAAAATTATTTAAAGAAAGTGTCATAATAATTAGTTTTTTATAATATGACCTCTTTAAAGGAATTTTTTAATGAATTTATCATATGAGTATTCTTTGTGACAATAATCTGTTGTAAATGTTGTCGCAAAATGCATGCATGTCAGTACAAGTGTCAGACTTTGCATTTGAAGTCCTAATCATTTAAGCTTGCTGACCTTTGGTTTTTCATTGCTGGTTGTATGTTGTGTCAAATTTTGCGAATGGAGTCAAGAGAGATGTTACAAGCATCTTCTGTAGACATAATTAATCCGTATAACCGTGAACCATCTGAGCTCCCAAACTGTCCCAGAGAAGAAGAGATGAAGAAGGTGGAAAATGAGGAGAATACTACTGAGATTCCCTGGGAGGAGCGTTATGAGAAGATTTGGGTGGAGAATGAAAAAAAGGAGACCAAATCCCAATACAAAAATGTGACTGCTGAACTAAAGGAGCGATTTGGAGAACTGGAGTCCAAGGAACTTGCTGATGTTTTGGAGCAGGAAGAGAAGGAAACACAACACACTCCTGGAGATGAAGAGGTAAACATTCCAGAAGACAAGGAACCTGATGATGAAGACTCCAGTGAGGAAGAGGGTGAGCCTATAGTGCGGCCCACCGCTCGTGCAAGAAATGCCATACTTTTGCCCATTCCTGAGCAGCGAGAGTCCGGCCTGGAAGACTCGCAGTCCGAGGATCCTCCGGACAGCACTAACCACATGGCTAGTGTTGAAATCATAGATGCAGACCTTGATCAGGACAATGTTCCCAATGATCAACACAGCCTTCCATTTATTCTAGAGCCCCACAAGCATGAAGCCCAACAACCAGAGAACCAAGCGCTCTCTTCCTCTTCTGATGATGATGAAGATGGAGATTTCTCTGCAGTTAGTGGAACTAAAGCATATTCTGCCGATGCCAATATGTGTCCCATAGAAAAAGGGAATGACATTGATGATAAACCTAAAGATGAGGAGCATAATGCAGCAGCAATTCTAGTTGCTAATGAGCTGGATGTCCCACCTAAAATTTTGGACGTGCCATCTTCTGACTCTGATGAGGTTGAGGAGGGCCTATGCAAGTCCAGATATAAGGTAGGACACCAAAGCAGGACGTGTCTTCAGTAGTTTTTAGAAAGAACGATATCTTCAATATTTGCCTTTGCCTTATTCTTCATTCACTAAATCTGAAGTGTCTAAAAAAGCTCAAACAACATACGTTTTTGTTAATCGTCTTGTTTTAATGACCAGCCACTGACCAAATCACACAAACTCCCTTTGTTCCCTCTCAATAATCATAATGATTTGAACTGTATTTTCAAATCATTGATATTTCTCATGCATTTAAAGACCCCATGAAATAGTTTGTTGAATACAACAATCTTTCTGGAAAAGAATGACTGTAAATTTAAATGTGTATATCTGCTAAAAAAAGTGTACACCTATATACTGTAGATGTCCTCAGAGATAACGGACATGAATCACAAGCTACAAAACAAACATTTTCATGGGCTCTTTAGTTCATTCATTTGTCCCCTCACTGTCTTAACTTTGTAATGTGCCAGTCTAAACCTGAACAGCATTTGGACATTGTGTCAGTGTGTCACAATATTAAATATTTCATCAGTTTATTTTTTGTGCTGGTGTCAAATGATACCCTTGAGACAGCACACGGGTATCAGTCCACACCTCATCTGTCGAGTGTGTTTCCTGAAGCTGTCTGAAGATCTCTCCTCACCCTCCTGAAGATCTGTCATAATGGTGTTAGTGTGTGTTTTCATGATGTGTCTTGACACAGAAGGTTCTCCACAGGTTCTTCTCTGTGGGTGAAACTTCTCGGTCAATGCTTGCTTGAAGTGTTTTTGTCTATAGATGCTTGTTTTTTAGATGTTTCAAATTTTTGTGTGAAGCATTTTTGTGTGAAGTTTGTGTTTTATGTATGTGGGTTTTCTTTTACTGTTGTGACATTTGCATGATCATCTAACTCATGTTAAATACATACATTCATCTGCATCTTTAAGACATGATTTAAAATCTAGAATTTTGTTTTATTTTAGAAATGCACCGTTTGTAAAATGTAGAAGTACATCAAGCACATACATAACTTTTTGTACCCTTTCATTTTAACATTATTATCTTATGTTTCAGGGTGGTAAGGAGAAAGCTGAGTATATGAGGGGAACACATCCAAAGTATGGTTTCTGGGATACTGGAGGATCCAAAGAACATGATGTACTTGATCAAGGAAAAGGAAGGAAAACTGACACCAACTCTGGCAACCCAAAACCTCAACAGGAAAGGACTGCTGATGGCAGATCTTTGGCAAAACAGGGTAGTGTTTCACCAAGACACCTGACAAGAAGTCCAAGAAGGTATATATATCACATTACTGTAATGAATTACTGTAATGTTTCACATTACTGTAATGTTTTATCCTGTGTGTTAGATCTGGGTTCCCAATCTCTATGACCTCAGTCATTTACTTAAAGTAACTTTCAATAATTATAAATGTTTTATTTTCTTATGTTTTTGTACATCATATAGAATTTGGGCAAGACATATTAAATAGAGTGTCGCCCTTTTTTCAACGTTTATTAAACACATAATTTTCTTCTTGCTTGCTAAAAGCAGGTGGTATTAAGAATGTGTAGTGCTTGATGAGTCATCAGCATTTGTTTTTTAAACCTTTCCTTTTTTTGTGGTTGCCTTTCATATTTTAACTTCATGATGAGATTTTTGCACCCACCCTCAGCACTGATAGGCCTTTGACACACAGTGAGGAAGAAGAGGAAAAGACAATGTTTGATTGCCAAGCGAGAACTCTCCGCGTAACTCCCTCACAGCAGGGCAAACCCTCCCGACCTGCGACCCGTCATAATGGAGATCTTGAGTCTGTCTTTGATGATAGTACTTTAAGTGAGCTGTCAGAGGAGGACAGGAGGTATACATGCAGTATTTACATGCTTTTTAACGCAGTTCCATTATATATTTAATTTGTAATGATTTTTATGTAATGCAGCTATACACAATGCGGGTTAATATACTTTAAAAAATATGTAATTTATTTGATTGTTTTGTAGTATTCTAAAGATTTTCACCCAAAACCAGCCCCAAAAATGCTGTTGCGTGCAGGCGGACCTATAATCTGAATTTTAAAAGAGAATACTGCATTATACCCCCAAGAGGTTTTAGAGCACCAAACCTGCTCTCCACAAGACAGACAATGGGAATGATCAGACAGAATGTTCATTGTAGTCATGTTTTTTTTCTGTACCTTTCTGTCCTGACAGATCTCCATCTTCAAGGCATAAAAAAGAGCAGGTGAGCTTAATCTGGAGAAAGTGCTGTACACCTGTTCTGTACTGTTAGTGTTTGTTTAGAGTCTGTTCTTCATACAGACTGCTGGAGAACTGGAGATGGCGGATGATTTTGAAGATCTCACCCAGTCTTCTGATACAGCCACTGAAGATCTGGAGACTCCAGGGTCTGGATACCGTAATGCCTCTCTGCTCTTCAAACAACTCGACTCAAGCTATCTGGGTGAGTCTGTCTCAGAACAATGAGAGCAAATGGAGACATTTATTTCGCATCTGTCAGATGGTGAAAAATGTTCTTCTCATTCACCCTGCAGATTCAGTGAGCGTTGTGAAACTACAGAACATGTTTCATGAGTACGAACGCACCATCCAGAGAGAGAGAGACAGACACAGCCGTATGGCTGATAAGACCTCACAGCTGGAGCAGGAACGCAATGAGCTCCGAATCCTGCTGGACGAGATCAGAAGCAACAAGTCCAGTCTGGAACATCTCAAACTGGAGCTGGAAACAGACATGAACAATCTCAAGTGAGCTCAGCTAGATGCTTATGGACTAGATTTCCCACAACTAACTTTTTTCAGTTCGATTTTATTTATATAATGATTTTCCCAGTGTGCATTGTTAATAGGTATTTTATTGCAGCCAAATTAAGCAAAATGTTACATTTATAGCTTTTATTCATTTGTCCTAAGGCCACTTACAATAAGTCAAGGTGTTTGCCCAAAAGTTTCTATTTTGCAAGACAAAAAGTGTGTCTACATAGGTCATCATACAACATTTCAATAAAAGCAGGAAAGCCTTGTCTGATATGATATAATACTTAACATCACAATCATTGTCAGCAACATATAAACTCTCTCCTTTCCTGAAGGTTCCTGCTAAGGCAGGAGCAGGAGAAACATCAGAGCGCTCTGATGCTGTACAATAAAACCCGCGAACAGCTCCAGAGGAAAGAGGAGCAGCAGCGAGCTGAGGCAGAGGAACGCCACAAAGCCGAGCTAAAAGCCCGGAGTCTGGAGCTGGAGATCCGAGCCCTGAAGAACAGCATCAAACAGGTCACCAGTACCACATCCTGCTGGGAGAACCAACTAATAGCAGATGCTCAGGCTGGATTTTGGAACATGATAGATGATTCTTTTTAATAATCCAAGAAGATGGTCTAGCTATCTTGACCAAGGTGGTTAATCTTATAATCTAGTTGATCTAGACCACCTTGGATTGACAGATTACCATCAATAATCAGGTTGGACCAATCAGAAACCATGTTAAACTGTCTAACATTTTAGTCTGGTTTTAGCTGAGTTTTCTAGCAGGTTCCAGAGGTTTTGCTAAAGTTTGCTAACGTATTCAGCAAGGCCTGTAGTTTTCCTGGTATGCTGAAGTATGTGTTTTTGTACGTTCAGCTGGAGGAGGACAGAGACGAGTCTCAGCGTCTCCTGTCTCATGAGCGCAGTGCTCGAGCCCTGCAGGAGGAAGTGCTCAACAGCCACCTGCGCAAACAGCAGGACATTGAGGAGGAAAACCTAAGAAATCACAACAAAAGTAACGAGGTATCACTGTCACATCTCAAACATGACCAGTTGTATATGTGATATGACTTCTCCTGGATTTACCAAGTAGAAATGTTCTTTCTATGAAGCACTTGAAGCACTAAAGTGAGCTTTAGTCACATACAGTGTTGCTTAAAATGTTTGTGAACCCCTTGAGCTGTTCAGAGTATTTTACCATCACCTGCTTTTTATAAATTAAATGTCAGATGTATGTTGATTAATTTCGAGGGTTTAGAGGGAATTTTTTGAGTAGCCAAAAAACTACATGAAAGATTGAATTATTGTATGTGCAAAAGTAAGTGAAGCCCCAGCTGCATTGGTAAAGTTAAGTGGGTAACCCATTCAGGTGAAACACATTTGGGTGCTTAATTAATCAGTTAAGCAGACCAATACAATTAGACATCCTTAGGAAAGTGGTTGGGTGATTAAACTGTCATCCACTGTCATCTACAAATGGAGGGCATTCAACATGATCACAACTCTGCTTAGAAATGGACGCCCATCAAAACTGTCATTAAGAAGCACCAGAAAATTAATAAATGAGGTAAAGGACAACCACACATCACCTCTAGAGAGTTGCAGACCTCTCTGGCAGCATCTGGGGTAAATGTACATGTGTCATTTTCTGGGTCTGGGGCTGCTTTTCTGCCTCCGGGCCAGGGCGACCCCATATTATTAAGGAAAACTTGAATTCTTAGGCCTATCAACAAATTCTTAAATCTCCTGCCATCAGTCAGAGAGCTGAAGCTGGCCCGAAAATGGGTGATGCAACAAGACAATGACCCTAAGCATTTAAGCAAATTCACCAAGGAATGGCTTAAAAGAGAGAAGGTTCACACTGTTGATCGGCCTAGTCAAAGTCCAGATCTCAATCCAATTGAAATGTTGTGGCTAGACCTGAAGCGAGCGGTATGTGCCAGTTGTCCTTTCAACCTCTCTCAGCTGTCTGAGTTCTGCAAGGAGGAGTGGGCAAAAATCCTTAAAGACAGATGTGAGAGACTGGTCAGTGGTTACAGAAGATGTTTGGTTAAAGTAATGGCTGCAAACGGTGCCACAAGCTACTAAATAAAAGGCTTTACATACTTATGCACAAGTCAAATTTTTAGTTTTTGTGAGATTAACCCCTTTTGTTCAATAAATAATGACAATATATCCTTTTTTGTTTCTGTCCAACATGTGGAAGTCTGCTTCACAAATTGGGTTTTGGATGTACATTTGATTAGGTTATTCTTATATTTTTTACACAAAACCTGGTCATGTCTGGAGGGTTTCCAAACTTTCAAGCAGCACTGTATGCAGTGTGTCATGCTGTACAGTCATTTTTGCAGTGCTTTACAACAGCTCTTTGTTCACCTTTGAAACTTTATGAAAACCCAGCCATTAAATTTTAAGACAAATTTACAGACTGGGAAACCCAGTTGCACTAATCCTGTTTGCTGGCATGTGATTGGTTAGATTTTAAGGCTTTGTCCTAATGACCCGTACTCAAGCATTAACTTGGTGAGATCCAATTACCCTGTTGTAATCAGGCCACATACAGTGTTTTACGGTTTTGAAGAACCTTTTTTATAGAATAAAGAAATCCATTATAAACGTTTAAAAAAATGTCTTTGTCACATTTTTTTGTCAACCTATATCTGTTTATTACATAAACTTATTAATGTTGTTCACAGGCCATGTCCCAGCTGACAGAGGCCTCGGACCGTGAGCGTGAGCTGCTGCAGCAGAACCGAGCTCTTCAGGATGAGCTGAACAGTACCCGTGCCGAGCTGGACCGCTCTCAGTCTCACAGCCAACAGGAAGAGTCCCGGCTGGTTGAAGATAGAGACGCCCTGCGCGAGAGACTAGAGGACACTCGAAGGGATCTGAAACTGAGCGAGGAGGCTTTAGCCCAGACTGTCTTCCAGTATAATGGGCAGCTTAGTGCACTTAAAGCTGAATGCTCGGTGATCAGCGCCAAACTGGAACACGAGAGGCAAGTGAGGCAGCAGCTGGAGGCTGAGGCGGAGGCGAACAGGGCGCGACTTCAGGGGGCACTACAGGAGGCCGAAAGGTGTCAGGTGAGTATCATGATCCTTTTGTTGGTTAATTTTGAACCCAAAAGTAGTAAATATTTGGTGCAGTTATGGCCAAGACCTGACTGATATGTTCAACAAGCAATCATGGTTCAGTTCGTCCTGAATTTTGATGATGCTGTGCTTTTGGGAACTGTTAAATTTTCGGTCACTTTATATATTTGTATTTTTGAAACCTTTAAGGCCTCACGCACAGAAGCGGAGCGAACGCTCCAGCGAGACCGCGAGGAGCACCAGCGAGCTCAGGAGAAGCACATCTTCGAGTCCAATGCCCAGCGGGAAACCATCCAGTCCCTCTCCCAAAAACTCAGCAAAGCCGAAGCACGCGCCAACAGCCTGGAGAATGAGTGTCACCGCGGCTCGCTGACCGTCACTGAGAAAGGCGTGCTGTTGGAGGCGCTGGCCCGGGAGAGAGACCAGGCCCAGGTCAAAATCAAAGAACTGGAGGCTGCGTTACTAAGTGAGCGAGAGCGGGCCAGCTGTGCCGGAGCCAAACAGGAAGCCGTGCAGGAGCGTCTGGCCCAGGCACAGAGCGAGAGTGCACTACTGCGTCAGAAGCTGGAGGAGGCGCTGAACAAGGGCTCGGCGAAGGATAAGGCTGTGACAGACGTCCAGCAGAACTTCGCTGAGATCCTGAACCAGCTGCGTGCAGATGGAGAGGATAGAATCCACCTGGTGGAGGAGAGAAGCAAAGAGCTCGCCAGGACGAACGGCGAGCTGAGAGAGCAGAACTATAAATTAGAAGAGGAGAAGAGCGAGAGAGAGGTAAATCTATTGACTTCATTTCACTGTGTATTTTCTGTGTGAAATTAAAACTCTTGTATAATCTGTTGTTTTTCTGGCCAGGCGTCTCTGAGACAACTGCAGCAGGAACTGGCCGACTGTCTGAAGAAGCTGTCCATGTGTGAGGCCTCACTGGAGGTCAACACAAGATACCGCAGCGACCTGGAGGAGGAGAAGACTCGCATGCTGAAAGAGCTGGACCGACTGAAGGGGAAGGTACCTGTCATTCAACTTACACTTCCTGAAAACCCACCAATCATGGTATGGTCAACCTTTAACAGTGTATTTAACTACTCAGCTGCAGGAGTCAGAGGAAATGCATGTCCAGGCTGAGAGACGCATCAGTCAGCTGAAGAGCACTCTGGACGAGAAGGAGCGAGAAATCTGCAGCACTGCCCCGAAATTAGAGGAAGCGCTTGCTGCATCCACAGGCAAAGAGCAAACCATTAAACAGCTAGAGGAGGCCATGCAGAGGTACGATTTACCCCGAATGACTTTACTTTCTCTGTGGAACAGCAAAGAATGGAGATGGAAACATTCTGCTTATATTTCATTTAACTGTATCATAATATGATGCTATCATGTTTATCATTTAAAGTAATATGTATATAACTATATAATATAGATATTAACAAAACGCTACAGTCCTATTACTGTGAATGAGGGAAAGTATAACAATGTGGCTGCTCAAGGGAAGGAAGTCCTGCCTTCTGGTTAAAAGAGCCAATCCTCAATTCTTAAACACTAATGATTTTCTGGGGGAGGGGCTCTGTACAGAGTGTTGTGAGGTATTTTTTTGTCTTTTGCGCAATTTGATCTTAAAAAACTGAAATTATGGTACAGGTAAAGTCAGGTTTAATGTTTAATCTAAAATAGCCAGTCATTTAAAAAATAACTGAAATAGCTGCCTGGAGGCTTTACAGATATGGCCACCAAATGCGGAGACTTCCTTAAAGGACTTTGATATTGTTGTTATTGTAAAAAAAATAGCTTAGAATGAATCAACTAATCAACACAAAAGGCATTGTTATTCAGTAGTAAATGAATTGATTGTTCAAGGGCTCAGTGGTTAATGTGATGATGACATCACTGCAGGTTAGAGATTGACAACGCCAGACTGGAGGCCACAGTGAAGCAGCAGAGCAGTCGTGTTGAGGTCCTGCAGAAAAATGTTCAGGAAGGAGCTGCGGTGAGTTCTCACAGATATCACTCACTCACCACTCATGGACCTGGCACTTCCATAGCAGTACAACTGTCCTGATGTAACCTATGATGGCAGATTAGTTAATCCTGACAGAACCTTGTTTAACCCTCCTAATTCACCCGGGCTTAAATTTGACTTCAGATAAACTGTCTCTTTGGTTGTGCTTGTGATTTTATTTCTGAGGCAGTCAGAGAGAGAGAGTTGAAATTGTCCATGTAAACTGATGGTGAAGTTTCTTTTCACAGCTGTCAGACTCACCTGGAGACGGGGTTGGTATCAAACATCTAACTGTGATTTTAGTCCCTGTCATTGATTGATCTTTTTCTAAATGTTTAATTTTTCCGGGCTGACATCTATCTGAGATTATATCATCTTTAAACTCATTCCAACTTAAATGACACATCAATAGAATCGTTGTTTGTGTATTTTACTGCATTCAGTAACCTTTTCTTCAGTTGTTTATTGGATAATTGCTCTCTTTTGGTGGCAGTCTTTCTTTTTGCTCAAATCAATCTGCTCTCTAATTCTGGTGTCAGGGATCGAGTGTTAGTTTGATTTAGGTTTTGATTGGTTTGTTGATTTGATTTAGTTTTATCTGCATGAACCATATTGTTATAGAATGTGGCAAATTCGAGCATTTCTTTAAAGAAATTTTAGTGTGCTAGTTACTGACGTCTGTGTCTGCGCATGTTCTCAGGTCAGAAATCGTTTGGAAGATCTTGTCACAAACCTGCAGAGCAGTAAGATGACACTGGAAGATCAGCTGAACCGAGAGGTAAAGCATCACTCTCAGAATCTCTGTCATTTATTGACTTCTGTAGTTCTATTGATTTCTAGAGTTTATAAGTAGGTACTTTTTAAAATATATATGGATGTATACCTCTGCTTAGGTGCAGAAGCAGAGTATGCTATCCCATAATGCCCAGGACTCACAGGTACTGTGGGAGGAGGAGCTAAAGAGCCGCTCACGTCTCGGTCTCCGCCTCTCTGAGTTGGAAAAGGAAAAAGGAGAACTGACCAATCAGGTGCCACAAAAAACAACATCCAACAGAACATCCAGTAGAACATCCAGTGTGACAGAATAAATAATTTTAAAAGTAAAAATAAGCTCATTTAATATGAGCTGATAAAAACGTGGTTCATACAAAATAATTAGTGAATAATGAGATTTTTTTTGTTTTAGGTGGAACTTGAGAGGAAAAAAGCCAAGAAGCTGGCAGATCAGAAGAAATCTGTGGACACCCGTCTGGAGCAGGAGATGAAGAGAAACACAGACCTTCAGAAAGAAATGTACAGGTGACCCTTTGACCTTTGACCCTGACCCCGTGCAGCTGTAGACGTGTTTGAGTACATAGAGGACGCAGCTGTGTGCTTTCTCCTGCTTGCTCATCTGTAAGATACATACTGTACGTGTAGTGCACGTTGCTTATAAACAGAACACGCTGTGGGTGGTAAGTGGTGGTAAGTGGCATCCTGGGGTTTATTTAAAGAGATAGTTCACCCAAAAATTTACGTAATGCTCTGTTTCATACACAAGAGAATTTGCAGCTTCAGACAAGACACAAAATTGAGTAAACAGTGACAGAAATTGTATTTGTGGGGGAACTATCTCTTAAATTTTAAAAACAATTGATATCCTACATTTGTTTATGAAATGGTATTTCAGTCTTTGAAATAACGTGCACCAAGAATGGCCAAGACTGTTTTTGTGTTGACTTTAATTTATATGTTTAATTGCACACCTGTCTTAAGTGTTGCTTTAGTGATTATTATTTTAATCAGGTGTGTTGCATTGAACCCTGATTGGTTTAAGATGAATTTAAAGGCAAATTATAAACTCATAATAAATCACTAACTAGGACAGAAGTGTCCAGATACTTCAAATGCATGAAATCTTTATATTCAGTGCATCTTATGACGTGTGTCTGTCAGGTTGAAGACTCTAGTGAAGACCGCTAAGAAGCAACTTCGTGAACAGGGCGCAGGGCACCTTGACTCTCCTCAGGGCAGCTTCAGAGGAGACATGAGTCACAGGCTGGAGGCGGAGACTGCCGTCACTCGAATGAAGACTAAGGTACAGGCGTCATATCTGCTTCATTCTAATAATTTTTTCATTTTTATAATCATGGAGTGACTCAGGTATGATTTGTTGAGTGAGAGCTTAAGCTTTCCTCAGGCCATCTTCAGACCTGAGCTGCATACCAGTTTGCATACTTGTATTGCATGCTAAAAGTGTGTACTTCACTGTCAATGGAAACACCAGTTTGGGTATGTTGTAAAACAGTAGTGCAGAATAGAAAACCAAACAAAAGCCAACTTTGAAAACCTTTGGCATACTCCATTTAAGGTACAGCGATTTAGGACACGCTAATCCTTAATCCTTTCAGTCTTTGCATTGAATTTAGTGTGCAAACTAGGCATTCATTTTTTTGTAATTTGTAAGACTGTTCAATCAAATTAAAGTATGCACCAAACTATCCTTCTGTTTCACCCTTGATTGCTTCATTGTGCCACCTGACACCCTCTAATTCTGTTTTAACCCTTCATCCCCCACCTGTTCCTGCTTCTCACAGGTGGACGAGCTTCAGTCTCAGTACCAGCAGGAGGCGTCACGCTGCTCCCGGCTTGAAGAGGCCAACAGGCAGCTGAAGGAGAAGCTGGTGTCCGTCAAGAGTCTGAGCCGAAGCCACGATCAGCTGGAACGCAGCAAGAGGCAACTAGAGGACGAGGTGGCAAGTCTGCGCAGACAGCTGGAGGCCGGTGTGATGGACCAGAGCCAGGCCGAGCAATATCGGAGAGAGACAGAGGAGAGAGCCCGGCAGGAGATCAGACACAAGCTGGAGGAAGTCAACCTCTTCCTGCAGGTATACATGCAGCAATTCTGAATTCTGCTGGAATATTCAGGCTTGTTTTTGGTGCCATCACATTCTAACCTCAAATTTGAGCAAAAATTTTAGAAATAACAAAACGCTGGAGTTCTGTTTATATGACCTGGGAGAAGTGCAACAATCAATATGTCTGTTCTAACAAATGAAGTACCACCTTCTAATAGAATTAGCCAATTGTCAGTCGCTAAACACTAACAATTTTTTGGGAAGGGGGCTCTGTACAGAGTGTTGTGAGGTACTTGCAGCCCTTGTGCATACTTGTGCAGCCTTTGTGCATACCACGACCTGGTAAAACGGCTGTTTAATGTGCAGTTTAAGCTTAAAAACAATTTACACAACAGATAATGTCAGGTTTAATAGTTGGTCAGAAATCTGTTTTATATTGTTTTATTGTGACCTTAGCCAGCGATTTTGGAGATATATGTTTTTCCCTATTCAAGTGAATAGGACTTTGTCTTGTGTGACTAAAATAGCTGCTCAGAGGTGTTGCAAAGATGGCCGCTGAGTGTGGAGGTTTTCTTAAAGGGACTTTGGTTTGACTTGAGTCTCTGTTGTATTGATTGTTAATGTTCCGCCCATCAGACACAGGCCGCATCACAGGAGGCTCTGGAGCAGATGAAGGCCACTAACGAAGCGAGTCAGCGTGCACAGCTGGAGCAGCGCATCCGCGACCTGGAGACAGAGCTAATCAGTGTGCGCAATGTTCAGCAGGACAGCGCACTGCAGAGAGACTCCAGCCGCACCGAGCTGGAGCGATACAGACAGCTGTACACTGAGGAGCTCCGACTCAGGAAGAGTCTCGCCTCCAAACTGGAGCGGTGAGGGGGCATGGCCTCACATTTACTACTAACATAACTTCAGTTTCTAGGAACATGACAGTAGCGTTTTTTTGGTGGTGTCATTTTTGCTGATTGGGTTGCTTAAACAAACAGAGCAATAACGTACAGTGCCGCTGTTTACAATTGTTCAAGGAAATCAACCTACAAATAATTGGGTTTTTTTACACTGTCTAAAAGCCCTGTGCATTTGCATTTCTCTTACATCATCAACACACATGCACAACACAATGCAACTCACTGTTCAAATGTTTTCTAGTATTTTGGTGTTATTATGCACAACTGCATATGTGCATTGCATGTTGTAATTCATCATTTAGAAATGTAAAATGTCGCCATCAGCTAAAACACATTTGCAGGTTACTTTACTTCCTGAACGAGTGCACACCACAGTCTGATTTGCATTCACATTTACATGAACCACACATCAGTTCAAGTGCAACCGAATTCAGAGCACCTTCTTAAGGTCTCAGGTTCCGCATCCAAGGACATACAGGGACAGATTTTACATGAACAGTTTTTAATGCAAACTGTGCCTCATTTCTAATCATACTGCCAGTGTGAAAGCACCCTTAATAACCATTTTAACTATATCAAATAGGCCTCACTGCATCTGTGTTTTCATAATGGTTTCCTGTTGATGACGTGCAGGTCCAACGAGAGGCTTTCAGATGCCAATGCTAAACTCCTGAGCGAGAGGCAGCGCAGTAAATCCCTGCTCACCAGCAGTATTGTTAATGGCAGTTTAGGAGGTCCTGCTCTGGACATGGCATCTCTGGGCTCTGTGGGGGCCTACGGGGCCTCTCTAGGTCCTCTGAACAGGAGTCTGGGTCTGGGGACCCCGCTGCTGGGTACGGTAGGAGACTCCCAGAGCAACCGCGTAGAGGCATACCTGGCAAAGGTGAGTGATGACCCAGCATGCTGTCAGCATGATGTCATTTCATTCTCATGTCAGTGTGTCTGAGAACAACAAAATCTACACTGATACAGTAGCAGGTTTTATTGACGTACCATTTAAATACCAATTAATGAATAGGGTGATCAGTCAGCATGGAATGTCATTGTATTTTGTAAAAAAAATAAGAATTAATTTAAAGATACAAGTCAGTCTTACCAAACAGAGTCATAGTGTTTAGTTTGTGAGCAGGTGTGTTTGGGTTTAGCCTAAAAAAAGTTTAACAGGAAACTGCACCATTAACCAATCACAATTAAGTATTCCAGAGCACTAAGTGGCTTCTACTAGTGGCTGTGTTAACGGGCGTAACCAACATCAGACATTTGATCTACTCCCTCTTTTCTTTTCAATAAACTTCTTTCTGCTTCTTCATAAACGTGATGATTAATCTTTTGGTGTTTCTTCACGGCTGCTGTCTGGACTCATAACCTCTTCTGCCTCTCACATCTTCAGCTTCTAGCTCAAAAGTCTGTTTCTCACCTGTCCTCTCTTCAGCCTGATACCTGAGCAGGTGTGTGAAGTGTTCTTGGCTTTCAGAACATACACACACACATTTCACAGACACACTCTCTGGCTCTGTGCCCCTGCTGTTATGTGAAGATCAAGCCTGTTTTATTTTTGTCTGAGTGAGATTTGGATTAGAGCACGGATTTGGATTAGAGAATGGGTAGAGCATGACGCTAGCAACACCAAGGTCATGGGTTCGAGACCCAGTGATTACATGAATTGATCAAACATTGTAAACTGTACAGTAAGCTGCTTTTCATGCAGAACTGTAACCATGTAAAATTGTTGAATTTGATTGGCTGGAGGCTGTTGCTGTGAGTGTGATTGTTTTTTTGTTGTTGTTTTTTTACTAGTGTTCCCAGTAATTATTAGTTCACAGCATTCTGTGCAGTGTATATTGTATACTGCTTGGTGTTTTTAAGAGTAGTGTGATTCAGTGTCAAATGTTTCAGACAGTAGTATATTACATTGTGACCTCGGTACGTTATGTTGAATTCAGCTGGTGGTGTTTTCTGCCAAAAAAAAGTCATCAAATTTTGTGTAAATTGTGTGTTCTCTTGTCTCTGCACTAGCTATTCCATTTTTTATGTACATATACTGCAAGTATGTGTACAAAAATATGCGTAATGTTATTCTTATTCTCCTGTTCTGGTAATGTAATATTTAGCTATATGTAATAGTAAGTGGTTACACCATTTAATTTGTTTATCACTAATATCCATATAAATGAATCCAATTAGCAGCAGATTTGAATGATTATCACACTAATAGCAGTTTATCATACTAATACTTTTTAGTACTAACCAAACATTTGGTTTAGACCAGTAATGTAGTTTAGACCAAATAAAGTTTAAGTTATATTGTGTAGTTTTGATGGTGATTGTAGCACAGTTGTCAGATCAGATGTGGGTCAGAGTAACCAAGATAGGTAATTGTGACTGTAAAGCATCTAGCTGCAGTGTTTAGATGTCGTCTGATGTTTGCTCTCCCTGTTACAGATGCAAACAGAGTTGGAGAAGAATATATCAAAGGAGTTGGACTACGGTGAGTCATTTCACCAAACTAAACCTTCAGATTCTCAACAGATTCATTTAGGTCTAAAACACCTCGTTCATGATCCTGATCATGCACATTTATTCTAGATTCACTTGATGGGTCTGTTGTGGCTTTATAAAGGGATATAATTGTCAATTTTCTTCAGTGGCAGGAGAATTGGAAGGAGGTTCTGCTCGTATGTCACCTGTGGGCTCAGCCTCTGGCTCTCAGAACCTTAACCTGACCCTGGAACAGCCCGACCCTGTGAGCAGAGCTACTCAACAGTACCTGGAGGTGCTTAAGAAAAACTACATGATCTGACTCAGGGTCACTCCACACACTGTAAACCCAATAAACACTAACCTAATGTTTCTGACTCACGAAATAACTTAAAACAGATGAGGCTAAACAACGATGAATCATGGGAAGTGCCTCATTGAGAATGGGACCATCAAGTAATTTATCGTTTATTGTCTTCTCATTGGCTTCAGAAACATCATGCCAATTTACGTTTACAGAAGCTGGTGTTTTATTGGAATGGTTTTATTGTGGTTAATGTGTTGGAACTTTCCCTAGAAGTTATTAATGCCTGTAAAGGGGGTCAGTACACATTTTTGTACACAATTTGTGTCAAATATATTACTGTTGTGGTTTTGAATGACATGACTTACCCAAGACAGACATATTCTTGTTGCCGACATAAAACAGTTGTGGCCCTAACTCCAACATCTGATTAGCTGATAGGAATGTTGTTGTTCCATATCCAACAGTTCATCCAGGAAGACATTTTATTTGGAGATTTTTGGTCACCTAACACAAATGTTCTCCACTGTGCTCAGATTTGGTTCTGCTGGTTCGGACTATATCTAGCAAGACAGATAGACTTTACTGAAGTCCCACAGGGTACAAATGAGTTAATCAATTTCTGTGGAAAGATTCGCTGATCAGGAAAGAAGCTGAATAAATTCTGTACATTATTGCTCTACTAAATGACACAATCATCAAAAGGGCCAAAGTTTTAACACTACAGTTCAGGAGTTTCTGATCTGTGATCAGGTGTAAAGTGACAATGCACTTGGTGCCTCAGGAGTAAATGAGTTGGTTTTGTTATCACTGAGGTCTACAGGTACGTGTGAAGTGCAGATTTTAGTGTTGTGTTTTTCCCACCAAGATTTGTATGCTGTTACAGGTCAGTTCCATTTTATTATAGATGGTTTTGTTTTGTGTATATATTTTGGCTGTTTCTGTAGTTAATGCATATTATACAAAGTGTTACATTTGTACTGTTAATAGTATTGCCAAGTAATAATGATGGTACATTCTACACTATTGTGCAATATATTCAACTTGTTTTAATTTTAAATGACAAAACTCTGATTTAGAGGTGATTTTTGTGAGAACAAATGCTATACTTGAATGAGACAAAACTAGACAACAGTCTGGTGACTGTGGTAGAATACATGACTATGTCACAGCTGCTGTGCTCAGGATATGAAGATATGACCAGGTCATATTTCCCCTTACACTCAAAAAAAAATTAAATATTTTACATGACAGAAAAGAAGCCTATTTTAGTACCACTAAGATGTGTGGGGTTGGATGGTGCTCTATGACCAGGTTGTCCTTGAGACATTTGCTTAGTTTCACGTTTGTTTTAGGTCTTTTGTAAAACAAATCATCTGTAATCCATTCCATACATTTCAGTATTTCTTTGGGAATTGAGATGTTTAAAGGTATAAAATGTAGGCCTTATTTTGTGTGTGTGTCATTATCTCAAATTGGTCTATAATGATGAGTTACTTGTAAAATGAATAGAAAATCAGTTTTTATTTATCTTATACAGGAAATGTAAAAGCACAAATAAAACCTCCCAGTTCTATGAATTCAGGTTGTGTTCTGTGTGTACATTTCAACACAGAATGCCATTTATGTCTTTGAAGTTGATGACATTATGAAGAACATACAGTGATGTCTACAGTGTGTTCATGCACTGTACACATGCCACATCAATAAGCTGGAGTGCTTTTAGCTTTAGCTGTATCTCAGTTCATTCTCCAGTTTGTAGATTTTTGCCTTAAGGGTCTTCAGCTCGTCCTGGACTTTCCTCGTGCGGTTGTTCGTTTGTCGCACTTCATGGAGAACCGCCAGGTCCTGATCAGGGCCTACGTTGAGCGTCAGCTAGTGAAGGAAATTAAAGTTACTAGCATAACTAACGAAAGTACAGTATTATAATTCATGATACTACCAACAATAATTTAATTTATTAAAAATAATGGACTTTGGACTTTACTTGTTTGCATGTAGCTGGACACAACATTTTTCACAAATAGTTTTATGGTTACACATAAACAGATTATATAGCATAAATGAGCTAAAAATGACTGACTTTAAAAAGTAGTTTCTCCACATCTTTGACTTTCTGTCTCAGGTGTTTGATATCTGTCTTGAAGCCCTCCACCTCCATGGCACGCCTCTTCTCCAGGGCTTCATAGCGTTGAGTCGTCAGCTGTAGACGCTTGGCTATCTTGTCAGAGCGCTCCTAAACACAACAATCAAAACGCTAATACAGCCTAAACGCTGTTGTACTTAAAGTATAACTGTCAAGAGTTTGCATACTTTAAATATTTCTCTGCCCACATCCCCCTCTTCTCTGATCTGGGACAGGTCAGTCTCCAGGGTCACGCACTGCTCTCTGTACATGTCAGCTAGTTTATGAGCCTGTTTTAGCTCCTCTTGCAAAGCCTGCCGGGATAAAAGACAAATCCACTTAGGAGACCTGAAGCAGTTCTCATCATGATAACAACACAGATGTTATCATTTATCATAAGGGGTCTTAGATAAAACGTATTCCTTTTCCCCTGAGATCCACTTAAAACATTTTAATTTTAACAACCCTTCTCATCGTGTCAGACATGAAGCTCAAATCAAACAAGACTCTTGATCTCTGACCTTGATTTCCTCTCGGTGGCTCTGGCTGCTCTCCTGGGCAGGCTGTGTGAGGAACAGAGGGTCTACAGATGGAGGTCTCTGCTCAGGGAAATTGCGGGTTTTTGTGAGTCTCTCCTGACAGGAGTCCAGTTCTCGCAATAGATGGTCCTTCTCAACCATCCAGTCCTTCTCATGAGCCCGACTTTCAAACTTTAGCTGCAGGAAGTCCTTTGTGCTCTCGTACAGAAGATTCTGTGTGCGCTGGAGTCTGAGAGAGAAAACAGTAACAGTGATGCTTGCCTCATTGCTGTCCAGTCATGGTTGATGGTCTATCTATTCATGTGAAATCTTAGGCAGCAAATTAAAGAGAAGGTTGTAACTGGAAACAGGACGATTGGATTGTTAAACGTACTTGTCAGTGAGGGCTGTGATTCTTTCCTGATCGCGTTGTTGCTGCACCTGTCGTTCCTCCAGGTGTATCCGTCTGTCCTCCAGAAGAGCCTCCACCTGCTCTTTAGCAAGCCGAGTCTGCTCCTCCAACTGAGCCTGCAGCGCTTCCACCTAGACGTCATTAAACATTAGGCTTTTCAGTGAATCACTGGACATTTCTAATAACAAAATATTTAAACAGTAAGGGTGTCATCTTCACACACACACACACACCTGTAGCAGTAATGTCTGGTTGTCTCTCTTGTACTGCTCTGTAGCATCTTCTCCTTTAGAGGATTTCCTGCTTCCTGTAGTTTGAAGAGCACCAATGTTGAAGTGTAACAGCTTCACTCACTGCTGGTATTCAGTTCTCTTGTCTACATAATCCAGCCTCAAAATATGAGAATATTAATTCAGCCCATATGACTATATATGCTTTATGTAACTGAAAAAGCTCTACAGCTAAACTTTAGTTAGAGGGGAGGAGGGTGTCAGACCTTTTGCTGATACAGGCTTTGGTTTTGCCACCTTTGAATCCTCCTGTGATCTTGGCTGGATCTTCTTTTGAGGAATAGTGACCTAAGAACCGTGTTATCACAAAACACACAGAATGTCTCAAGACCAGTTTGACGGCTCCTGAAGTCTGATGAAAACAGAACGCTAACCTTGTGTGAGGGTTCCTGGAAAAAATATGTGATCTCGCCTGGATCTGGACCCACAAGCGCTAAAAGATGCTGGATCTTCTTACGGTCCTCCAACTCTCTGTGGTGGGATATAAAGAGTATAAACATCACTCTGTGTTTTGTCTGAGTTCAGTCATTATCAGTCCTAGTGATGGGGGATATCTGACCTGATTTTGAGGCGGTCGTTCTCGGCATAGAGTCGGAGCGCTTGCTCTCTCTCCTGGAACAGATAAACCTGCATATCACTGAGAGCTTTCTGGAGCTCAGCGATCTCTTCCTCGCGTTGACTTACCTCCCATTGCAACTTATGCTGCAGAAAAACACAGCATTATAAACATGCACAAGCCAACACAGACACACACATGCACACGCAGCGTTGCATTCAGTCTATAAGATCACACCTGCTCCTCCGCGGTGCTCCTGTATTTCTCCAGCAGCTGCAGGAGATCTTCATGTTCTCCATCAAATTGCGCCACCTTCTGCCTGTAGAACTCCAGCAGCTCACGGGACGGCCGCAGGTGCGCCAGACGCTCAGAGATAGAGGGCAGCGGAGACTCCAGCTGCGGCCGCTCAGGACTGACACCAGCACAGAGCATGTAGTGTAAGTACATGTAATATGGCAACACCGTGGTATTCTTTAAATGACATTGGAGTCTCATGTAAATTCTATGATTTCGTACCACGCCATATATACCCTTTTGCAGGTATTACTATTTTATAATATTGCTTTACTACAAGGCTTTTACTAACAGCACTTATTTGTAATGGGGCAGAATAAATGCAAACCAGATTAAATAACTAAGTGTATGTAACAATGTATAAAATATACCTTTCTCTTTGACGAAGCTTTGTGGGCGGGGAATTCATCATCACAGTTTTAGTCTAAAATTAAAAAACAGACTTTAATGTGCTGTACTCGTTAAATACACGTGAAAAATAAAAAATACGCCAGTTTCTTAAACATGAGCTTCGGACGGTATATTGATATTTTATCAATAAGCTCGTGTGAAAATCTTAAGTGGAGGAAATTACATTAAAACATAAAATGCAATAAATCAAAATACACCATTGTGAACGGATAAAGCTCTTCGGATCATACGTGTTCAGGATGACACGTTTGTGGTTGCTATGTAAACGGTGAAGCTGGCGGTGGGGAATTTAAACAAAGCAAAACAACGATTTATTAAAGCGAAGTGCAACGATTTTAACTTCAGCAGCCATAAAACGTAGTTCAACTTACGAATGCAAATATGCACCTAAGAGTTATTCTTATATAATTAAATCGAATTATAATAAAGTTGTTAATATTAACATGCCTTTGGACTATTAACTTGCAGATTAGTCTTTAAAAAAACTTACCTCGTGTTTACATAGAAAAACAATTTTTAATATTGTTAATTTAATATTTGTTTAACAGTTACCTTGTGCTTGAGTCCACTTCGGTTTCAAAACACGCCGGTTATAAACCGGAAGTCTGGCGCTGTGCCCCGAGTGCGTCCACGCTGCGCAGTATATGCGCAAACATTAGCGCTGCCCCCGTGGGTGGTGTCAGACTGCGGCAGGCGCATGTCATTTCTTCTGCCTTTGTTACTAACACACACCTCATGGGGATTGATTTAGATAAGAGCCACTCACGGATCCCTGCGTGGCCTGTAGCGCTAGAAAAACATGTATGGTAGCTTGTAGCTCGTGAGCTAATGGTTAGCAGTACCGAAGGGGTTATGTTGAGGTCACAGTAGAAACATTTTCACATTTGTTTCTGTCTCTTTACTGTACGAAGATGGCAGAGATCTTTTCTCGCTTGAATATGTTTAAACTCGGGTTGAGAGTCGTGAAATTGAGCAGGAAAATTACAACTCATGCTACTGCGTCTGCGCAGATGATACGCCGGTACAGCACAGTGAGTCACGTTTAGTTATTTACTGATTAACCATCATAGAACAACATAAGCCAGTAATACACTAACGCCTCAGCTCACAGCAGAGAGTCAATACTAGGTTTATGTTTTCATGAGTTTGGGACAGTGGTTTGTATGATCCTTCATGATCAAGACAGACCCTGGCTGTGTCTTAAAACGTAGTGAGGTGGCTACATAGATAGCATTTGAGGCTAAAAATATGGCAAGATTCACAAAATGCTGTATGTGCTTTAAAAGCAAAATTCAGCAAATTTTCTACACATGTCTATTATTAAAATTGGTATATGAACTTACGCCTGGATTTCTTTCAGGTGAAATGTCTCCCCTAAATAACAGCAAACATTAAGGGTCATGGTTAAGTTTCACTTTTGTTTTGTAAAAATTAAGCGATAATATTCAAGTGTGTGCTATTTTAAAGCGGGAGTGAACTTGTCACCTTGTGTAGGGGTGGTGAGGCAGTGTTAACAGCTAGCTAAAAGATTGAAGGTTTAACCCATCATTACCATTGTGTTTGTTTAAGGTTAACCTCTGGTTACTCCAGATAATAAACTACTGACTACAACTACAACTTGGTTTGAGGAAAGTGAAACCATGTCAAATCTTGTGTTTTAGCAGGACCGTGGCTTGTTTGGGCTTCTGTTTGACATTGATGGAGTGTTGGTTCGGGGACGGACGCCCATCCCTGCTGCTAAACAGTGTTTCAGGAACCTGGTGGATAGAAACGGAAAGTATAAGGTTCCTGTGGTGTTTGTGACGAATGCTGGGAACTGCATGCGGCAGGCCAAAGCGGAACAACTTTCTCACCTTCTTGAGGTGGAGGTGAGACTTCAAAAGCCTTCTGACATCTGTTGACAAGTGTTACAACATAATTAAACCTTTCAGCTTATTTTAGTATCGTATTATGTCGTTTAAATACAATATTTGACGTGGTTCTATATATAAGTAATGAAAATAGACCTGTTCACAGGACATTTGATCTCTCCACACAGGTGTCACCAGACCAGGTGATGCTGTCCCACAGTCCCCTACGGGTCTTTACTCAGTTCCACGACATGTGTGTCCTGGTGTCTGGACAGGGACCAGTTGTGGAAGTTGCACACAAGTATCCTTTTCCCCTCAGATGTAATTACAGTGCAATATGAATTGATGAATTTTCATAGTAACACATTATGTTTGATGGTATTGCAGTTATTAAGATTTTCACCTTTTGGATGATAAAAGTAGGTGAAAATAATCCCATAAATTTACATTTAAAGGAGGGACCTGCACCAAATTTAAAGAGCAAAATATCATAGAGACTTTGGGGTGGAGTTCTTTTGACTCTTTGGACCAATAAACAGCCACCTAGCAATGGCCTAGCAAGCACCCAGAACACCCAAGCAATCCCATAGCAACACCTTAGTGACCATTCACAATACCGTAGGGACTTTGTGGAGGTGACTTTTGCATAGGGAAGCACCACACTTCTACAAACCTAGATGAAGCATGTTGTTAAACATGTTGATTACTTCATCAAACAACCTAGAACATGAGGTGCATCCTCTTTACATCCGGTTTATCCTTGACAAAATAAACTCCAGTGTAGGTTTTAAGAACGTTGTGACCATTGACATGCTCCGGGAGGCTTACCCTCTCCTGGACATGGTGGACCATCATCGCAGACCCAAAGACATGGTGACGAGAGATAATTCTTATAATATGTCTATTATGAATGTTTAGTTTGCCAAGCATCACAATTACTACTGTAAATACTTAGTTTTAGGGAAACACCTGACCCTAACTGACTGTTTAATGCACACATTATTTTACAGATACCCCCATCTAAGAATTTACCACCAGTTGAAGGTAAATTTTAATCCACAGGTATTGCTTTTGTTTCTAACTTATTTTGCCTCTCTAATTTGTCATTTGTCTTCACGTTGCAGCTGTTGTCTTGTTTGGTGAGCCTATCAGGTGGGAGACCAACTTACAACTTATTGTTGATGTTCTTTTGACCAATGGGAGGCCAGGAAACCCTGTGACATCACTGCATTACCCACATATCCCTGTACTGGCCTGCAACATGGATCTGCTGTGGATGGCCGAGGCGAAGAACCCGCGGTTAGTACTAACACTCAATTATCTCAAATCTGTAAAGTTTCATATCATGAGAGATGTTAAAGTTGATATGATAACTCATTTTATTCAATGTAATATGTATATACAAGCTTAAAGTATTAATGAGGGCTGATGTTTCTAATTGTTATTAGATTCGGTCATGGCATGTTCCTCGTCTGTCTGGAAAATATTTATAAGAAGATAACTGGCTGTGAGCTAAAATATGAAGCTTTGATTGGGAAACCCAGTGTGGTGACTTATAACTACGCCGAACTGCTCATTAGACAGCAGGCAGAGAATCTGGGCTGGACCCAACCTGTGGAAAGACTGTACGCCATTGGGTGAGTCAATAATTCTAATCTACTGATTGGATAAGCTCATGGAGAGTATTTGCTTTGGGTTAATCAATTTGGTGAACGTGTTGAACCTTTGATTATATATTGAACAGCAGAATTTCAAAATGGCCCTGAACCTCAATCTATATTGTATATGCCCTTTAACGTTCCAAACCTGTAGGGTATTTTAAAAGAAATGAGATCATTTAAAGGATGTTTGTGCTGTGGTTTTTGAGATGAAGAGATTGATTTTTATTGTGACGCTTTAAAAAGAACAAGCAAGTGTGTGCAAAAATCAATTTAATTAAAAAATGTTCCTTTATTACGAGGAAAGAAAGAAGTATATACAGTAGTATAGTAAGTAGGAGAGTAAGTAGTTCATTTTTAGTTCTACATGACATGTTTTAATGCTTGTTTCTTTCACAGTGACAATCCTATGGCGGACATATATGGTGCAAACCTCTACGACCGCTACCTCAAAGCCATGAGTCGCACCCGTGCCCAGGTGCAAGCGCACAGCAGCCCGGGCGGCCAAATCACTGGAGACCTCCAGTGCGAAGTGTTTGATGATGCCAAGTCTTCTGGACAGGTGGCAGTTGGGGGCTCGTTCGAGCACCGTCTGCCTGAGGGCTGCAGCTCTATCCTGGTCTGTACGGGTGTCTATAGCCGCGATCAGCAGGATTTGCCTTCTGACCCTGAGCAGACGGTCACAGAGCAGCAGATCTTCCATGGTCACCGGGACTTCCACTTCGACCCCAGCTTGACCAAGCCATCCTTCATGGTCCATGATGTTCGGGAAGGAGTGGAGCTGGTTTTTCAGTTAGAAGGTTGGCCATTAGAATAAATCCTCTTACGCCATATCTACACCAGACAAGAACGCACTGATTTGACAAACTTAATAATATAATCAATGTTTTTGTCCGTTGCAGTTGGCAGAAACCCTGTTTCTATTTTTGACCTATGCAGTGCTATTCTGATCAGTTTATTTTCTACATCCCACTGAAATTAAATGGCATTTACTTCCTCTGGCCTTTAAATTTAACTTTTGTTTTTAATCATATGTAGTTTTGTAGAAATGCTACCATTTTAAGAACTTTTATTACAATGCTTTTTTGTTGAACATAATTCCCATTTTGGTTACAGAATTTTTGACATTTATGTTTGCTGTAGTTTAATATCAAGCACAAGTCAACGCACATTGTTTAGGTCTGGTGTAGACGGGAGGCTCAGTTCAAAATCATGTCTTTAGATCTTGCAACCGTACAGCGAGCCTCATTTGTGCCACAAGCAAACCAATTTTTTGTGTTTACTGTTTGGAAAATCGTCACATGGAATTGAGGGTAACAATTTACACCACTGTGTGAGAGTCTTGCAGCATTTCTGATTTCTTACACTAAGTGTGAATCTCACAGAGTGTGCAATTCAGGACATGACCTCAGGCCACAGTGCTGTCAGGTTTACACTGTTGTGGGGACCTCAGCGTGTGACTATTGTGAAGAATAATTCATGCGTGAAATGCACAATGAGGTTAAACACGTAAAGGGAAACATTCATCCGTAAAGCCATACTAGTTAAAGAAACAGCGCAATGCCATTGCGAGTAGAGAGGTTGTTATGTGTGTGAGTTCTCCCAAATATCAGCCAATGAAGTTAACGTGTATGTTGGTTTGTCTAAATGTTATTACAAGGTTTGCTGTATATTGTACCTCCTACACAGAACAAATGCTTGTGTTCTGTGTGTGCACAGTTTTTAATTGTTGGGAATTGTTGTTGTTAAAAATGTTTTTTATGTCCACACCATGAAACAGATGTTTGTCACAGAAGTCTGTGGTTGTCGTGTAAACGTCTCGCTGTTTTTTAACATCTTGCTCCATATTCTTTTAAACAGTTAAAAACTGTAGAATTAATTCTCTGTTATTATTTACTCACCCACATCTGTTCTGAATCGCAATAATTTATTGTGTAAATTAATCATCTGGTCTGCTGTCCATGATTGGTTTATAGGATGCATGATTTTTTTTAATTGTTTATTTTTAACACATTTTAAGAGTATAATACACAAATTCCTTAATATACCCTAACCCACTAAATGTGTTGTTTTGTTGTTTTATACTGTATAAGACCAGTTGCAGAAAATATCCCAAAAGTTTAACTCAAATGTTATACTAATATACATGTTGTAGTTAATTCAATAAATGCTAATTGTTTGAGAGATCTGATTTGTTTGTTTACATAAAAAATGTTGTTTTGGTGCCTTCCACTTTTGTCAGAAAAATACATCTGGCATGATAAAAAGGATAACATACTCTTCTTTTAATCCAAGTGTTCGTATTGGTTGTCCACCAACTGGTTGCTTGGTCCAGTAATATTGGACAAAAATCCAAGGTAAGGAAATATGGTAAATTGCCATCACACATCACTTTTGTCAATCAGCAGTCACATGACTTCTTCTCTGGATGTCTCTCATCTTCTATTGGATGAGAATTGGAGTGCAAGAATACACTGGGTGAATCTGATCGGTTGTCCTGATGGACGATGCACCCGTGTCTTACTATGAGTTCCCGAGCCATCAGTTCAAAGGCTTGCTTGATGTTGTGGTGATGTTTGGCGGAGGTTTCCAGCGCTGCTAGTGCGCCCTTCTGCTCTGCTACCGTGCATGCGTCCTCAAACAACACCTGCCTCTGTGACTCCAGGTCACACTTATTCCCTGCAAAAAGATTTAAGAATAAGGTTTCCTTTTTTACAAAATGTACAAACACATTTCGGCTTTTAAACATGTTAAACCCATTTAACTTTCTTGTAAGAGTATCTGGAAAACTTAAATATTGCTTTTATTTTTTTAACCAAGGACCAAGTCTAATTTATTTTCTGTTATTAACATTATGCCAAAAAAAAAAACATGAATGCAGAAGCGCTTAATTATAATTTATATCACTTCTAATTAAATCACGACTGTTTTCTGAGAACGGTTACTCAGCTTGTTACTTTAAAGCTTGTATTACAAATACATACTGGACATAGTCATACTCTAGTCTGCACTAAAGAAACCAAGTAGAATTAGAAAATAAATGGACTATAAAAAAATAGAATTTATTCTTTATAGTCCATTTAAAAATAGTCCACCTTAAAAATAGAAAATTAAAACTAATGTGAAAGTCAGTTATAATCAGCAAACTTCTCTGACCTATCAGAACAAAGACTACATTGGCGGCGCCATACTGCTCCACACCCTGTATCCAGTAAGGAAGCGAGTCAAATGTGGGTCGTCGGGTCAGGTCGTAGGCGATCATGGCACCGTGGGCACTTCTGTAGTAGCTCTGAGTGATGGTGCGAAAACGCTCCTGTCCCGCCGTGTCCCACACCTGCATCTGCTCTCCAAAGCATAACAAACAAAAATGACAAGTTCTCATTGACTTAAATGTTCACACAGCAGTGGAGGCTTTGATTTTTCAGCCAAGTAATCTCATGGCTTTTCAAAGGAGATCTCTATTTTGATATGAACTTAATTTTTTTTAAGATTACTATCTGAGCTATGCTAGCCACATTCATTTTAGAGATCTATATTCTTACGAATGTTTTATAAAATTTCGTATAGTTACGGAATTTTATAATTTGTGTCTACTTATATTTTTTTAATTGGATTATTGGAAATTATCTGACACTTAAACATTAACTAAGAACTCAGTTGTCTCCTGAGCTATGAATGTGCACTGAGCAGCACAATTGACCTCTGAGTTAAAACAAAAGGATAAATACCTGTTTGACCTGCAACAACTATTCTGCAATGATGTAATCGGTGATTCAGAGGAAGTGACACGTTCACCATCTTAAACTACATCAAAAGAGTTTTCCCAGAAAATCTTTCCATTTATTAAATGAATGATGTCGTGAAGTTAAACAAGGAAAATGTTTTATGCATGTTGTTTTATTAAAATGTTTTATTAAATGTTTCTTTGTCTATGCACTGAATCATCTTTTAAGTAACATCAGCTTTTACAATGTCTATATAGACAACTAACTTAAACACCCTATACAGCCAAACCTTCTTGATAAATAGAAGCTTCTTTAATGATCCAAAGAACAAATAAAGAACATTTATTCTGTTGTAAATCGGTGTCCTTACCTTCACTCTTTTGCCATCTATGTCCATGGTGCGCACAGTGAAGTCCACGCCGATGGTGTTGTGGTTGTCGCTGAAGACTCCAGACGTGAAGCTATGGATCATGCAGGTCTTTCCCACGTTGCTGTCACCAATCAGTACGATTTTGAACAGATAGTCACAGCAATCTTCGACCTCTTCACCTGTGGACTGCATTTCTGCAATAAATACTTGCAGGTCGGCTGCTACAGAGCTCAAAAACATAAATCCAGGGCATTCATAGCACAATATAGAAGGTTTAACGCCATTTAGTGCCAAGAATTAGTGTTCTTAAGCTGCACTGAAAATACCCTGTTAAGAAACCCAGTCTCCATACTGCCTGTATGTAGTTAACTAGCACACAAGTTAGCTGCAATGTCAACAGTTCAAGCCACTGTTCTGTCAAAGGCAAACAGACACACCCCTGTCTACCTGAGCCTGGAGGTGAGACGTCCAGCTGCCTGCCCACCCGCACCACTGCATCTCTGGGAACTGCAGTTTGTTTGCAAATATTGCGATCTGTTGAGACAAAAAACATTGCAATACATTCACACTATGCATTTGGAAAAGCTTGTTTTCTGTCTTACGAACAGTCTAACCTGATTATGGAGCAAAAACAGATGACTTTAACACATCTGAGCTGCATTTCAATAAAGCTCTACACTACAGATCAAAAGCAAAACAACACTGCTGTCTTGAAAAGTGACCTTTGGTCAATAGAACAGGATATAAACAAACTCACACAGACATACACTGCCCTTAATGCATTAAATCCCAGATTAGATCTGAGAACTGCTATATCTGTAATACAGACAACTAATAATCAATACAGACCCCAGATCAGTTTATCCAGTCATCCTAACTGTCTTTTACCTTCTTGACTAGCAGTAGACACAACAATGACCTACAACTTTTCTAATAACTAAATACACTCAGTCTTGTATTTCTGCTGAGAGAGTAAAGCAATATTTAGTAAAACTTACAGTATTTCTTGTCCTGCAAAGTATTTTCTGTGTTTGCAGTGCACAGCAGTAAAATCTACAGTATTGTCTGTGTAAACAGAGTACAGTGGTAAATGTGTGACCCCCCCCCTCCCACACACACACACGATTACGTCATCCATTGAATGAACTACAAGGCACAGCTGGCCATCTGAAAATATACATGTCTGTCTTAGGGCCAAATTTGGCCCTCAGCCTGGTCTAGAGGTCAGAGGTCTTTTGTATCTGTTCACAGGATGACTCCACAAGTCTGGAAATGCAGATAAGCTAGTTGATGACTTGTTCTATCTCTTGAAACCTTCTTTTGTTAAAGTGCAGCATACTATGAGGTACTAGGTATGAGTACAAACTAAGCTTGTTTTAAAAGATACATACATTAACAATATGTAAATGTATAACCAAAGACTTTTACCTCTGAAGATCGAGCAAGATAGGTGATCACTAAACAATTTATTAACATCAAGGACCTTTCTGGTGATCATTTAAATTGTCCTGCCATGTGATAGATTACTTCCAGAAAAGTGCATTAAAAGTGCTTATATTCCATTTAGTATTTTAATTTGAGGTCATATGAACTCCATGGACATGTTCACACAACATTTCCAAATATCTTTTATTTGAATAAGAAAACTGTACAAACAAAACAATGCAGTTGGATTTCTATTTCCCCAACCCTAAATTCATAAAAGATTAAACCTGCAGGTTCACAAATCTGTCTCTAGATGGACTAAACATGACACATAACATGTGGATTCTGTATCATCAAGCACACAGCTTAACTCAAATATTTAATCGAAAAGGACAAATATTTCATCTTGATTCCAAGTAACTAATGAGTCATTTTTCAGACTTGTTACACAAGTCTTTAAAAAATGCAATGCTGGACTCAAACCAGCAGATGCCAGTATCACCGTCTTTTGCAGGCAAAACTGAACGTGTCTTTCGGTCTGTAGGTGAGACAGAGGCTTGACTGGCTCTTTGGTGGTCCAGGTGTTCTCTTGCGTGACAAACATTTCTTAGGCGTTCCGTCTGGCTGTGGAACGTGAATGGGCTTCCATGGAATGGGGTTGACGAAGCTCGGTGATGGATAATTTACATTGTTATAGTTGCCTGAAAGCAATAAAATTAGAACTTCACTATCTGACATTGAATATAGAAGACATTTATCTTGGATATGTGGAATAAAAAGTCATTTGTTTGTTTATAAAGTATATATTGTGTAATTTCCTCACCAGCTGAGCATGAAGACCGACGCCTTTCCTTTTCCTTTTTTCCTTTGGTTTTGACTGCCTCCAGCCATTCTTTAAAACTCTCCTCCGCCTTTTCTTTACGTTCCTGCTCTTCCCTCTCTCTCCTGGCTGTCTCCTCCTTTTGTAAGAACAGTTCACCAAATAAAATCTGCATTCATTTACTGCAATAACATTAATTCTAAACTAATGTACAGCTATCAACCATATGTCAAAATTTCAAATAATTCAGGCTGCTGTTTACCATCATAATGACCAGGCGAAGATTTTCAGTCACTGTATGGAAAAGATCAGAATGACCTTTAGGTGTGTCAAACAGAAAAGTCAAACCTTCTCCATCAGCATTCTCTGCATCTCCTCCTGCTTCTTCTTTCTCAGCCACTGTTTATATTTTTCCCGGGCTTTTATTTCAACCTCTGCACGTCTTTTTTCCTCCTGAAGTTGTTCTTTACTTTTCTGAGTCTCCTTGAAAATTCTTTCTTCCTTTTCCTGAAAACAAAAACAGTAATTCACAGCAGAAGCCCTCAAGACACCAGAGCCTCATTCAGACACCAATCAAAACAAGATCAAAGGAATAATGTTAATAATTGTCTTTGCCAATTGCAAGTGCTTTTAAAGATTTTGTCACCTGCTCTCGTTTCATTTGCAGCCACTTTTGAATTTTACAATCACTGGCCTCCTTCTTCTTCAGCTGTTCCCGCTCTAGTCGCTCCTGCTTCTCCTTCAGTGTGAGCGCCTGAAACACATCAGAACCTTTGAACAATGAAGCGGGTCAGCGTTATATAATTACACACACATTTCAAAACATTCAACAGTACGTGTGTCAGCTTACCTCCAGAGCTTTCTGCTGTTCTCTGACACGTTCCTCTTTGGCTTTAGCAATGAGCCACTGTTCCCAAGCACTCAACTTGAACTCCACAGCAGACGATCTGTCTGCAGGTGTGTCAACTTCATTCCTTTAAACAAATATTGTGATAGGACATGGATGAAGGGATGTGACAATAGCATGCTGCATTAGAATGGGGGTTAAAACACACATAACTTGATGTCCATTGTTCATGAATATTAAAAATTGGACAGATAAATTCAGCATGCCCAACCATTCAGGCAAAATGATTCCTCGACATTGCTCACCTGGTGCCCTCTCCTGGTGCAACATCTTCACTCAATGTGACGCTGATGTTGTGAGCAGGCTGAGCTTGATGCGAGTCTGGTTCCTCCTCGGAGAGCTCAAAGCTGTCGTGATAGATGGGAGACAGCAGGGAAGAGGTGGAGTCACCCGTGGATTCCACACTCCTGCTGCGCTGCAGGACGCTGGATTTGGTTTTGAGCGGAGTGGACGTAAAACTCTTGGAAGAAGAAGATGGAAAACCTGACATCATCACCGATCCTGAGGATGCAGAGAAACCATGTCAAACATGAGCAGTATGTGGTACCACCTCATACTTTCATATATACCACATTATATAATGTATAGTGATGGTATGTATGGGGAAGTTGTATGTAACTATAAAGGTTATGAAGCATAGAAAGTTTAATTACAAGAATATTTATTTTATGAATGGCTTTATATGGTTTCAAAACACCCATTTTAAAACTGAAATTTTTGAAAAATCTATTATCTGAATCTAAAATGTCAAAACTATCATATTTTTGCGACAACATTAGAACAGGGTTCAAATTTAACCAATTAAGTTATTTTTAACTGAAAGGTTCTACATGGATATTTGTATTTGTATTCAAAAACAATGGCTTGATATTTTCTGTTTCACAACCTTATTTTTATAATTATTGTACTTACAGGCCAAAAATATCAGCACCTATGCAATTCTGTCAGAAAATGCAACCCTTCTCTCAGAAAATTGTTGCAGTTGCAAATGTTTTGGTACTCAACATGTTTATTTTTTTGGTTTGCATTGGAACAACACAAAAAAACAGAGAAGAAAAAGTCAAGTCTCATTGCTGGCCATTTCAGAACTCTCCAGCGCTTTGTTTGTAACCATTTCTAAATGCTTTTTGAAGTGTGTTTTGGGTCATTGTCCTGCTGGAAGACCCATGACCTCTGGTGGAGACGCAGCTTTCTGACACTGGCCACTATGTTGTGCCCCAAAATTCTTAGGTGATCATCAGATTTCATGATACTGTTTACACAGTCAAAGCATCCAGTGCCAGAAGCAGCAAAGCAACCCCAAAACAGCTTTAAACCTCCACCATGTTTAACTGTTGGGACTGTGTCCTTTTCTTTGAAGGCCTCATTTCTTTTTCAGTAAACAGTGCCATGATGTCCTTTACCAAAAAGCTCTAATTTTGTCTCATCTGTCCACAGTACATTCCCTCAGAAGGATTGTGGTTTTCTCACATAAGTTTTGGCAAACTGCAGTCTTGCTTTTTTATGCCTTTGTGTCAGCAGTGGTGTCCTCCTGGGTCTCCTACCATAGTGTCCCTTTTCATTCAGATGGCGACAGATAGTGCGAGCTGACACTGTTGTACCCTGTGTCTGCAGATCAGCTTTTTTTGTAAGGTAATCTGGGTTCTTTCTCCACCATTCGAACAATGGAGATGGACTTGTATCCTTGAGTCCATGTTTTCCCACAATTGTTACTCTCCTTTCTTTTCTCCATGCTCAGTGTGACACAACACAAAGGTTGAGTCAACTTTTATCAATTGTAACTGGTAGCAAGTGTGATTACTATATTGCCCAAACCTGTTACTTGCCACAGGCGTGTCTAAATACAAATTATGGGAGCACCACATGCTTGAAAATCAATTATTTCTTACAATTTTGACAAGGTGCCAATATTTTTGTCCAGTCCATTTTTGAGTTCTGTGTGAAATTTGATCAAGTTTGACTTTTCTTCTCTGTTTGTGTTGTTCCAGTGCCAACAAAAACAATAAGCACGTGAACACCAAAACATTTGCAACTGGAACAATTTTTTGAGAGAAGTGTTGCATTTTCTGGCAGATTTGCAAGGGTGGCAATATTTTTGACCATGACTGTAAATGTACTAAACCTTTAATAGTTTATTTTTTTAAGGGTTCATTGTTGCAACATACACTAAAGTGTGCCCTACAAATGATCAACGTGTTTAATAAACTCCATCTTTTATTCCTAAGTAACAAAAGCGTAAGTATAACTGTAGTGTATATACTAAATGATTATCACGCTATTTTCGTGTTCAATTGTATTTACACGGTACAAAAACCATATCCAAGTAAACATGGATGTAGTCCCATAGTACTTTTTAGTTAGTGCAAAACTGCAGCCATTGTCAAACACACCCCAAAGCAATGAAGATAGGCGCTGCAAAAGGGTTCAAACCAACTAAAATGATGTTTAATCACAACAGACTTTGACTACAATTAAATGAGATATATAACCGCAGTAACTAACTCACCCGATGGTCAGTTTAATCGCAAAATCTCTCGTGAGCTCGCTTTTGTTTTGCTTAAGGTGCGCGGCGAACGGCTTCCTTCCTATAGCCCCACCCCCATTGCCTTGAACCCGCCCCTTACACGTCAATACGTCTAAACGATTGGTAACCAAGCACGCCGATAACGGAAGTGTTGTCTCCTAGCAACGAAGCGTCAGCGTCTCAAAATGCAAGCCATGTTAATTGTTTTTATATTTTCATATATTTGGCTTGAAAGAACTTGCTGCAGTGAGAGTAGACCCAGTAACTCTCCTCATTGTTTAGGGAGAAAACTGAACGATATAATATGGGTTTTTGCCTTTTCTACATGTTGAAACATCCAGGAAAACAAGGTTTATTATTAAACCAACCGCTTAGCACTTAATAACTTCATCACATTGCTGATCACATTTTTTAAGTTTTTAAAGTTTTGTATTTTGTTTTGTTTGATAATTGACATTTACTTTGTGTGTATGACTATCATTTGAATTAGCAGAAGTTGCATGCAGTGATTGCTTAAGTCAAATCAACGTGATGGATGTTTGATAAAGACAAACCTTTATTGAGTTACCTTTTGATTTAAGCACAAATAAAAGCATCACTAGACAGATATGAACGCATTAAACATTTAAAAATAATATTCCGCTAAAATGTTGCCAAGTAATTCTAAAGAGCAATAAGCAAAAAAAAATACATATTTACCAGATAGATATCCAGTTTCTTGTGGAAGAATTACCATTGTGTCTACTAGTAAAAATGCTTGTAATTTGCATTATTTTACCACGTAATACAAATATTATCTGCATAAACTGTTTTCTGGTTTAAATGAAAAATCTACATTTTCCAGTGTGGTTTGACTTTTGGATCCCATGTTGAAAAACTCTGCAGTAAGCATGGCAATGCACATCGTTCTTTAGCTGTGAGCCGTAGCTCTCCACGTTAAATGTCTTTTTGGTCTCCTCCTGGTCAATACTGTGACACATGTTACTGTAACAACCATTCCTAACAGCGTCATGGCCACCAGTGAAGCATACACAGTGTAGAGGTTGTCCCCATAATGTGCCACATATGTTAAGTGGACTCTTCGCTTAAAACACAAGCCTGTGTTAACATCATGCGTTTCCCAGACCCTGCACCAATATAAGCCACCATCTCTAATTGAAGGCTTTAATATGGTTATATAGCTTTGAGGGTTAGATAAAATCAGTCGGTCCTTCATCTTCTCATTTATGAATCCACTTTGATTGTCTGTCAGCAGATGTTTTGAGCTTTTATTGTTTTCCCAATACCATTGTACTCTGTGAGTACCCCTGAGATTGGGGTGGCATGTTAAAATAGCTGTGTCATTCAAAGAGAATGTCATATGTATGGGTTCAAGATCAGAGCAAACAAAAACGTTAAGCACGTTATAATTCTTAGAGATGGTGTTACAGGTGTACCTTCCACTGTGCTTTAAGGTGACACGAGGTATGACCAGAGAGAAGTTACCAGTCAGTGTGTCATTCAACATTTCAGATTTGTCATCCTCACTCTTTATTCCAGGAACATAAAGACTATTAGGAGCCCACCAAGCTAATGCCATTTCTACGTCTTTAGCTAAACATGGCAAAGTGACACTCTGTTCTGGGTCCAAGAAGATGTTCTGTTCAACATTTAGTGATGTTTCTTTGTAGTTTTGGCATTGATTATCATTCCAAACGAGGCAACTGTAAACTC
The DNA here is from genome assembly GCA_036877575.1 of Botia almorhae. Lineage (NCBI taxonomy): Eukaryota > Metazoa > Chordata > Actinopteri > Cypriniformes > Botiidae > Botia > Botia almorhae. The sequence goes on along the minus strand of JAZGTJ010000203.1, from coordinate 139,740 downwards.
CAGTGTCAATGTCTAAGACATCTGAGAAATGAATTAAAGATCCATTGTTCAGGACTTGTAATCTACTTCTCAGTACATCTGGAAGAATCTCCATGGACACGTTGGTATCCAGAATCATTGTACTTGTCAATTTTTGCTGTGATACCTGTACAGTCTGAATCACTTGAAGAGTTTCTCCATGGCTGGGGTTAAAGTTCTGACATACAATGTCTGCAGGAACACCATGATACAAAAACTTCTCTTCTGCATTCAGCTTATCACAAGCTATCACATAAAAATGTTTTTTCTCCTGAAGATTTCTTTTCATCCAGCATTCAGACAAATACTCCTGATTTTCCGTAATGTGAACCATTAAGTTGGCATAATTGATAAATTTTGTGGTCCGTCCTAAAGATGGGTTGTCCGAAAATGGAGGCCTTTGTTGATCTGATCTATAGAAAAAAATCTCATCAGCCAAATCAACGCACATCATCTGCAGCGTGACCTCAAGACCCTTGGTTCCCACCACATAGTGTGGTTCTTGTACACGAAGTAGACCTGTGTTTATTGGGAGCATCAGTAGAAACCAAACCTTCACTGTGGCTGCCATTTTGATGTTCTTCTGTGTTTTGAGAGTAATGTCATGTTTAAGTACAAAAAGGTATTGCACAACATCCGGAAATCAGCAAAAATTCCGCTTGCAGATAACAAAAGAACTATTTAAGCAATCACAGGAGGTTAGCCGGTGTATGCTGGTCTCCCTGACCCCTTGACATGTACATTAAAACAGTTTTTCAGGTTGGGAAACCTGTTAACTACCTTAACTTAGGGCTGCACCCCAGTTCGCCTGCTTATAATGTGCCCTAAAAGTATGTACTGTTTTTGTTTACATTTCTTCATTTATTATTTATGTAATATTTACTATATAGTTTAATTTATTAATTCAGTGAAGCAACATCATTTGGTTTATTAATTCAGTGGAGCTTCACTTTCACACAATAAATTGTGGGTAATATCAGCCGTTAGAGTGTTCATGGATCTGCACTTTGAATTTTCACCAGAAATAGTGGCTTATTCAGCTACTTTAAGGTTACTCATTTCAACATACTTTGATTTGGGACATACTAATTCTAATTTTGAATATTTATGATGATATGTATATATTGAGTATTTATGATGGATAGTATGTGAATTGGGACACAGGGTGAATGAAGATGTTATTTGCTTATAAGTAGGGTTAATTCATGTGCACAGTTTTATTCTATTGCACAACATGGTTACTATCAGTTCTGAGGTGAAAATAAAAAAAATAGGTCAGCGATAACATGACTACATCCTGTCTTTTTTATAGAAGCTTATAAATGCAAACACACACAAAAACGTAATGCACCCAAATAATAGTGCAAATATCATGACTACTGAATTAAACAAACCCATAACCCTAAATATAACATTTCAGTCATAACTGAATTCATTTTGACTGGTGATTTGCCATGGCCGCTTAAAAAGAAAACCACGGATAGATGCATATATTGCGCTATAATTTAGTCAGTGGGAATAACCACTTAATGATTTGACAGTCAGAATGTCCTGGTCTGATGATTTCTGTGTTTTTGGGAAGTTTAGTTCTGCATGTCCTGACTTGCTAAATGATGCCCAGTTTGAATCACTGGTCATAAAATCCAGAATTTCCATCAACAGATGCTTGGCAACGTCTGTGACTTTACTTCACAATAAATATATCTGCAATTGAGCTAAGACAAGACAATCTGATATATTCAAACCAAAATGGATGTTTTCATTCACCTAGGTATTTTAAGTGAAAGTGACCTATTCGTCAGAATATGGTACCTGAAATGTGACCTCTGCATTTAACCCATCACTGGTGAGGAGCGAATACACACTGCAAGTCGTGAACACACACTGCAAGTCATGAACATGCACACACCCGGAGCGGTGGGCAGCACGTTACTGCGCCCGGGGAGCAATTGGGGGTTAGGTTAGTTGTGGAGAGTGTCTGGTGAGTGCCTTTGGAGAGTGTCTGGTGAGTCAATGTTTTAACTTTTTCCTGTTACAAAATTAGATTGTACAATAATTAAAACAAAAATGTAGTTACTTTATTATTCATTTAACAGATACTTTTTCAATATAATATAGATATACAAATGAAGAAGTATTTAACATTTTCACATTTAACATTTTTAACATTTCTTTTAATATTTTTATGCAGATCGTATAATTAGTCAAAATGTAAAATTTTTGTTTTGTTAACTCAGAAACATGCTAAATAGGTAATGTTTAATATTTAAGATGTTAAAGCTGTCGAACTGTGCTGGATTTTTTTTGTCCACCTGTTGAGGGTCTTTGCGTCAGGTGTTATTTTGGTGGGGCTCCCAGTTGCAGTTCAAGTGAAGGAGAACAGTGCAGTGGGGACAGAGGTCTTCTGCTTTCAGGTTGATCTCAGATCAGGCACACACGTCACTGATGGATTCCCTCAGATACTTAATTCAAACCCACTCACTGAAGATTTTACAGTGTTTTAAAGTGAATTCAACCCACAGCCCAGGTAATTAATCCATAAAAACAATCACATGACTCTTTATAATTCCACATTTTTCAAAGACATTAATTTGAAAATAAATGGAGTCTTTGGCTTGGACCTTTTGCTTCCAGAGGAAACCAGATCTTATTTGTGTCTGGTTTCAAACAGGTTGTTCTGACTGGTTCTACACATCTGGACTTTGAGGGTCCTGCAAATCACTTTGTATTTATATGTTCATACTAAAGGTCAAAGCAAATAACTAATTCATTAATTGGCCACTCGGAAATTTAAAAGGTGCCAATAATCCTCAAATGGCCAAATATAGGCTATATTATATTATTATTAATAGACGTGTGTAATCATTTTATAGTAATCAATGTGTTTTCTTCAGACACTTTTATCTACATCGTGGAGTTCATGACCCTGAAGAAAATCCCCTAACTGTATGAATCACATGTTCTAAAGCTCAGATTATTTGATCTGTTATTCACCAGTGACTATCATGATGAGATTGTGATCTGAGACCTTCAGATCCAGGGTTCATCATTGACAGCTTCAGAGGTTCTCTGTTCTCCACAAAACCATTTGATTATCTATCAGACCCCAGAAGGTGAATTCATGGTACTTACAAAAGGATATTAAAACGATCATGGTGTTCTGGACATGGTACCATGGCAATACAATATACGATAATATACCATGTGCGATGTACGATAATAATCATACAGTACCATCAATATATCCAAGTACCACTACAGTAAGCTGCTTTTTGGTAAGAATTTGGTGCTCATTAGTTGTTGGTTTTCTGTCTGTAGTTTAGTAATTTGTACTTTTTTAATCAAATGTTTTCATATTATATTATTTAAAAAACATTATTATTATTGTATTTTTTATTTTAGCTACATCTTTAATAGTTCTGTGCATGATGGAAACAACACATCTCTCAAACCAATTTTCATCCTTATAATAAACCTCAGTGACGATAAACCCCATTTCATGAGGTATGTCAAGACCACTGACACCCCAACAGACATTTAATCTTCATTCTCTGGTTCCCGTCACTAAGCAAGTGTTTATTTTTGCAGCACTCAGACGTTCTTCAGCTTGCCTAAGGAGGATGTTGTGGCAAACATCACTGCTGTTGTTCCAGAAGATTCAGTTTATTCTGCTTTCATCTTCTACACGTTCAGCACAAACAACTATCTGGCATATACAGCGATGTACCATTTTTACGTTTACATTTTTGATTGCAGTTCTGTTTATTGTTGGTCTAATAATGTAACACATCATTTACGATTTGTATGTAATAAAAGATGCAGAGTTGAATAGTATAGTTTTTTATTCAACTGTTCATAACCCATTTTATCTACTGTAATGTGACATTACATCGCCACAATCACCTGTACTGATATTGATGTGTTCACTGGACTCCTGTGTGTTAAGCACATTCACATTACATTACAAACATTCACTTTACATTCACATTTCTACACATTCAGCAGACTGTGTTTTACACCTTAAGACAAACGTTTAATTTTTGACACCAACATCATATCGTTTTTTTTAATTTACAGCATTCAGGAAAGTGGTAGGTACAAACAGATTATACACAAGTGAAAGCATATATTGACAGAAGTTATAGTATCTAATTTTAAATGGTATAATCACTTAATTGTTTGTGGTTGAAAGCACCACCAAAGAAGGAAATATTATTGGTAAATTCATGGACCTTGTATGGCTTTATTGTCTAGTGCTTATTTTCTATTCAGTGAAAGCAGATATTGTTGTCAAAAAAACACATTTGTTTTATTAAAGTTGTTTTATTGTTTAAAAAATATATAGTAAATAAATAAAATAAATACAATTTATGTGAAGAAAATATCACAGATAGGAATAAAATTTTTCAGCACAACAATTTAAAATATATTTTCATTTATGTTTGTAAAACAACGTTATATAGGTTTGGTACAATATCACATTTAAGTCATCTTTGCTATTGCAAGTCAGCAAATGCACTTCCTCTCCCACAGGAAGTGACTCAGAGAGAGAAACTATATTTTACAGATAGTGAGGTGATTGTTTATTACTGCTTATATCTATTGAATTTACAATAATATACTAAAATATTCAGGCTTACATGAACCTTTTCAAGCATTAGCATGCCACTTAATTGCAGTGACAAAGAGGGTTTATGAGTACAACAGTAAGTCAGGTGCCCGGCGATGGACGGATGCTTTTATTGTGTCCACACGCCTCCACTTAACCAGCCAGAGAGCAGCACACTGGTCATCTCAAGGAGACCCATCAGTCTGGAGTCTGAACAGCCATTAGTCACTAACAGAGGCAGGACAGCTGAGTCCAATCACACGAAGAAATAAAGAAACAAAGTAACAATTCTGGCCTGACAGTCAGAAGCAGAGACAGTGAGGGTGTGTCACTCAATGAGAAACCTCAGTTTTACAAGACTGGGGTTCCAATGAAAGCTACTAAAATGTCAGAGGTCTGAGACTCAAAGTCTCTCTCTGAGCAACTAAGCTAGTACTATTAATTGATTTAGTTGTCATTTTTTGAAGTAGAAAAAAATAACACTTAATACACCTTTAATTCTCACCTTATAATGTGTGCCTTTGTCAAATATAACTTGTTTAAAATACATATATGTATCACGTATATGTATTTTAGTCAGGGTCCTGGCTTCCTTGTTTTCAGTTCTTACTAAATTCTCATACAGGGATCCTGACAGCCCTGTTTTTGTGTCAGAGCATTATTTTTGGATCCTGACTCAGCTTGTCTTTTGTGGAAGCACATGGCCATTGTTTGTTTACTTTGTGCCATGTGCTCTCCTGTTGTGAGTCTTGACCCCGCCCTCTTGTTTCCTCGTTAATTATTCAATCTTTAGTTCATGCACCTGGTTTGCCATGTTACCCTCCTTGTTTGCCTTTTCATATTTAATGTGCTTATGCCTGCAGTCTTGTGCTGCTGGATTCCTTTCGTCCAGTGTGTACTGTGTCTTGCCTTATGTCTTGTTGGATAGAGGTCTGTACAGAAGGTCTGTATAGAAGCTCTCTGTGCCTGGGTTCTGTCCATTGCTGTTGCCGACCCTTCAAGATCTTTGAACAATGTTGTTATATGAACATTTTTGTTGTTTGAAATAATATCTCATCTAAAGCTAGATGGTTGAAAACGTGACAGTGTAAAAATTACCCTCATAGTTAATGTTTAAAACTACAGCTAAATTAAAGTTTCTTTCTCTTTTCCTGTGGTATTTAGTTCGAATCTTAACGAGCCTAGAACATTAATGAACTTTATACAGCTTCAGACCACCAGATGGCGGTATTTCTGTTATGTATTATAAACTGTTAGCTGTATAAAACTAAAATCTAAAATGTGCAGTGCTGGGATTCTCAAGGTCCAGAGTTGGGAATCAGTAATATAAGAGATTGAACTACAGTCTCTTTAAAAACATACAGTAGCTGAAACGCTAGTCAACAGGACTAAAGGTCGATGTGACTTTCTCCTTTGACTTATAAACATATTTAAAATGGCAAAATCAGCATTTAAATTTGTATTTAATTTTAATTCAAGTTCTCCATGATTATTTCATTCTGTTGATTCCCATTGGATTATTGTAAACACAAAGTTGGACAGAACATTACTCCCAGTTTTGCCCAAGAAAGGAGTTTGGAATAACATGAGAATACACTATGAAAATGTTTATATTTCGAATGAAGTTTTATAACATTTATTTTAATGGTCTAGCAGTTGTGTACCGCTTATCTACAGTAATACTGGACAAATCAGAACAGATGCAACAATACAGCCAGAAGGAAACCTCAAACCTTTATATAACAACCATCCAATTGTTTTCAGAAGGTCAAGCTGTGATTGTCAAACGTGTCCAAATTCAAAATTATTCAGTCTTAATCGTCTCCACATAATCAGCTCATAATGCCAAATGCTGTCAAATGGGATTACCCACAACCCACTTAGTCAAATCCTGCCAGTTTATCCATTTGCTTAATTATTATTTTGAAAAACACACAGAAGTTACAACACAAAGCATGGGCCATTTTATCCCCTCTATGCGTGCTTATAAAGGTATGACATACGTTTAAACAGCTCAAATGTGATGACGGTATTTTTACTGAAAGATTTGGGCAGGTTATCAAATGATTTATGTTTCCTTTTTAATTCATTAATTGGTTTTATTTCCGTTGGCTCTTTTTTTATTTGCTTTATTCACTTGTTTAATTTCATACTTGTTTTTGTTCTGTTGAAATAACATCAAATAACCTATAATACAATTTAAATAACACATGGCGTTTTGTACTTCGTGTATTTGTGTTATATATTACAAAAAAGGTCTTCCCGAATCAGTTTCAATAAACAACAGTCTCCCCTTGTGACAAATAGCATTATTCGTGTAGCCTACCTGAGTATAACATATAACTAGCAGATATATTAAAGATATGATATCGCTATAACATCATGACAAAGTCAAACCACGATGTTGATACATTGTTCCTTTGGTGTAAGCGCTGTGCATCTTTTCGCCTATTCATCTTCAGCTTCGTTCATCATAATGGGATCGTTCTAGTGTGTCGTGTCGAGTCCGCGCTGACGCTCGTCTGAACTGCAGCAGCGTTCCTCCTACGCAAATCCCGGGATGCTGGTTGCCATGGTTTCCCGGATCACATGCGCGGCTTTCCTCCTGTATCCAGCAGCAAAAAAGATGCCAGCTCGTAGATTCCCTGCCATTTATACGCCCGCAAATTAAAGGACACGGTCGGACACGAGCGGAAACAGGCTCGAATGGCTGAATAGCAAGAAATCCGTCGCGTCCTGTCGCGTTCTTTCTGACGCGTCTTGCGGGTCATTATTCTTAGCTGACGCGGCGAAAACGGGGGACAGACTTTTTTCTTTTACGCGCAAGATCGGGCCGAATTTTGCGCAGATTTCACGGGCGACCTGATCGTCAGGAATGAGTATAGAAATTCCCGAGGGTTTGACGGAGCTTCTGCAGAGCTTTACCGTGGAGGTCCTGAGGAACCAGCCGGGGGATCTCCTGGAGTTCGCCTTACAGTACTTTACGCGGCTCAAGGAGAACGAAACCCGCGGCGGGGCTTTTGGGAATGAGCACAATTCAGCCGGGCGATCGGGAAAAGCCGTCAACTTTATCGAGGAGGCCATGCAGATCGACTCCGAAAATGGAGAGGAAGATGATGATGATGAAGAATTTGTAGGTAATGAATTTGTGCATGCATTTTTCCTTTCATTCATTCGATTCATTATTGTCCTGCCATTGATGCGTATGAAGCCGCCTTTGTCACGTTACTGAGATCATCTTTTTCGTTGTTTACTGCTTTAGTTAGATACATTTCAGACGCCATTGATATGCATAATAATAGCCCATATTCATTCTTACCTGCGTGTTTGCGTTGCCTAATGATATGAATAATACCAATCTAGTTAAGAACAAAGTACCGAGGTCTTTTGTTCAGTGGCATCCCACATCCGTAATGACGAGATGTTTTTCCTTCAAAATAAGCGGTCAGCTCGTTGCAGAGGCGTTTGGAATACAGAATGCACCTGCACCACTTTTTAATTATTAATTTAAAGGTTCATTTATATTATTAATCAACATCGCCGTTTTATTGTTCAAAAGCTGACTTTATTATATGTTCATTCGTAGTGCGTAAATCAATTACGCTTTTTGCTGATGGAATCATTCTCCAGGCCCTGAGCACTGAGGCCACAATGCTTGCACTAAACTGCATTCATTCGTGAACGGTGCATGTGCATGAAGGCTATTGTATTTGAATGTTTCCTTTGAATGTGTTCATTTGCGTGTGTGTTGTTATCGGGGTGAATGTGATTTGTATTTGCATGACCACCCAATCATGCGTGTTATTTAGAGGGAAGCATCAATTATGTGGCACTCAGGAACTGAAAAGATTAGATTTATAGTCAGAATGAAAAACAGCTTTCTGGGTGCAAATGATCCATGTAGCGCATTATTGTGGCATGCTGAACATATTTCATAATCATAATATTCAAGTAAATCTCTCACTGCCTGTATTTGTCTCTTTTATTTGTTTATTCATGTAGCTCCAGTAATCAACAGATTTGTCCGGCGAGCATCTGGTGAGTTGTGTTTTCACATTGATATTTAAGCTAAAGTTTGAAATTTAGGCTATTGAGTTTTAAAAGCAGGGTTGTTCAAACATTATCTATATTCATGTTATAAAACAAAAAAACTAAAATACCATATTATGTACATTCATGATGAATCTAGACACCCTTTTGTGATCTGAATCAAATGTAAACAATATGTAAAGGGTTCTCGTGTTGTAATTTTCACACACGTACATAACATTGTCAAGTATATGTGCATCAGAGAAACTACCTTTATTCAGAGCTTAACATGAGCATACATTGAAAATGATAGCCTTACTGATAATTTAAGTTTTGTATAGCATTGTAAACTCAGTATTGTTAACTCAGTATTGTTAACTACATTTGGTAAGAGAATGAATTTGTCGCAGTGTAATATTCATGTAGAGTTTGTTGAGGATAACCTTGTTATGGAATATCTAAGTCTGGTTGTTGGATGTGAGTGTTTTTGCTCTTGTTAACAATTTACATTCTTGACTGCTCTTATAGACCGAATGAGAGAGCTCAAAGTTTAATTGACTAATGGAAGATCAGGTGTGTTTGCCAGAAGCCATGCAGAAGTGTTTAGATGCTGTAAAAATCTGCCCCTTGCAGATCATTCAATACCACACGTGAAGATGAATGGATTTTTAATGTGCTGTGGTGCCAGTACTGACTGACTTTGAGAGATATAGAATAATTATGATGAGGCCATGCAGGAGTGCTAGTGAATTAATAACAAATGTGTTAATAAGGTACAGGACGAGGAACATATTCTGTCCTCATTGGTAACAATGACAGACAGATAGACAGATATTCTATCTGCTGTACTCACATGTCTACTTAATGTCTCATATTTACTTAATGTCTCATACTCACATCACATGTCTCATATCTACTTAAATGGAAAAAAAGTTTTGCGTACTAAATTTAGCACTGTTTCTGACAATAAATCTGACAAGCCTCAAATTCTGAGATTCTGTTTCCTGTCTGCTTTATTTCAGTTAATATACGGCAGGGATGGGGAACCTTGTTCTGGATGGCCAACGTCCTGCAGAGTTTAGCTTCAACCATTACATTTACGCTTTTATCCAAAGCATCATACAGTGCTTTTAAAGTATACAATTTATCTGTATGTGTGTTCCCAAAACCTTTGCCCTGTTAACGCAATGCTCTACCAATTGAGCTATAGGAATTTACCAACCCTAATTAAACCTAAACCAGCTAATCAGGATTACTAGAAGGCTACAGGGTTAAAGCTAAACTCTGCAGGACACTGGCCCTCCAGAAACAAGGTTACCCATCCCTCCTGTATATTACGTGAAATAAAGCAGACAGGAAACAGAATCTCAGAATTTGAGGCTTGTCAGATTTATTGTTAAGTAACAGTGCAAATGTACGGGGGTGCAGAGTAGGCGAGGCCACCAGAACCCTGGGGGGGGGGTCTTCTACTAATCTACTAATGCGGGACACACCAATAAAATAATTGATAAACAGCTCTCTGCTTGTTTTGTCTGTATAGCTTATAAGAATATGCAGTGCAAAACGTTTGAATGTGTTCTATTGATTGACATTTATCGTCATGATTATAATATCAAGGGCAATAATCAATAACAATGTTTGTGTTAATCTTGCAGCCCTATGTTATTTGTGACTATTTTCTAACTTCTGATATGCTCCTTTGAGCTACCGCAGTTTAAAACAGCTCTGATGCTGTTTTGGTTCTGTGTATACGACAAGTTATCAGCCTTAGACTTTGGTTTTGTCGTTGTAAATTAATATTATGCAGTTGTTATGTAAACACATTATGCCACATGTGAACATCATTAAATAGTTTGTAAATAAACAAAAAAGCTTGATCAGATCTTCCTCAACTCCTTTTTTGACTTCAAATATTGTTTCACCCCAGAAACCTCTGACACTGTTTACTCACCCTTATCAACCTGTGTGTCTTACTTTCTTCTGTGGACTAGAGAAGATGTTTAAGGAATATTGGCTCCAGCATGCAGTAACTGTTAATGACAAAAAACCCCATAATGTCAAAAAAGAGTCAGCTGGTGGCTATATTCCAATTTGTGTGGTGATGAAAGGATTTAAGTGAATCATATATTTTGCTGTTAAATATAATAATAATAATAATAAAAACTATAAAAAATGAAAACACAACATAGAAGTTGTGTGGACTACGTTTATGGAACTGCTAAAAAGCTGCTCCTCTTTGACCAAATTCTTTTGTCTCCACTTTCCTTCGCACATAAAAGTTTGTGCAGAGGCGTATAACCCAGATGAGGATGAAGAGGACAAAGAACCAAGAGTGAGGGTCCTTTAAAAATTCAAACATTCTGTCTGTTCTTTGGATATTTGCTTTATATAACCCACAATGCTTTGCACTCAGGTCACTCACCCTAAAACAGACGAACAGAGACAAAGACTACAGGAAGCCTGCAAAGACATCCTACTGTTTAAAAACCTGGACCAGGTAAAATGAGAACACAAAATACAGGCAGGGCAGGTGATTTTTTCAGAAACATTTTTTGTTATGCTTGTTGGAAGTCTCTTCACATCTTTATAGCAATTACAAAGTAAAGTCGTCTAAAAATATTTATATAAAACTACCATTAAATATTTGTCCAATCATTGCATTTAGACTGGCTATCCTTCTTGCCTGTCAAACTATGTATATGCATAATCCACATACCCTGTTCATTCAGACAATCTTCCGTCATCATCAGCGTGGCCATGTGTTGGAGGAGGCATGGCTTTACAGAGTGCTCTGAATAGCTAGCTTGCTATTGCTAGCTTCTCTTCGAAATTGCCTACCTTTAATGAGTTGCATAAACTCTGTTGCGTTGCATTGCTCTGTGACAGCTTTGTTTGTCTGCATTGAAAACATCAAAGCTGCTGCATTACCTGAGAATGTTTACTAACCACGAACCAATAAGCTTTGAGCTTGAGGTGTGACCTTAACAACAGTAAAGAATTTCTTAACAGAAATCCATTGTTTAAACAGACTTGGTATTTGTAAAAAATGTTCTAAATGGTATGTTGGTACTACATATATGTTTTTACATATATAATAAAAGTAACAGGATTTTGTCAATAGAATCACTTTGTTTCAGTCAGACAGGGAATAAGGGACAAAAGTAGCTTTGCTGCATATCAAAAATAGACACAATGCATCTACATTCCAGCATAGTCAGCATTATAAGCCCCTTTCACACAGTTCTGGTAATTTACCAGCAAATTACCAGAATGACTTATATACAAAAATGTGTTATTCACACAAGCAATGGCGTTCTGTCTTTTTACCAGTAACAGTAATCCAGAGATAATCCTGTTCTGCATTCACACATAGTGCCACTGGAAATTACTGGTAGTGTTACAACTTCTTTAGTTGTAAAGTAAATTGCCAGGACTGATTTACCAGTAATTTCTAAGGACCCATTCACACATGCTTTCTTAACAGTAATTTGCCAGTAATTTACCAGTAATGATAGTGTGTGACAGGTTAGTAATTATAATAGGAGAGATTCAGTTTTGTAGCGTTACAATGCGCTAATGCACAGGTCTGATGTAACGACAGTGTGATGGGGAGCAGAATGTTCATTTTCGTGTGAGTAACTTCTTTCACACAGTTTTGAAAGTCAAAACAGATTGTTTTCTGCAAACTCACAGGAGCAGATTTCCCAGGTGTTGGATGCCATGTTTGAGAAGGTTGTAGTGACAGGAGAACACATCATTGATCAAGATGACGACGGCGACAACTTTTACGTCATTGAGAGGTGAGGAAAGCGCTAGATCAATCACTTCATCATATACTGTTTCACACACATCATCATGCACTTATTATTACCTTGCTGTATTTCTCATTTAGGGGAATGTTTGACATTGAACTGAAGGCAGACGGCACCACACGGACTGTGGGGTCTTATGATAACCGCGGGAGTTTTGGAGAGCTTGCCCTCATGTACAACACGCCAAGGGCAGCCACCATCATTGCTACCTCATCTGGAGCTCTGTGGTGCCTAGTGAGTGAATCAAACCCACTGATGTTTTTTAAAGTGTGTGAATTTGCTATTGGTCAGACAGACATGTAGGGACAGCCCCATTGGTTGAGACAGAACTTGTCATTGTTTAGCCAGCAGAGCCACAGTGTTAACACTCTTCAGGAAGTCAGGCTTCTGGTGGTTTACTTACAGTTGGCTCTGTACATTACATAGCAAGTATTGTATTGTAACACGAAAACAGCACACACTTCACCTTTAACAATAAAGTATGGCTTATGGAAAGCTTCAGTTAGTTTAGTTTCTGATATTTTGTTCTTTTTGTAAGACAAAGGCAAACACTTTGTGTTCCCCTCATACTGATGATGCATGATAATTCAATATAGTCTAAACAGTTTTAGTAGTCATATCTTCTTCAAGAGCGTTTCATGTGTTGTTTGTATTTCATGTGTTACTTGTATTACAGCGCCCTCTGTTGCACATAGAAAGTGTTGAAATCTGAAGTTTTTTTGAATGAGGACATGCCAGATTTTTTCTTAAATAAAGGGAAACTATAACAGACAAAACCCCTAAAAGTAAACATTTTCCTTTTTTTAAGTTTAAGTTTTTAAATACTTTTTTGTCAGTTAAACATTAAAATCCTCAATATAAAGCTAAAGTCACATGTACTTGCTGCTCTGGCCTAATGTTTAAAAGTTTAAATCTTTAAAGTTTAAATCTTTAATGTCTGATCCACAGGATCGTTTGACCTTCAGACGCATCATCCTAAAGAACAACGCAAAGAAACGAAAAATGTACGAGGCTTTTATTGGGACCCTTCCACTGCTCACTTCACTGGAGGTTTGAATGCACAAAACACACTTTCTTTCAGCCATGAAGCTTTACAAAAGCGTATTAAATCAAGTGAATCGGCATGAATCGAGTATATCATATAATTATATATAATTTTCTGTTCTGCAGATAAAACTACATACTTCTCTTTTGTTTACAGGTTTCAGAGAGAATGAAGGTTGTGGATGTCTTATCGACCAAAGTGTACAACAGCGGGGAACAAATCATTGCTCAGGTAAATTTAAATCAGATTTAATTCAGATTCCTTTAAATGCCTTTAAAAGTTTCAGGCCTTGAAAAATTCCTTCATTAAACCAAGAAACAATTTGCATTTAGATTTAGCTCTATGATATTTCATCTAATAGCTTAGATGTACCTTTTGTGAGTATTACCTTTAACATTAGTTTTTCTTAATAACGGTTGTAGTTTTTAAATAAAATGTGTAGTTCAGGAGGTGTGGGAACTATTAGTCTAACTGCTGTATAGCAGCTATTTAAATGTGGCTCATTCAATCAGATCTTTTATGTCTGTTATATTTCATTAGCCCTTAACAGTGACCTGATTGTCTTATTTTTACAGGGTGATTTGGCTGATTGTTTCTACATTGTAGAGTCAGGACATGTTAGAATCACTATGAAGAGAAGCAAGGTAAGTTTAATTATTTAGTTCATTAATTCATTTAATGAGAAATCATCATTTACAACCCAGTTCACTTCAGGCAAGTTTTGCTAATAAAACACTAAAACAAAACCCACTAGATTCACATGCGTTCACATGTCAGTCTGGTCTTATTTCTCTTAGTCAAAAAATGTCACAGAAGATGAGGAACTGGAAATCACCACTTGCTCTAGGGGGCAGTATTTTGGAGAGCTGGCACTTGTCACAAACAAGCCACGGGCCGCATCTGCATACGCTGTGGACAATGTCAAGTGCTTAGGTACTACATTTCCCACAATGCATTATGCTCCACAACAATTTACAAATGTTTTCTAATTGGCTGTGGTCTTCGATGTGGATGGCATAATTCTGACAGAATTAGGACACGAGGGCTGTATTTCTGTGTTTTACAGTAATGGACGTTCAGGCCTTTGAGAGGTTATTAGGTCCCTGCATGGACATCATGAAACGGAACATTGCGAATTATGAAGAGCAGCTGATTACACTGTTCGGGAGTCACATCGCAATAGAAGAGCCGCATGCATGAGATCAGGTCAACAATAAACACAGCAAACAAAAAGTGCAAGATGAGATGATGAGAAGTGGTGAGTAGAGGACTGACAGCACGTTAACATCCATCATACGCTTGAAGTTATTGTTTTGCATTTACAGATGTGAAACTCTGCTGTGTGTTAATATTCATCATTTTGTTGAAAAGCCAGATGTTTGAGGGCCTCCAGGATACAGAAGGGTACTGGAGGTCTTTCTCCTGAGTTTACTTGGGGACATATTTTAAATTTGGTACTATGTTTATCTTACTTCTCACCTTTTTTTTCCATGGTTAGTGTTTTGTTCACATTACAAAGACATTGGCTACATCTTTTACAGTCCACATAAAGTTTGTTTTCGGTCGTTAGACAATTTGTGTTATTGCCATAAACAGCTAGAACGCAATACTATTGTTTTTTTATATTACTATTGTGTTATTTTTTCTGTCTTTTAAATGGATTCTTTTGCATTCTTATCAGCAGTTGCACAGCTGACAGGGTCTACAGTGTTACATGTTATTTTAATATAAGTCTGTTTGCCATTTTTAATATTTATGAATTCAGCACTTGTAGTTTGAGAATAACATGCAAGAGTGTACAGTCAACTGAATCAAAATGAACCCTATTTAGTCAAGAGTCAAGACAAGAGTCAAGAAGTTTATTATTGTCACCATATATAGCAGGTGCAGCACATAGTGGAATGAAACAACGTTCCTCCACGACCATGGTGCCACAAAAGACACAGACTACATAGACAACAAGGGACTAGGCACAATTACATGGTTCCACATAAGTGCATGTGTGCATAAAAGTAAAATAAAAGTGTTTCTCTTCATAATCTTTGAGAAAAAAACAAGCTGCCTCTGAAAAGACTTTCCTTTTTGACTGACATCAAACCCCTCCCCTTCAGTCTGGTTACGCCCACCTTTCACAATCAAATTAGTTCCTAATTGGACAAAACCAGATCCTGTTTACCTCACTGAATATATTCTTTTACTCAGAAATGTCACATGTAAATGATGCTTTATGTTGACTTTTAAAACTCCAGTTTCATTACAACTTGCTTTTTATTAAATTCCAAACAATGAGAGAAAGACACAGAAAAGCACGGAATCAAACACATAACTGAAGAACATGCAGGCTGAATTCATTACACTGTCATGAGTAATGTTTGATTTATAGTTGCACATGTTTTCAATTCTTTGTTTTTGCACAGTCTTTTAGATAAGCTCCTTATACTGTTACATATAAATAGTAAATATAGACATTGTGTATCTTTACTTTTTTTAATGGTGTAGCGCATTTTAATGATTTGTTACCATTACTGCTTAATGCGCCTGTCAAAGTCGATGCACAAATACTATGTTCACGTTTTCTAGAACTTATCAAGGACAGTTTCTTTATGTAAAGGATTCTGAATGAGTATTCACTATTCCTGTGTGTGTTTTTGGTTTAGATTATTTCTACTTTTCCATTCAGTGTTTGGTAGCTTTTGGGAATTGCTTATGTTCTTCAAAACACCTGCTTCATTCTTCAAAATTCTGCAGTATTTTCTACCCGTCCTTATTGGTTGGGGAGTTTTGCTTCATATTACTTGTACACATTACTGTCCATTTATCATTACTGTCTACCTCTTACATCATCATCTCTTCCCATGTAGATCAGGTTTGTCACTTGGTAACTCAATTGCAGTAAGTCCCTAAACTGATTCTGTCATAATGTAACACTGTACCATTTCTACCCTGTTCACTCAAAACAGACTTTAAATTTCCAATGTTTTTGTTCTGCATTTATGTGTGAATTTCTGCTGCCTAATGAAGACCTTTAAGTTGCTTTAATGCTCTTTGTCCTGAAAAATGAATCGCAGGTCTACAGTCTCTCCGTGTAAGAGAGCCCAGTGTTCTACCGCCAGTTATATTTGACTTTCCATTCAAATAAAAAACAATTTTGTATTGAAATACTTTTGTGATTATTATGGATAAATTGTGAAAGCATGATTTATTTATGTTACTTATTTAGTTATTAGAATAATGACACACTGAGAAACATTCTCATAAAAATGGCATTGAAACTAAAACGTCCTCATATGGACGTACGTTCAAGGCCAGTTTTTTTAGTAGCATTTATTGGTCCTCAACCTACATTTTGGCGTTCATACAAAAGATATTTACTTATAGCAAATAATCTGTAACATTATGAGCAAATAAGCTGTAACATTACACAAACCTAGCAGTGCTTTTTTGTTTGTTTACAAATTCTTTAAACAATGCATATCCCGAATCCTCTATTTTACCAAAGAGGAGGGTTTTTCGCGAAAAACATGTTGCCACAACCAATGAAATTTAAGGCTGATGTAACGGGCATGCTGAACTGACCAATCAGAAACACAATAACAAACCTGACCATGTCAACTGCAGTGTCCAGGCGACTAGCCAATCGCGCTTCGAGTTTTTAATACTGACATGTGCGTCCACCAATAGGAAGCCATATCTAAAAGTAATCAGTCCTGCCTTCTCGGAGAATGCCAGAGATACTCGGTAATGGCGACAGGTTTGGTAAGTAAAAAAGTTGTTGAAATTATACAAAGAAACGCAACAGTAATGTCAATGAACTTAATTTTGCGTGATTATTTCAGGCCGCGACGGATGCATTTGCGGGAAGTATAAAGACTGTCATTCATTGTTTTGATTGCAAATGACAACTTTGTTCTTGATTGTTTTTTTCTCAATGTGACGTTTGTTGTTTTGTTTGTGGTTTCGTAATTGTCCGTCTTACTATAGGGACAACAATGAACACAAGACAGTCGTGTTTCTTTTTTTATTTAAACCCCAAACAAAACGGTATCTCCATTCATTCCAGTGGGGTAAACGGAAGGACTTGATGTACCATGTCTCAACTTGTTGACATTCTTTTGTTTACACATCTCGCGGATCACATCTAAATTCAGTTTCAGTCGTTCGTTTTTGTTATTTTGAGATCTATGAACGCATGAGAGCTAGATGAACTGTAAATGCTGTGCTATTAATCAATATCGCTGCTGTTAATTAGTTTTCTGGATGTTTTTCAAACAAAGAGATTCGTATTATTGTTATAACTGCGTTGAAGGGATCGTTCCCTTGTTCGGCACAAACAAATACATTTTACACGATCAAATATGAATTGGAAGCAAAAATACATTTAGGGACCCGTTTAACACAATCTGTTTTGTGGCGTTAATTCACGAATGCAGAAAACAGCTGGCTTGTCTTCCTGTGTCGAAAACAGAAAGAGTAGCGCCAGTAAACTGGTGTTAAGGTGAAGCCTTGCATTCATAAAAGCAGACTTATCGTCGATCAAGACGATCGTCTAGACTGTCGTCTGTGATTATCGATAGCTTCGGTGGATTTTGTGGCGCAGTCTAGCTCTGTTATTGATCCCCTGTTGTTACGCAGTTATGAATGAATGAGCTGCGTTGCGCATGCGCGAAGTCCCCGAAAGTTTATAAACAAGCTTTGCGTGCGATGTGCGTCACGTGACCGTCCTATACTTTAAAAGAGTTTACAAAACAAAACGCGTAATTTATTTTACGCCGATATTCATCACATTAAGGCATCGAACAGTCGCTTAAAATTTCTGTATTTGGTATTTCATGTTTTATTTAATTTTAAGTTGTTTTGTGTGAACATAATAATAGTGCTCAACGTGCACAAACAGCGGCCAAGAACATGTTGCACAATTCCAGAACAGACTGTTATTTCTGTTTACTTCTGTCGCCTTGCATTCATTCATTAATTCATTCATTCATTTAAAAATTTTCAATTTACTCATAATGCATTAGTTCTCCATGTAAAAATATAATTTAATTATACACTACCTGCTACAAGTTGATACACATATGATAAAATTTATTTTTCTCTGATATTTTGAAAACCATTTCATTAGGATTAAGATAAAATAATTAGGACATAGTGAGCGGCATCTATACTTAAAACACATTTACATTTAAAACAAATTTAGGTTACCTAAATGTTATCAATACGCCCACTCTGAAAGTTGCCATCTGTAACCCTCATTAAAAATCCAACAAAAAACACAAATAAATGCAGGTAAACCCTGGAGAGTGAACTAGTTTGGAAACTACCTACCCGTTTTGCTTTCATAAATGGATTCTCTTGTGTTTGTAGTCTGGCCTGATATGTCATAATATGGTGTGGGAATTGAAAACTCAGTCAGTCCCTCAGAGAGTCCAGGAAGTTCAGGGCCAGAGCTCAGGAATGGATGAGACCTATGACCTGCTCAAGTGCAATGAGCACCTGCCCTCCTCACCTGGCTGTCCTTCTAATGAGAGCCACATGGAGTATGGTAAGATATCTTTAAATGTATTGTTTATTTAGTTTAGGTATAAGTAAGTATGCATCTAGGGTTCTTTTTAATTTAGCACAAGGTAAAAAAATATCTTGCTCTTTCTACTATTTTCAATGACAGATTATTTCTCTCTAGACGACTTGCCTGAACTGCAGGAAGTGCAGGATGACCAGCCAACTCCGGATGTGTTCCAGGTTGCCCCAGGTGTGTCCCATGAGGAGGGGCCAAATGAGGGGCGGAGCTCAAGGCCAGAGAGCAGCGTCTCAAATACAAACTGGCTGACAGAGTTAGCCAACATCGCAACCAGCCCCCAGAGCCCTCTTCTCCAGAACACCCCACACAACCGGTTAGGAAATGCTACAGTATAAACTGTACATTTCTATACATTGTGCAGCTACTGATGAATGTGTTGTCATTGCAGATCCTCCCCTGTTCACATCTTCACCAGTAGCAGTAGTTTACATTCCTACGCGAGACCCCCTCTGTCCTCCAGCAGCGCCCCCAGCCCTGCCCGCAGTCACATGAGAGAGCGCCGCCGCACCAGAGTATGACCACCCCCCATTACAGTCACCAACACTTACTGGAATGTAATGAAAGGGTTAATTTGGGCATCAAGGGTTATGTTTTGGTAATTTTGTGGTCAAAAATGAACATTTCCAAGTTGAAAATATTTACCATCCATACATAATTTTCCAGACATTAAAACCAATTAAAAAATATATATTTTTGACAAACAGGTCAATGTGCATTTTTTAGTAAGTCAACTAGTTATTCTTAAATGGTAAAATGTGTAGACTATTAATATATTGTTTATGTTTATACATTTAGGGTGTACTTATGGTATATTCTTTTGTACCAAATCTCAGCAGTGTGTATGTGTGTGTGTGTTACAGGCTAGCAGTGAGTCAGAATCAGGTGTCTTCTGCATGTCCTCTCTGTCTGATGATGATGACCTGGGATGGTCTCACTCATGGCCCTCCACTGCTTGGCACTGTTTCCTGAAAGGTAAACACACACATACACTAAAACTTTGAGGTAGATATGTTTACATAAAGTATTCCTGAAGTTGAGAATAAGGGGACTCAGCAACATGAGAATAAGAACCGAATAACAGTTTATGTTGGAATTCAAGCTATTTTCTCAATGGAGTAGAGAAGTGGGGGAAACAGTGCCCTCTGCTGTCACAAATGCAAAGCTGCAGAAATATAAGGGGAAAACAGGCGTGTCGCTGGGTCAGGAGAGGGCCAGTGGGCCTGGTTTTTACACACACTGCTTAGAAGACCTTTGTTTTTCGGATTTTTAGAAGTGCTATAATCACCTAGAAAATACACACATAATACTTTTTGAATTATTTTTAATTGCCCTGCACATAAACAGCGACAGAGTCACAATATATCACAGCGTTGAGTCTGCCTTACAGGCCAGTGTCTATATAATAAACATGTTCTGGACACATATTGCCTTTAAAACATTATTTTGTTATGTGACATGTTTCAGCTGGAAGATCTTGTCCATTACATATAATCAAAGGCTAATACATCTTTATAGGTGCTGCACAGTAACAATCAACTTCCATGAGCAGAATAATATGTTTATTTGTTTGTTTGTTTTACAGGAACACGTCTGCGTTTCCACAAAGGTCAGAACATTGAGTGGCAGGAGGCAGAAGATGTGGTGGATTCTGATGAAGATTCTGATGATGAGGGAGGAACACAGTCCAACCCTCTGAAGGTAACAGTGTTTACTGAATACAGAATTGCCAGAGAGCAGAGCAACAATTTAAAAAACATGCTTTTTATCATAAGCATTTTTATCATAAATCTGATTCCATTTGTTTCTGAAGAGTTATGGCTCTGAGGGTCTGAAGCTTGTGGTCATGGAGGAGGCTGTGTCTTTCGGCCAGTCTGTTCTGAAATTAACCTTTGACCCTGGTTCCCCTGAGGCTGGCCTTCTGACTGCTGAGTGCAGATTGGACCATCCATTTTTCGTGAAGAATAAGGGTATATACAGCAGCATCTATTAAACGACCCATATTTATGTACTATCCATAACAAAATATCTAAAGTGGGAGGGTAATGGCTTCTGCTAAACTGATTGCTATGATGTGTGTGTGTGTTAGGATGGTCTTCCTTTTATCCGAGCCTCACCGTTGTGCAGCACGGCATTCCCTGCTATGACATGCAGGTGGGAGACTTGTGCCTGCCGCCTGGACACCGCGACGCCATTAACTGTGACGATTCTGTTGTTTTTGACACTTTTAGGAGGTACGAGATCAGCAGTTTTTGTGTGAATCTCAGGAAGTGTTCATGTCACATTTATTTTTAAAACATATGAAAGAAAGATAAGAGATTATATTTTGTATAATATAAGTTATGCCTGTTTTTAGGATTTTCTAGATTTTCAATGTGACTTTTTTGCAGTGTGATTTTTTTTTGACAGTTAATCACTCGTCTAATACTGTGCCTTGTCATAAACTATGACCATGACAGATTCACCCATTTATCTTTTTCTAGATGATTTTTAAGATGAAAATACAATCAAACATACAGCTTGTTTAAATTGTACATTGTTTAAACTTTAGGTGTAAATTACATTTACATTTATGCATTTGGCGGACGCTTTTATCCAAAGTGACTTACACTGCATTATACTATACATTGTCTGAGTATTTGCAATCCCTGGGATCGAATGGGATGGGATCGAACCCATGACCTTGGCGTTGTTAGCAACATGGTCTAACCCCTGAGCTACAGGAAAGCTGTACTGTGTATTTGGTTATTAAACGTAAATTAAACGTACTGTGTATTTGGTTTAATGTCTTAACTGTTTTGCAGTTATGACTTCACCCCTCTGGACTCCTCCGCCGTGTATGTTCTGAGCAGTATGGCACGCCAGCGCAGAGCCTCTCAGTCTAGTGGAGGTGCTGTGAGTCCAGACTGTGACAAACTGGAGGCCTGCAGCTCCTCCCACCACTCCTCCAGCAACAAATCACAGCGCAGCCATGCCTCAGGAAGCTCCGGAACCACACCCACCAAGTGCAAGCGGCCAATGAATGCCTTCATGTTATTTGCCAAGAAGTACAGAGTGGAATACACGCAAATGTACCCCGGAAAGGACAACAGGTGTGTGGATATACAGATTTTAATTGGTCTACTTAAAAAAATATCACCACACTGGTCATAGCAAATGTGGATTTCTCTAATCATTTGGCAGAGCAATTAGCGTTATTCTTGGAGATAAATGGAAGAAGATGAAGAACGAGGAGAGGAGGATGTACACCATGGAGGCGAAAGCTCTGGCTGAGGAGCAAAAGCGACTCAACCCCGACTGCTGGAAACGCAAGAGAACTAACTCGGTAAGTTGGTACAGAATTAGCTTTCATTGTTATTTCTAAATGCTAATTGAACATTATTTTTTTAGTTAGCTTAGTGGGGAATATTTCATGAAAAAAAATACAATTTTAAAAAACTTTTTTTGTACTAAAAGATTTCTGTAAAGAAATCGCTTTGCTATAATACATATTGTGAAAATTATGTAAAAATAATATTATTATAATAAGAATAATTTATTGTTGTGTATGTTGTAAGTAGTTCGAAAATGTTCTCTTCTGTTTTATTAGGGCTCTCAACAGAACTAGTTCAATGGTCGTCATGGAAACATGAACTGGTGATGGATGGCGACACACATTCTCACAAGAATGATAAAACGCAACTGTGATGCTTGACGCCCTTGCTTTAGAAAAAATTTAATATGTTGATTATTTTGAACGAAACAACTTACAACAGTGCAAAAGAAAAATTCAAAAAACTTCAAAAATATATATGAAAACTTTAAAAATATATGAAACGAAAGGTAAATCAGATATATACTACAAAAAAAATATAATCCTGTCAACTAACAGTGCTTATGTATGTTTTTGTATATCCTTTCAAAAATGTTGAAAATGCCTTATTCTTCCAAAGCAAGACAAAAATTTCTTTCAGGTAATTTCATATTTCTACGCTTGAAAGGTGCAACCCTGTGGTGCTATTTTACTGAGGCTGAAGGAGCGATATATACAAATAATGTCTATTTTTAAATGTATAAAGGGGAAGTTTAGATGTTAGCTTGTTTTTCAGCTGTTCGTATGAATTATATTTGTATAACTCAACTTATTGCACAGATTCAGATGTATTGCAAACAGATGAAAGCTGTTGAACAACAGATTTGTCAGCGAGCTGGAAAGGGTTAATGTGACACCAATCCAGCCTTGGCCATATTCACTGTGTCTGCACACCTCTGTGCAGATGTGTTTGTGTGTCTACAGTCAGTCTATCCATTCAGCCATATTGTACATGGATAGAGTCCCACACACACATCCTGTCATATACAGCACTTCAGGGCCACGCCTTCAGTGTAAGTGTTCTTGTTTTTGCACTTTATATTCATATATAACCTTATACAACCAATAAATGTATACAAGCTGAAATGTAAAAAATATATATCTTGATAAGATGTATCCTTTGACACAATCATGGTCAAACTGAGCAAACTGCTTGTGTTGTGCTTTGCGGGTTTGCCGTTGGATTGCATTACAAATACATTTTTTTGTTAATATTGTACAGGTCCACGTTCCCATTCATTTCTTGCACAAACTATTCTTGTATCATATTATACATAAAATTTTAAACTTGCTACCCTAAACATTTGCATTGGTTTTTCTTTTGTTTTCGTTTGTAAGTGCTTTACTGTAAACAGAAAAAAATATTTTTACAAACTGAGGGTGAAATTTTAATTATTTGTTAGTAGTCAACAGTATTTTTAAGATGTTGCTAGATCTCGTTACAGTGAATACAGTTTAGCAGTAACATTGTATAACGCCTATTAATTTCCTAATTTGTTTTAAACAGCACTATAGACAAGAAAGTAACAAACTCAAGTGTTGTCCAATCAGTGATCTGCATTAGATTAGTAGAGAATAAGAAGTACTGTTGCGTAATCACCTTGGTGACCGTGTCCCTGGAGATACATGATCCAGATATTAAATCAGTCTTAATGAGCTCTCAGGTATTACACACCTCTGTTATCGGACAATCTATTCTGTGTAGTTCGCTTTGAAGTTTTGATGAAGTCCTTGCCTCTGTAGTAAACAACACTAATTACGTAACATGGCTAGAAACCAAAAGCATTACCATGAAATACAAGCTTTCGGTAATCACTCATTCCACACCTGGCTCTTTATATATTAGACTTATCTGATAGGTCTGATTGTGTCAGATCAACTGTATCAGATAATACTGTACCGAATGCGTAAACACTTCAGGGATTGAAGACATATTCACATATAAACACCAGGAGGCGCTCAAACATCATACAGTGTGTAAATAAAAGCAAAACCTTCGTACCTATAAGCATGTTCATAAATTTGTTTTTTATTGGTGATGTTGATGTTTATGGAGTTGAAATCCGGATTGGGTATTTGTGCATGAACCAGATATTGAATGAAACAGATAAAAACACATTCAGGTCTACTGATCAGAAAGCTAAACCAAAAAAGCTACAGTAAAGCGTTCGTGATCCTATTTTACTTTAAAACAATACGGCCAAGACACCCGAGCTCAAAAACATGATGAAAGCATCGGTCCAGCCTCTGCACGCGTTTCAGACATCCTCTCCTCCTGTACTATTCCTTCCAGACACGGAAACCTCTAAAACGCCTTCATAAAATGTGAATGAACGTTTCTGCACTATACTCTGTCATGCACCTTTAGCAGTTTTAGAAGCATTTAAACAGGACAACAAAAGAGAGAAAAGGTGTAATGAATTAAACTAATCTTTCGCATTATGCATTGTGCACAATCAGAACAGATGGGGTTCTTTCATCCTTATTTGGCAAATGCTGGTCAAGTCTGAGACAATTTTGTACAATTTTGTTTATTTTTGTTAAAAATAAAATAAAATAAGAAAACATTTATAAATAAATGTTTCTTTGCAGCAATGCTATAAAATAACTGTTTTTGGTTCCACATGAAACCTTTCAGTTCTTAAAAGAACCATTTCTTTCTTTATATAGTCCATAGAACCTTTTTCCACTACAAAGAACCTTTTGTGCAGTAGAGATTTGTTAAAGTTAAAATTCTTTATAGAACCACCCTATTTAGGAAATGTCTCTTAGAGTGTATAGTCCCTGTTTGAAACCCACTATAGTATTTATTCAGCAATGTTCTCCTATTTGCAGAAGGACTATGTTTGCTCATTGCATGCCGTATTCACCCATTGCCACTCTGAGCAACATCGACAGCCCGATGCCAGTTCACACACACACTGCGCCATGTGTCCGCAGTCCCGGTGTTGGCTGGCTGTTTGGCCCTCACTTTGATAGTGACAGCTCATGTTTATTCATGCTGTGGAAGTGTGGAAGTCCCTAGCGCTGAAGCAGGACGCGCTCCGCAGCCCTGATGAAGTCACGCAGCCCCGGTGACGCGCGGCGACCGAGCGCATCCTCCCGTCAAGGACCAGACGAGAATAAACCAATGAATTGAAGTGGACAGCTCGATCCACCAGCTGTCAGCGTATGTAACAAACCAATAACAAACTCGTTTGGGCGCTGATATGCTGATGCATTTTAACCGAGACGGATTGAGTTGATCAGATTACTATTCAATTCAATTTTATTTTCTATTTCTTTACAGAAAATACATTTTAGCCTAAAACAGTAACGACATAAGAAAAAACAGTAAAGAAATAAGCTTTACTGAAAATACATTTTAACACTAAAGACTAAAAACATACTAAAGCACTGATATTGTACACTAGCTGTATTAATATTTTGAATCTTTTATACTGGTTTTATATGTAAGATCTGTTAACAAAGTTCAAGAGGAGACTGGAGTCCGCAGAGCTCCCTCACTGCTGTCCTATAACAGTTTTGCAGTATCCCTCTGCCACCCCATTGCCTCAGTCCTATCTCAAGCAAGGATGGGGGTAGGGCAAGTACTCTGGGTTTGTGTCACATTCTGAGTTCAGAACCCTCCCAGCACAGCAAATATGCATTTGTTAACATTTGTTAACTGATTACATGTTATTGTGAACTCATTAACATGCCATTGGTAGCAGTGGTGAAAATGGCTGAGATTCACTCTAGTTGAGGAAATCATGTACAAAATTGGCATAGCATTTGAAGGCTATTACATGGATAAAACATGGTATGCTCTACATTTTGAACTCGAACCCCGTCCCCTCTTAAAATTCACTCCCTGGACTCAGTCCCCCAAAGTACCACCCCATTTCCAGCACTGATTGGTAGTCCCTCTCCAAATACAATGTTCTCATTGTGATTTTGTCAAGAGATCAAAATGTTTTGTTCCTAGATCAACATCTTTGTTCATCCTGGAACAGCAATTCTACTATCAATCAGATTGTAGGGTTAGATTTAGAGTCAATGTTAGTTTAGGTTTAGACTGGGTTAGGAGCTTGTATATCATTCTTATCTGCCTATTATTTCTCTTTGATTTTAGGGATAGGTTCTGGTTAGGGTGTGGGTAATGGGTAGGGTTTAAGTTAGGACATCTAGGATATCTGTATTTTGTGTTATGTTTTAATAAGGTTGAGGATTTATAAGTATGAGCAATAGTAACAGTTATGTCAGCTGTAACATGTATTGTGTACTGTTATTTGTGCATATGCTGCCTAAAGCCTTTCAGACGACTTCAATTCAGCTGCCACTGATGTAAGACTGACTTCAGGCAGCTCTCATTATAAATCTGCTCTTTTGAGAGGAGCAATTTGCGGAACAAATGACTAACAAAATGAACGTTTAAAGATAAAGCGATGTGTACGCGTGCGAGGGAGATGTCAGTAGATCTAATCAGAGCTTGCATCTCCACACAGACTTCTTCATTAGATGCAATTACACCACAAATAATGGGGAGAGAGCGAGAGAGACAAACTCTGTGTGCTGCTCTACAACAACATTCAAGGTATATAGCGTCATTCAAATACATAAGAAGATAACTGAGGATTTGTGAAGTCCTCAGAAATGAGGTTAAAACAGCTAGAGAGGGACACTGAGGTTGTGTAGGAGTAACCTACAGTTAGAGTGCGTTTAATAAAACCTTTTTAATCTTTAAAATGATTTTTTCTATAATGCTGAATGTTCATTGGCAAACAAGATTGGTAAACTTTTTACGTAAACAACATTTATGGCACTATATTGTTTAGTTAGATTGTTTTGTTAAATTAGTTAGCTAACAATTTACACTACTTATAAAACATTTATTTATCTTCATATTAATTGAAGTTTGTTCAATATTAATTTAACAAACTGTGAACAATTGTATTTGTATTAACTAATATTAACAAAGATTAATAAATGCTCATTGTTTGTTAATGTTAGTTAATGTATGAACTGATTTAAATAAGTGGAACCAATAGTTACCAATATGATAAACAACGTAACAGAGCAATGTTTTGTTTTTAAAGGCCCAGTTTTTACACAGTATTTCAACTACAAATGACAGATGTTTAATTGTTTCTTAGTTACTCTTTTCTACTTTATCATAGCTGTATCTGCTCCTGAAGCTGTGACAGACAGGAGGAAAGTATTTTACCATTTAAAAAATTACACACATTTATGCATTTGCAGTTTAAGTGACAACGTTTATTTGGACTATACATTTTATCTGTCCTTGCAGCCCTGGTTCTCCAACCTTGGACAGGATTAGAGAGAGAGAGAAAGACAGAGATAGAACAGAATAACGACACTAGAAATATTAACATTGATGGGCTGACAAGAGGAGAGAATTCTCTCTTTTTTCTGATCTCTCTCCCCTTTTCTGTTCAGACCTAATTGGCTGCTGTGTTGAGGAGCTGAGATATACATGAAAAAGATGCCCACCCCTAAATCCCTAAAACTGAATTACAGATACCACCAACTGAACTGTGCTGCTCTGCTCCAAGAGCAGCAGAGAATAAATACTACATCAGAACAAGAGAGGAGGAAGCAGACACATATGAGCTCTCTGTTACATTATTGTTAATTACAAATGCTAATTGGTTAAATGAAAGGCATATTAATTAACTCTTTGCTAAGCTCCACCAACCTTGGTTACAGGTGCTTGTTTAGACAAGCTTTACAGAACGTTTCTCCTTTTCGGTTATCAGACAACGTGATAACCATAGACTATGAATCTTTTTTATTTGATATTCATTGTAATTGATAACATCTGTGCAAGAGTGTACGGAACTGTTCCTACAATTTACTTCATACTAATTTACATTTGACTGTTTTTTTGATAATTGAGCTTTCCTGTAGCTCAGTGGTTAAAGCATGGTGTTAACAGCACCAAGGTCATAGGTTCGATCCCAGGGATGACACATATATATATATAGTATAGTATATAGTATAGTATTATGCAATGTAATGCACACTTCGGATAAAAGCGTCTGCCAAATGCATAAATGTAATTAATTGCTATAAAATTCCACTAGAAGTATTTGATCAAAAAGGGTTTCCATATAGAGAAGCAGCTGTTAAGATGAGACCGGTGTTTTAACACAAGGCTCAGCAAAGGGTCAACTGAATAAAAAATAAAAATACAAAACAAAAACAAATCTAATAATACCATTTGCCTTTGGTGAAGCAACAAACACCCAGAGCCCTCTGGCCAAAAGCTGTTTCAGATAAACAGACATTAAATAATTACGCATTCCAATTTAAAAGGAAGCAAAAATGTAAGACCATGAATCTAGATGATTTTATAACAATGTTTTTTCAGCTGTTGAAAATTGTAATTAAGGCCGTGACCTACATTGACAAACAAGATCATCCACAAATGCTCATTTCCTTGTGGAAATGACCAAGATGCTCGAAGATACAGCGTAATGTGATTATAATAACAATAACACCGATGCCAAGACACGCGCACATGGACCTGTGCAGCCCTTGTACACTGGATCACTTTCACTCTCTAGTGTATGCATCACACATTAAGCACCATATCAAATTTATTGACACAATTACAAGCACACGCAGAAGTCTGAATGACAGTGGCTCATTAGTGATTCTCCATAAATGAACCTCTGCTGGATCTTAATGAGGATGTTGACATACCAGCTTTATCCAGTAACGCATCGTTTATCTTCACTTGCGTTATTACTTTCATCGATTCCACGCAAAACGGCGGTCTGAGATACGATCGTAAACAAGAGCCAGCAGACAGGTGATGGATGGGAAAATAACAAGCAGAGATTAGGCTTGACAGATTCCACATGATGTTTGTAACAACTGGTTTTACCATGCGTAGAGTCAAGAGTCTCCAAATAGA
Source organism: Botia almorhae (assembly GCA_036877575.1). Lineage (NCBI taxonomy): Eukaryota > Metazoa > Chordata > Actinopteri > Cypriniformes > Botiidae > Botia > Botia almorhae. Next base: position 110,378 of record JAZGTJ010000203.1, on the reverse strand, counting down.
AACAAAGAGAAAATAAAAACGACATTCACACACCATTTCAGCCAAAGCTAATAAAACTGTGTCGTTTGTTGGCTCGTGCTTTAAAGTCATATTTTCCAGTTTTACACGAATGCTAACAATAGACAGGATGCTGTCAGCCGCAGGTTTAGCACTCAGATGATAAGATGCAGATACTCCTGATAGAATAGCATTTAAACTCCAATGTTTGTAAGTACATGAAGACAGAACTTTAAAGCTGCAATTAGTAACTTTTATAAAGAATGAATAAAAATCAGTTGTTGAGCAAGTACAGAACAGATCATTGTTCAAACTGTCTCTTTACCTTACTCACATTGTAAGTCACATTGATTCACATTGGTATGTTTAAAATAAGTATTTAAAATGTGAGCTATCTAATTTCATTGGAAATGACCGTTTGACTTGATTCGACTGTGTGCTTATGCCATGTCTGTAAACGTGGCTACTTTATCATGTGTGAGTGCTGGAATAATGGCGCACCTGTAGCTTGTTCTTACGGCAGATGTTTAGAATTTAAACTTGTCATCCATGTTACTTGCAATTTTACGTTTTAAGCAGTAGCGAGGCAGAAGTAGCTTTAATATTCATGTAAACATTTCCTTACGACACATAATCATTGTTTTTTTTACCTTTAAGACAAACATTGACCGTCCACAGAAACAAGTGCAGTGGTTTTCTTTCTGGTTTTTGCTTCTCTGAAGGCTCAAGTCCGGCCTTTAGTAAATGTTTCAGTATTTTCCAGGCATGTACAGTCATACCTGGTGAGAAGCCAGAACAGGGTCATTAGTTGTGGTCCAGCCATGATCAAATGGTTTGTGTGTGGAGGTTATTAATGTTGTTCTGAACACACGGGCAGCTGTGACTGACATCTGTGCCTGACTGACATATGAGTTAATGAAACCTTCAGAAAGAGACTGAGGCAACAGCTGAAAAGCAGAAGAGAAGAAAAAAATGGCTAGAAATGAGAGAATGGATCATTGTGAAAGGGAATGTGATGAAAACAGATCGGAGGGGGTCCGAGTGAAATTGAAAAACTGGGAAGAGGTTTTGAATGGAGAACAGAGAAATTCACAGCATCACACACAGAAAAGCAGCCAAAAGGAAACATCTACTGGAGGACATACATTCATCATGTACATTTGAGCTTGTACAGGGGAACTTCACAATGGAAATTATATAATGAAAGTGCATTTCATCCATCATAACCCGAGTGCAGATTCAAACAGATGTGCGTTCTAAACAACATGCAAAGAGCAACGTTTAGCCAACGTTTATCAACGTTGTGACAGCAGTGAGATACCTGGCTAACATATGAATCATAAAAATATAGAAATTGGATATGATTGTCCTGCAGAAGGTCACAGATTCGAAATGGAATCAAAGGTCTGGAATAAAACGGTGTAGTTAATGAAAACATGGCTAGTGATACAAATAAATGTAAAAATGAATCAGATTCAGTTCTTTTTATATGCAGCACCTGCTTCAATGGGATTCTTCAATCAGAATGGTCATTTAGATCAAGCTCTATCAGACTGAGGTTAAGCTATCAGTGGGATTATTAGTCTGCATGGAACAGCAGCAGCTGTGCTTTATAATATCATTACTGTATGTACAGCCCAGATTCGTCATTCAGTTAAAGGACTCTGGAATGATATTGCCATTTTGATGACCCACTTTAACGGCTCAGACTTTAATCTGAATAAAGACATAGACATGTTCAGAAATACATTCCTTATCTTTAGCATGCATGCTGCATTCTTGCACACTCACTCAGATTGATTGCGTCCTCAGCAGCGTTTATGGGCTTTGTCCAAGCCTGCTGGGAAAATGAATCATGGGTCTGTGCACCTTTTCACCGCATCAGTGTCTGTGTGGAGGAAAACTCACAGCTAAAGGACATATAACATCACATGACACCATTAGCCAATTGATCCTCTTACAATTAAATCTGTTCAAAGCCATATGAACAAGATTAACCATCTGCTTGACTGATATTTTTTACACACAATCACACTTTTTTAACTAACAAGTTATCGGTTCTTTATAATAAGCTTAACTGATAAATGCAGCCATTGCTGGGTCTCTAAAATATGACATCCAACAACAGCATCACCCCAGTGTGCATTTACCACAAAAAAAAATTTACTGGTATATTAGCTTTTCCTTTTTTACAAAATAAATACTTGAATTCTTTAATAGATGGGCTAGTTTGAACGAATCTGTGTTCAGAACAAGGACGTGAGTTTGCATGCTTGACAAACTGGATTGTTGTGATCCTTGTCATTCAGCAACTACAGTAGCCTGTCTATGTAAACCATAGACCCTAATTTACTTGTAAATTGAGAACTGCTATTCTAAAAATCCATTAGAAATTCCCAAGGTGACACATGAAAATGAGCTTTCTGAGGTTACAAATTTACATAATGACTGTAATTAGCCTATTATTATTAATATATAAGGTATGTTGTTTTTTCAGTATAATGATTATTTATTATTTTGTCAAATACAGAAATAAACAATAATTAACAATTACTGTTTTGCATGTCAGTTGAAATTGCTTAAGAAATGCATTTGAGCACCAACATCATAACTAGGTAACATAAACAAAAACAGTATTGATCATCTCAAGATTGCTTTCAGTATTTACTCCTGAGAGGAGAACAGATTTGCTGCTGTCTTTAAAGAAACAGTTATCTTGTAATTGAATTGTCCTGTTTGTGCATGCAAAACAAAACACAAACTGCAGATGCTTTTGGAGAGAAACAATGCATGCAAATGGATCATGCAGCAAACGAGCAGACTGCGGAACTGCAGCGTGTGAACAGACTGAGTAAATGTGTGTTCGCTGTTTTCCTGCCACGGCAGACGCACACCGAGAGCTCTTCATGTTCAGAATGTTAATGTCGCCCTGCGTCTCAGACGCGGTAAAGGGCGCCGCGGCATTAATCACGGTTCCTCTCCGCGCGAACACCTGTTCTGCGGCGCGCGCTACCTGCTGCAGTCGACTGCACCCGCTGCGAGCCTAGGACAGTGTAGAGCAGACGACTCACACCTGCCCTGCCAAAATATCTCACAGGACGCAGAGAAACAGTCGTGAAATCACATAGTTTCAGATAGATATTTTGAACGGAGCACGATGCAAGGAATTTGTTTCCTGGATCTTTGAGTACCTACATTACACAAGAAATACATAACATTTAAATATGCAGAGTTAAGAATAAACTATTTAAGTAGTATACATTTAAATATAAGTATAAGGGTTATATATATATGTTTATATAACTGTATAAATGTGCATTTACATAAACACTGGTGTAGGAAGAAAGAAATAAGAAAATACAGGCCGCACATTCAAGTATTAATGTGTAATACAGTTTTGCTTCCTAAGCTAAACTCATCTTATTTGGATATGTAGGATATTTAAGTTTTTTTACTGGAAAAAGACAAAGAGAATAATGACAGAGAATAGAGTTCTTGAAGTCAAGGAAATTAAGCAACAACGTCATTCAAGATTTGTGATCGTGCAGATTTGTGATGGTTAGTTTTCTGTCTGTGATATATCAAAGTAATCGCTAGGTCATTTTCTCTGTTTATTTACACTCGCTTCTTTGCTACATGAAAACCTCATGCTTAAATGCTCAATGCTTAAATGCTACACTGTAACAAAATGCTGTATTTTTTACAGCAGAATTATACAGAAACTTACTGTTTTGCCATTTTACAATTTCTTGCTGTAATTTGCAATGCATTATGGGTCATACAGGGTTTTACAAGTGTTAACTGTTTATTTTACTGTTAGCTGTAATTAATTTACAGGTAGGAGGTGCTTTCATTGTATCTTAAATATTTTTACAAGATTTCACTGTGCTGTGGAATTATTGTATTGCGCAGGCTGATATGGTTTGAAATCTGGTGGACTGAAGCACAGTGACAACAGCTTTGAATTTGATTTTTTTTTTATTTGAGTCTGTGTTTTATTTACATCAGTATAATGGTAAAGAGTCTTAAAATAGTTATTTACAGGAATTTCATAGTAAAAATCTTACAGCTACATCTTGGCTTGTGTTGAATTCACAGGATTTTATTGGCAACTTTATTGCCAGTAAATTAATGTAAATTCTACAGTATGTTCTTTACAGTGTATGTTATATATAGGCCAAAGTGGCACATGATGCTTCTGAAGTAAGACACGTGTTGTGAAAGAGGTTTAACAAACACATCAATTGAGTTGAGTGTTAATATGTTTTCATAAGAATAATTAACCACTCCCATGCAAAAAACAGTCAAATATAGAGAATATGGTGAGAATCTGTTGAGAATCTCCATATACCTGCAGCAATTGTGTTGTTGATCGAGAGACGGATATTTTTGGTGTGCTGACTAACAGGCAGTCAGCAGGGAAATCAATATTAGTTTTATTGTTTTACATAAAGGTAGGAGGAGCTGCAACACAACAGGGAATCCATGAGAAAAGCCGAATGTACAGACAGAAGCAGTGTGCAAAATATGACTAATCAGTTAAAACTAAGGGCTTATTGAGAATAATCACCCTTATGATACAATGCAAGAACATTACATGTTTTGCATTGGTAAACATGAACAAAAAATGATTTGTAATTTATGTATTAGAGTTAATGTTACTACTTAAAGAACAATAAAATGATCCAGTAAAAAACAATAAACTAATTGCTGTGCTGTTTCTGAGATGTGCTGAGTGATGCATTGTGGGTGTTCTGGGTATCATAAGAGCCCACCCACAAGTCTTTATGATATTCTGGCTTCTGGTATCTCCTTCAGTGCAGGTCTAAAGAATCGGCCATTTTAATCACCAGTCTATTGCACAACATGCACTAGCCGCTAGGCCGCAAGTTGTTAAAGCACACCAGAGGAAATCATTATCAAACAAACATTTAAAAAAAGGGATAATAGAAAACTCCACATTAAACAGATAAAAATGCCCTCAAACACAACATATCTAAAACTACACCGCATCCTAAACTGATACACAACGCGCATCACAGTTTTCATAGTTTTAAAGACACTTCTAAGAGTGTGAAGTAAAAACTGCAAAGTAAGTTTCTAACCTCGCCTTCCATTAAGCATTTTGCTTTCGCGAATGCAACGCAACCTGCAGAGATTCCATTAGAAAGCAATTTACTCCACCTGCCAAACACTGTCGGCAAATTACCACCCTGCAATTTCATCATGCCATAAGATGCGTCTTAATTAAACTGCCAAAAACATTTATGATGTCGAATTCTTACACACAGACTAACTGTAAATCCCACATGACCCCAAGTTCTCCAGCTGAGTGAACACAAGCAGCTTTGTTTAATTTTCCGTGGAATAAGGCGTCTTGCGGCTATATTTTACAACCGAGCCTGGGACACCAGCATAAACATACAGTCATTTCTGTTCGGTTCTTTAAACACACCCCCATTTACAGAACTCCGGTCACAGGAGAAACCATGAGATTTTAACATGGAGGAAAAAGCAGAAAAAATCGGATGTCATGCGGTGTAAAGCGAGTCCTTCTATTGGCCTCAGTCTGACGTCAACACTTACAGGCGCCTCAGAAAGACGAGCCAAAAATCTAGGTCATATTTAAATCTTTGGAATCTGTGTCCTCCAGAGCAAATATGGATTACTTATAATTTCACGTCCGCGGATCTGTTTTTCTCTCTCTGTGTGAGTTTCTGGCCTCTTCACCAGTCCCCCTATGAGTGCAGTGCCTAAAAATACCTCCAGCACATCAAAGAAGCATTAAATGTATTCCAGAAACATTTGAAAGACAGCCAAAAACATTACAGAGCGAAAGCGAGAGAGGAAAAGTGATAACTGTCTGCTGTTTAATGCTTTGAAAAAACACACACAACTTGAAGCATAAAGCCACTCAGAGTGTGTGTTACCTGCCCTATTAACCACCCTGATCAAATGCAAAGAATATAAGAAGTGCTGACAGCCTCTTAAAACAACTTCAGACGAATCAAAGCAATCGGTTTGTAAGCAATCCAAGTAATAGGTTTAACAATGCGTTTTTGTAGCATGGCGTAAGACTGCGGACGTACTGCTTGGGCATGATTGGATGGCTCAGATTCTGTCTAAACACGTGACTGATGTGCAGTGCCGATGAGGTCATGGTATAAAGGGCAGATGGGGGCCGTGGAGTTTGGCAGGTGTAGAGTCAGATGGCAGACGAGAATGTAAGCTGAACCCTCACCAAGCTGTGGAAGTGCCAGGACCCTCTGGAGACAGAAATATAGATCATCCTTGTTTGCTGGTCCTAACATACCTGCAGGCCATGTTTACACTGTCAACCAGTTACAGCTTTATCACAGAGCAGATCTTGTTGTGATCGTGTAAACAGGGTTTGCATATATTACATGAGTCCCTTGAAAACTAATGTTTTTGCAGAATCTAGAGCGGGTTAATTAAACATTAAGGGAGCGCAGAGGCACTTTAAATACGCACAAGCGCTTGTGTTTAGTAAAACAAGGCTAGTGTGAAGCAGCTCGCGGATTAGCAACGGCAGGCACGCGGTTTATTTTGGGGCTGAAATAATTCAAACTTGGAGCTATGAAGCACAGGCCTCATACGCCAAAGTCATGTGTGTGTTGAGAGAACAATAATAGACTCAGAATGGAGTATATCATTGTGTCTCACAATAAAGACCACAGTCCATTACTAATAAGATAATACTGGAGACCAAAACCACTGTCAATTATGAATTTTTCAAGCTCTGAACTAACTTGATAAGATTTGCATTGTTTTTAATACAGAATATTTAACATTGGGGCCACAGAGAACCCCTGTTATTAGCATCTATTGTCTGATGTCACTGAGGATAAGATGCCACAAGGAATGCAACAAAGATCTACTCACCAAAAATTCACTCCACGCCATATAGAATCACAAACTTCATTTCACGGCTATTAGCTTCATTATAGCTGCCATGCTTCAAAAGTCTTGGCTGAAACGCTTTTAAGAGGTGAGAGCTGAACATCAGAAGTTATAGTTACAATGAAGCGTGTACACCAAACAAATGCAAATGTCTTTTATGAAAAGTACTAAACAGTAGCGTTATTAGGAGGAAAATTGTAAACATTACTGATTATTATTAGTGGCTTGTATGCGCATCATAATCTGGCCACTGAACTCTGTTGACTTGGGAAAATCACCAAGCAACCATTCAGAACAGCTTAGCAACAGCATAGCAACACCCTGGCAACCACCCACAATGGCCTAGTATTGTGGTGGCAACTGCTGCATGTGCAAAAGTGGGTCTCATATAGGTAAAAGAAACAGGGTGATAATATAGTGCAGAACATTTTAACAATATATAAACCCCAACGTGATGTGTTGTCATCCTGATTTTCACAGAAACAGCCATCAAAGGTCCATAAAGCCACCATGATGACAGTTTTATCCCAACAACAGTGACCTCAAGAAGAAGAAAAGGGTGCTTGACTCTATTGATGTGAAGGTTATTTAGCTCTGATTGCTCTGAAGGTATGAGACGGGTACAAAAGCAGAGAAAGTAAAGTGAGGAAAGAGGAGTTCAAAGAAAAATAAATCACTGCAGGAGAGGAAGTTTGAGAAGGTCACCTTTTAAAAGCTCTAATAAATGTGCTCGCAAAAGATACGAGGGGAAATTTCTCGCGCACCAATCACTGGATCAAGTGATGCATACTGCAGAAAAAACGGAGAGATTTGTGTGTGTGCTTAATTGCCATGCAAGTAACTTTACAATGCAAAAACACACAATGGGGTTAAATTTAACCTCTCTTACCCAGCATTCAGTGTTATACAGGTTGGATCTATGTTCTCGTCACATTTGAATGAAGATCATCTGCTGTTCTACGAGCTCCTCTTGCTTTCAGCCATGGGGCCAGGATGGTGTCATTTAACCAGTATTTACAGGGCCAGCTTTCAGCTGCAGATTTAGACAGACAGGTTCCGTCCATACAGAATACTAACAGCCTAATGCTGCTGCGTCTGTAAGGCTCTAGCAGTCATCTGATATTCAGGCCGTGTGGGTTTGAACCGGTACTGGTGCGGACAGCAAGACACAGTAAAGCATCTGCCTACCTCTGATGTCCAAAACTCCAGGGTGAATCACAAAGCTGCTTTTCATTTGGATTTGAACCCATTTTCTTTAACAAGGATGTTTCAAGGTGAACAAAAGTACCTGCTGTGTTGACTAAAAAAAAGGTTACTCTCAAAACTGTACACTGTATGCTGCCTATAATTTTAAAAAATTAATAAACAGATGACACTATTCCACAATAAATGTTTTAGACTGCAGTATTCCACATTATTGCCACAGTTATTAACATGTAAATCAAAATCCTTATAGTGTTTTTTTTATTTAATTTGTGTGGACGTGTCGATAATGTGTAAAATGACTAATATGTAAAAATTGAGGCAGCCTAATAAAAAAAATAAAAATGCTGTATCCCATAATGCAATGCATTTGATGTGACCATCTCTTTTTAGCATAAATCCAAAGTAATTAAAGTCATGTTATAAATTGTGTCTATAGTTTAGATTCATGCTGAAAATAGACAGAAAAATCAAGTGCATTGCATTGTGGGATACAACATTCTGTACAGTGTGTACTCTGCATACTGCATATTTTTGGCAAATATACTACAAAAACAGAAAAAGTAGTACAGTATGTATAGTATAATATACTTCTATCTGTTCGACACACACTTGCTCTATCTCTAACTCACATTCAGTTTTCTCTCTGCAGCTCTTTCTAATGCGCTGCTTCCTGCTTCCTAATTACGCACTATAATTTCCTGATTTGGGAGAAGGACAGTGACCTCACACTCTGTGGCTGCTCACAGATCGAGTGTCTGATAACTAACATCAACGTCATCTCTGGGAAATGAGAGGAAGCATCAACTTCCAGGTGCTCCTGAAATCTAATTCCTCCATTACCTCCCCTAAAAATGGAAATTCCCAGTTGATCCCAACAAGGAAGGTGATTAACTCTGTATGTTTCTGTATGTTAATGCATTATTTGAACCAGCAGGTGGAAGGAAGTTTGTTGAATGTTTACCAGATGCCTCAGATGGGATTCCAAACTGGTTTTGAAGAAGCCATGCAGTAAGGTTTCAAAAAGAACTGTAGAGATACAATACAATAAACACAAATTCAGTGGACTGGTTTATTAAATCTACACAAGAGCCACAAAAAGCTAAAGCATTATGGATTAAAACAACTAAAATAGCTTTGAGTTATTATTGTTGCTTGCAAAAATAAACCTCATATGAAAAGACTCCAGCAGGCCAAGAGCAACATCTTAGCTCGTTATTTCTGAAACCACAGCAGCATCGTTGACAACTGACATTAGATTCAGAACAGGAGAGAGATTCCTTACGCTGTCAGTAATGAATGTTAATGCCCAGCATCTCAAGAGGAGAATTATGGGGGCCTTCATCTTGCTTCAGAAGCCCTGATGAATACTGATGGCTTTACCGTGAGAAAGTGGGAGACCTTCTTCTCTGCTGAGAACCCCTTGTAGACTGTTCACACATCAGATGTTTACATGGAAGTTCCTCGGGTTCTCCGCCCGACCTCCGGCCAAAGGTCTCTCTTGATGCAGAAAAACAAACAGGACGTCCCATCTTCAGAATCTCACAGCAGGAGATGGTGGGGTTCGAACTGCACGTGGGCCTGTCCGCACATGATGATTGATGAGTCTGCATCACAAAGGTCTGGCAACCATCAAACTTGTGATGATAATCGTATGATCCTGCAGCGCACATTGTGTTGTTTAGGGGCCATGGGAGGAAAAATAAATATGCGACATAAATATTTTATACGGCCAAAATAAATAACTGTCACTCACATAAAAACATTTACTCCATGTTTCATGTCCTTACAAACTGACAAATAGAAAAACAATCAGTCAATCAAAGCAGGGTGAGAAATGTTGATGACATAATTCAGTTAATACCAAGACATACCGCTAAAAATAGTTGATGTAATACCAGATTTTATTCCATTTTTGTATGTCTTATTTGTGTATTACAGTTTCTAATGCTGCATCCTAATTTGCATACCATCCATCTCAAATAGTCTTTGAAATCGAAGTGCAGATCAAAGAAAACTTTGTTACCCACAATTTACTGTGGGAGTTTAGTGATGCCACACTTAATTAGTACTACAAATGGTTCATTGAATTCATTAATTAAATCTATTAAATGATTTAATTAGTGACACGTTAGTATGTCCTAGTACCTGCAAACTCTTTTGCTATACTCACTGAAATTTCCTAACACAGTACATTCGTTTAGTGCCTAGGATAAATAGGTGAACTGGGATGCATTAGTGTCAATTTAGCATCATACTAATACCAAACTTTTTGAAATCGCTGCTTCGCTGTAGAATGTATCAAATCAGTAATTCACAAGTGTCCATTTCAGTTAGGATGCTAAGTTGCTAACATTAACAACAAGTAAGCTGACTAGCTTTTGAAACACAGCCCTCACGGAACTAAACAGAACAGAACCTGAAGTGCAGGAACGAGGAGAACCTTGTTTGTTTTTAATGCATGACTTTGCAGTTTCTCCAGTAAATCTCAGATGAAGGGCTGAATAATATTTCCTCTGAAGGATTACTGCTGTGTGCTGCCACAACAGGACCTGTCCTTTCTCACGCTAACACGCTAATGTAAACATCTGTAACAGCAACAGGAAATCAAGTGCTTTAGAGCGACTCATTTAGTGCACTGTACCCTAAAATACATACAGTTTATGTCTATATATTTAATGTATTAAATATGCACTTATAATACATATAAAATATTCAATGTACTGACAAACATTACATTACATTACATTGTTCTGTTAATGAAAACATCTAAAACGTCTTTAAATAACTGATCTTTTTGGGCCACTGGGATGATTTCAAACAACCAAAACCAGATAGTTTAAGCTGGTTTGTTCAGCAGGATATGCAAACATTTTTAGAACTGTAAGCCATACATTTACTTTACCCTTAAACTGAAATTTCATTCACGTACAATTAGCGTAAGAGTCAATATTTGTAATATAATGATTCTATGATTTTGGGTATGACTAGTTTTTCATTTGTCGTTTTCAAGCGACCAGATTGTTGCCTTTAAAAGCCATAATTACAGTGTGATATGTGTGCATTTAGTCAGAAAATAGGAAAATGTCTCTCTTTATCACTTGCTGACAGAGACAGGAAGTGTTTTAGTGCTGATAAGCAACATGAGGTGCAAAAGAATTACACAAGTCAAAAGTTTTAGACCACTCACTCATATTTTCCACATTTTAGAATAATAGTAAACTCATTCATGTACTCAATAGTAATCACATCAACTACTGAATAACATAAAATGGAACGTTGGGAATTATGCCAAAACAAATCAAAACTGTTATATTTAAGCATCCTCACACAAGCTATTTAATCTTGTGACATCACCATGAGATGCTTTTTAGACAGTGCTAAAGTTCCAAATGGCTGTTTTTATTATTCGGTCTAAGTGATCCATTTCAAAACATTTTAATTTTAGTTTTCTAATGAAAGAATGCGTTGGCACAATTATATTTTTGTCTACAAAACTAATTTAAAATGCGTATACACCTTCAGAGCGGTTTTTTAAATCATGCAAAATATTTCAGTCAGGTGACGCTAAACTTTTGATTGGGCAGCGCGCAATTTATGTTTAATCTGTATATTTCAGCATTCTCAGACCTTCATGGGAAATGAGGGGAATTATTTTCTGGTATTCATAAACAATAGTGCATGAAGTACATTATTTTAACATGACCTGAAGGCAGCAGGTGTAACATCACCTCATTAACTATTATGACTTATGTTATCAATAAGTGTGACAACATAATGGACCAGAGATGACTCCTACCACAGGTACAGCAAACAAACCCAAAAATGGCCGATTTCATAAGTCCGGGCAAGAGAAGCAGATAAAGAGAGACAGATAAAATAAAACATGCTTCACTGGTCACATTATTATATTTACAAGCTTCAACAATAAAGGCTAATAACTTCAGGCTACAAGAATCACACACAAAGCAGATTTAGGCAGTCATAAACACAAACACAGATAAATGATTTGCACAAAGATCTAAGAGATTATAAATGCAGCATTTTCGGCATGGCGTCACATGACTCAAAAAATGTAAAGTAGTTAAACTCATTTAAAAGAATTTAGCTACAGTACAACACAAGCAGAAAGTAATTAAAAGCAATTCAGGGGACAATATTGTTTTAGAAAGCAATCAGACAATATAATTTCTTTAAGCAGTAAGTGCAGTATTTATCTGCCACATTCTCAATTAGTGTGACTGCTTTCAATTGAACAGATACAATTACAACGAACAACTAATTAACATGGTCTATTCCTTGCAGAGACATAAACTGCATGAAGGGTCAAAACTAAAATGAAGTTATAGGCTACACTCACATAATGCTTATATTTCTATTCAGCTATTCAACACGTTTTATTTATATATTGATATTTTTGATCATTTTTAAAGTGCTTTTTACCCCTAAAAATCTATTATTTTTCCCTGTTTCTCTCTCTCCACCACCTCACTTTTGTACCCGAGGACCTGTTCAGATATTCCAAGTGTATTAAGAGACCCGTGATTAAAACACTGGCCGCCACTTCACTAATACAAAGGCGGGCGGCACTATTAGCGTTGGGCTAATCTACCGGGAGACTGAAGCGAATCCAGCCACAAAGAACTTGAGTGGCACTGCTGGAGACAGATAAAAGTGCTGTGCCTCTTTGAAAGGTCCCTCTTGCACAGCCAGACGAAAAAAAATTAAGAATCAAGCCCAGAGGATGTCAAAAACTCAACTCTCAGAATGACAGGGGACGGACTAAGGCTAAGTTCGAGTGCTAGAAGATCCAGCTGCCTGTCTGCTGGTTCATATTTACAGGCTAAAAAAGTGTGTGTGTTAAATTCAGAGTCTACATCTATGTCTGGTTGTGTGCAGAGCAGGTGATTGTTATATTGACTGTACTCTATCGTGTAGCATGACAGAAATCATAAGGGCAACAAAATGATAATAAGTACAACTGATATACACTTTTCTATGGAATAGGTTATTGGTTCTGTACTATCAAGCCTACAGATAAATGTACATTTGATAAAAAAAAATAGCATCCGACCATTGCATTAAATAACAATGCATGTTTAACTAAATTACTTAATGTATTGTTTGGATATTTTTTTAATAATGAAATATTCCCTACAGATGTTTTACTGGTGTAGTTAAACAATTAATAATAAAAGTTGAAAATACATATCAGGCATTTTGTGATAGCCACGTGAACCTATTGGTGAAGTTCTGAGTGCCTGCTTACATTCCTCAACAGAAAACAGACTCCAGACTCCGAAAGAGGAAACATACAAAACATCAACATGATTTAAATTAATAACATTTTTATTCATTTAAAAATATGTAAAACATTCCATAGCACAAAAGGCAGCTGTGCGGTGTGGTTTTTATCCAGCACTCACAGAAATGCAGTAATATGGTTTGGAATAACAGAATATCAGAGTGTCTGGGGCTGTAAAGCCCTGATGAAATTTTAATGACAGCTGAAATATTGAGTCCGTCTTTAGTGAAAGGTTTCTAGCAGCTCTGCTTCCTTGTACAGAAGACTGTTTACCACTTAATAATACAACATGCCCATTTCAGAATGTGTGGAGAGCTGCATGCCAACAAGTTTCAAACACGAACACACAAACAAACAAACACCCCCACCTGGCAAATGAGCCAGACAAAATGAATTGAGAAAGATGCCCCTTTTGCCAACTGACAGGCCTACTTAATTGAACCGATCAATCACAATTCCTCTCCATACTACACACATGCTAAATGTTCTGATCATCTAAATCAAACACACACACACACACACACTCTGTTCCTAAACTTCCTTGCTATCTACTGCCTACATAGATATAAACTTTTGAAATGATTTGTATTGTAATTGTAAATATATGTATAGTCTACATTTCTGTCACTTTATCCACCATCTTGAATACATTTTTATACAGAGCCAAAAGCAATGCATTCTGGGAATGTCTTCTCCACAAATGTGATGTCTTCAAATCTGGCCTGAGCTCTACATCAGACACACATGTAACGCCTGCTAATGCTGCCTACATAAATGTAGAAACTTTTTGGTCTTTCAGCAGTAGAAACATATTCACACTTAGTGTCATCACAGAGCACAGCATTGAATATAAACCCAACACCAACACAGTGTGTTTAAATAGAATGCGAGGCATCTCCACAGGGATTGATGGATGCGTGCTGCGGCCGGGCAGGAATGTGTTCAGTAACTGCTGCTAACGCAGGATGGAGGGAGAAGGAGAATGGATAGAGCCACAGGAAAACAAAAGGGAGAGTGAATCTGACTCCCTGAAAGGAAAGGGTTAAACCTATTACAACAAACCAATCAGAGCGGAGAGCAACACTGCAAAACCGCCGCAGTAAGTGAGAGAGGGAGATGAAGATAGAGAGGGAGCGAACGAAAGAGAGAGAGAGGTTAAGCAGGCTTATAAGGGATACATCGGCAAGACTTCAACACATCACAGTTTGAATGCAGAGGGAGAGAGAGAGAAAATTTGTGTGTTTTTCAAGACAGAAACAGGAATGGAAACAATTAGCAGGACAGCAGATTAAAGCCAGAAGACGTCTGTTACCTGCCTCGTGTTTTACTCTGCTGGGACTGTTGACACTATTTGACATATGCTGCGTTGTGTTGCGCTGGGTTGCGCTGTTGGTCATCTCTGGGGAAAGCAGATGTACCATGCACTCAGTTGCGACGACTGCAAAAGTGTGTGCAGAACGTACACTTGTGGATCTGGAATGATGATTTGGTGGTGCTGAAGCTACTCTGCGTTTTGCGTGACAGATGGTATTAAGAACTCTTGGAGTTCACCCACAACAAGGGTAAGTGGGTGATATTGAAGAACTTTGGTGCCGGAATGTGACAGAAATGCATGCATGCAGATCTGTTTTTGAATATAAAAGATTCATACAGTTTCATGCAGTCTCGGGGACAGTGAGAGGGATGTCAAACTTAGAGGGTCAATACCGCCCTGCAGATACACGACTCCCTGGGGTGAAAGATTTTTAGAGGGTATTGCCATGTTTTTAAGGGGCAATCTGTCAAACTTGTCTGGACTTAATGATTTTGCAGCATCGATAATGTTTACTTAAGTTAATACTGCGTATCAGAAAAATCAAGCATGAAAGCAAATAAAAAGACAATTATTGCAAGCAATATTTAACCAAATATTTATGACAGGAGAAAAATGAATACGCCGATTGATCCAAACACTTTCTGGGTGGCGGGAATGGTCCCCTCTGTCTACAGTGACATCTGTATGCAAGTGATGATGCGTATAATAATAACGCAGACATAATAATAATGCTTTTGTCATATAGGTACATATACGTACATATTGTTAGCAGCTCACTGTCTGTAAAACATCAATCTAGCTTTAGTTGACATATTGATCTGTCTCCACTGACAAATGTCATCCCAAAGCTAAATAAGCTGTTTACAGTTTCCCCTGAACTGATAAAGTGTGCTAGACTGTAACATCTGGTAAAAATGTACAGTTTCCAGTCTGTCATGTCTGGAACAAGATCAGCTTGCTTCTTTTGGGGGGTGCATACACCTTCCCCAAAAGTCTGGAAATGAGCCTTTGTAGATTGTGCCTGTTCATCAGCCCTGCAGGTATTTACCTGCTACCTTCACACAACCCACAACCAAAACAAAGAGCTCAAACATCTTGTAGATCGATGACAGAATGATGTTTGTGTCAAACATGGCCATCTTTACTTGAGGATGCTTAGTTGCAGGTCTAATGCAGGAACTGAAAAATTGATTGTTCACTTATCTATACCACTGTCCTCTATGTTTTATCCTATCAGGAGTGGTGGAGAGCAGAACATCTTACAGAAGACTCACACACAAGTGGCTAGGACCCAAAGCGCTGACTCTACCAGTGGGTCACTCCGTCAACTGCAGGCTAATATTTAAGACTTATGACTGTTTCAACTTGTCTGCAAGGACATACCCTAACGTGAATTTCATAAAAATATGTTAAGTGGGTTTCACTTTAAAATCGATGATAACTGAGCTAGAAGGTCACCTTCAGTGATGGGACAAGATATTACATCACCACCACCCAGAAAACCCCGCCTCCACGTGCTGACCTAAACAATTCTGTGACCTTGGTTTCCTTGGCAGATGGCACATGCAAATCAGAAAAAGCGAATCAATATGGATTTATCACCATCCTGGGCCCATAAAACTGAAAAACCAGGAATACATTAAAAGAACTGCATAAAATCAAGTTACCGGACTTGTTTTTGCAACTGGCTGACAGTATAAATGGAGAGGAAAACTCACCTAACTGTAATATGGATATAATAATCAATGAAAAAGCAACTTAGCCAGAATGCTGCAGTATTAATTTTTAGCTATTCTCAGCACTAATTTATAAACAGGAGATGGATGGATAATTCATCTCTGAGTCATCTTCCTCTTTAAACTAAACAGAGGAAGAGCATGACTGAGAATAAGAAAACTGAAATCTTGTCTACGTTGAGTCTTGACATGGCACTGAACCAAATGTATCATTTGGTTTAGCAAAATAAAAGAAGTTGCTGCCAAACGTTCTCCATGACCATAAAGCGAAAACAGTGAATTCTCTGCTGGATTGTGAGGATTAAGAAGTGCAGAGTACTTCCTTGAAAGGCCATGACTGGGGCTGATGTACATCTTGTACTTCTTCCAGACTCCCCTGTTCTGACTCTTGACTTCCGAGGCTGAGAGAACGCTGGAAGGGGCGAGGTAGGTCATCACGTGCAAAATAAACTACTAGACAGTTGTCATGAATCGTCAATGATATGGATCTAGAAGTGTCTAGAAAACTAACCTAAATTCTGAGGGTTTACGAGATGTTTCAGCCGATGAAGTCATAGCAAATTTATAAATGATTCCATGTGGTTTCCCTCCAGGGTGTCAGTCAGAATTCATCAAAACATGACCTTGCTATAACATTATTAACATTATAAAACCCTGGTTCTCACTTACCATCTCAACGACCCTTCACAATCATCCATCCACTCCACAGTGATAAATGAAACATGGCACTAAGACACAGTCACAACTGCAAATGGAGCAATCCATCACTACACAACAACTGAAAATGCATTGTGGACTAAAATATCGCCTAAAGTGAATCTATTCATAGCAGCAGCAAATGCAGCATGGTCAGTGCATGATGAATATATTATTAGACAACACACTAAAGAACGTTGAGATTGGAAAGAGATGTAAGCCATTAAAAGGCCCAGTTGGAATCTCCAAGTCTTTTTTTTTTGGCTGAATTTGGAATCAAACATGGGAAAATGATGTAAACTGAGCCGATGATACTGCAGTCTAATTGGTGACTGAAAAAATAACATGAAACTGAAAACACATGGGGCAGCATAGAATTTATGAATAAATGCAACCGGAAAGACCCCCGACCAAGGTTTCTGAATGCATTGAATCATGTTCTGCCCGTCACATTTGTTTTGCTGTTACCTTCTAAAATAAGCTGCTGTTAGATCAATGCAGTAATCCTGTTGTTCTGCCTTTTAGGATAATGCACGTCCCTCCCGCCACGGAGGAAGAAATCACCATGAACAACGTTACTGTTCTCGACATCATCGAATCTGTGAGTCCGGCCATGGCAGCCACCGGCCCGAACCCCTACCCCCTCAGCTTCCAGGTCTCCCTGACTGGCTTCCTAATGTTGGAGATTGTTCTGGGTCTCAGCAGCAACCTGACTGTGCTAGCACTCTACTGCATGAGGTCCAACCTGGTCAATTCCGTCAGCAACATCGTCACCATGAACCTGCATGTGCTGGATGTGCTGGTGTGCGTGTGCTGCATTCCCCTCACCATTGTGGTGCTGATGCTGTCACTGCAAGGAGACACCGTGCTCGTCTGTTGCTTCCATGAGGCTTGCGTGTCGTTCGCCAGTGTGGCTACGGCAGCCAACGTGCTCGCCATAACTTTAGACCGATACGATATCTCTGTCAAACCAGCCAATCGTGTGCTAACCATGGGGCGGGCCGTGGCGCTGTTGGGTTGTATTTGGGTTCTGTCTTTTGTTAGCTTCTTGGTGCCCTTTATCGAGGTGGGATTCTTGGGACCAGAACCCACCAAAGCTAATCAGACTGCTGTGGTTCATGTCAATGAGTACTACACTGAACTGGGTCTCTACTATCACCTAGTGGCCCAGATCCCTATTTTTTCTTTGACTGCAATTATCATGTTGGTGACCTACACAAAGATCTTGCAGGCGCTCAACATCCGTATCGGCACACGCTTCCACACCACACAGAAGAAGAAGATGAGAAGGAAAAAAAACTTTTCCCTTATGTCCACATCCGAGCAGCAGCTGCCCGAGATCATAGACGGCTCGCAGAGCAGTGCCGGTAACCGTGGCAACGCACCACTGGGTATGCGCACGTCTGTCTCGGTGATCATCGCTCTACGGCGGGCCGTTAAACGCCACCGGGAACGCCGGGAACGGCAGAAGAGAGTTTTCCGTATGTCACTTCTCATCATCTCCACGTTCCTCTTCTGCTGGACACCCATCACGGTCTTAAACACTGTGATCCTCAGTGCGGGTCCCAGCGACCTTACTGTCAAGCTCCGCCTGGGGTTCCTGGTCATGGCTTACGGCACCACTGTCTTCCATCCTCTCCTCTACGCCTTCACCAGGCAGAAGTTCCAGAAAGTTCTGAAAAGTAAGATGAAGAAGCGGGTGGTGTCGATCATTGAGGCAGATCCACTACCGAACAATGCAGTCATACGAAACTCCTGGATTGACCCCAAACGGAATAAAAAAGTGACGTTTGATGATCAGGAAGCCAGACAGAAATGTCTGTCCTCAGAAGATGCAGACTGATGACTTTGCAGCCTTTAAATCAAAGACTAGTTCTGATAAAGCACTGTTATTCACAAAGAAAACCTTGTAATGTGAATATTAGTCTTCAATAAGCAGGTATCAAATATTCTGTTACTATTTATAACTAACTTGGAATATAATACGATAGGTTTTATAGAATTACACTATTGCAGAAATAATGTGCATGTCCTTTATATGCCACTGAATGTAAATACATAAAAACTGAGATTTGTACATACTCTATCAGTTATGTACCGATATCATAACCTGTAGCCTGTGTATACATGCATTTTTAATAAAACAGGCGAGATAAAGACAATTCTAAAATCCACCTGACCTTTGATCTAAATACACAGACTTAAGACTGTAAGCAATGTCGTATTGACCCGCCATGACAGTTCTTCTCCATCACAGTGCCGTCTTGAGTGATCGTACAGCATCTGTCTGTGTTAAGAGGAAGACGGAAAACAGCTTTGCTAAATACATGTGGGAACTTGCACATGAACAAGAGCCTTCTGAGTCTTGGCTTGGCTTTTAAATGAATCATTTACCCATAAATCAAAATACTGTCATTATTTACTCACCCTAATGTTGTCCCAAACCAGATCTCCATCACATCTGTTATGATCTATCATAAAATCATCTATGCATCTAAATTCCTCTAAAACCACACGGTAGCTTGAAAAGAAACAGAAATGTAGGTAAAATTTTAGCTAAAATAGGTAAAAAATTTAAATATGGTTACAAAATTTATTAAACTTCAGGAATTAAACATTACGTATTAAAGATTCATAAAAATATCACATTTTTTGGTACTAAAAAGACTGTCAAACAGATGACAGAATGACTTAAGGTTGGTAAATGAATTTTTAATCTGTTTATTAGTGAATTATTCTTTCAAACCTTAGTCACTCCAGCAACATGACAATAAGTTAAGTCACCAATAAAACAGAAACACACCAAACTTGACATGAGACTAGACATGACAATATCACTGTAGCCTAGAAAGAGAAACACTTTAGGGCCAAAATGATCCCCCTGCATGTGTGAATCTGACATCCCCAATACACTGAAGAAACATCTGGTTCATTTCTGCCCTTCTGTCAAGGACAAACGCCCCTCATTTAGTATTCACACACACACTGAAGAGTCCAGATCTGCATGGATATTAATACTTGCCCGGGTCAGTGCTGTAGTTCTTGCAGGAATTCATTGTGCACAGATATGAGTGTTTGACCTTCTGTGTTCAACGAGAATGTTTATCTATTACCAAGAACGAAATGGGAAGATGCCAACAGGGATTTAGGTCAATATCAGAGTGATTTACATAAAGATTGTGGATCAACAATTGGTTCCATTAAAAAACGAAAAAAAACTACTTTTCTTGGTCTTTAGTTCTGATGATGGTTCTTGGCTACAGGATCTACAGTCTCACAGCAAAGGAAATGATGTTTGTTTGAGAACCTGCACTCTGAAATAAGCACAAATACTTTCAGCAAAATAATAAAACCCTCCAATACACATTTTTACTGTGTTGCTGAATCTATGTAACAACAGAATACTTTTGATTACTTTCCATATATGATGTTGTATTTCAGAAACTCAGTATTTAAGACTGCAGTGCTCATGGACAGCAGCCGTCTACAGACTATAAACTACAAGAAAAACAAAATCAATATTCAAACATCAGTCTGGATGACAGGAGTTCACTGACTGAATACCGACAAAAACATTCATCCTTCACTCATCCTTAGGTACAGACAGCTCCAGTCAATGACATATAATGGAGACTGGGGCTATCAAGCTCCATAAATGACAAAAGCACAATTATAAATTATTAAAGTAATCTATATAACTCAGTTTTTGATGTGGAGCATCATGATTGTTGGACCAGGTTTGATGTCAATGAAACACACGAGAACCAATAAGATTTCACATCAGTGATGTCATACCTGGTGCTTGTCTTACAGGTTTCTTTTACAGAAAATCAATATTGTTTGTGTTCCATGAAGAAATAGAGTGAAATAAAGGTGAATAAATAATGACAGAATCATCATTTTGGGTGAACTTTTCCATTAATCTCCATTATCACACAAATGACCCAGAGAAAGACTGCTATTGGTTTGTCATTGAATAACATTGATATTTTTTTAGAATTAATTGAATGGTGCATTAAAATCTGACCTGCGATACAGAGCTTTACTTTTCAAACTCAACTAACCAGCTTTTTGATGTGCTGCAGTGAGCTACGGTTAACCTCTCACATCTTTATATAAAAACTGTCATTTAGAAATACCCTGTGCCATAAATACATAACCACAAGCATTTTGCATACGTTAATTTTTTTTATCAGGTATTATGTAGCATCGTTTGGCAGTGGAACAGCTGATGTAAAAAGAACGGAAGCCATGGAGCATGCGTTTGGATTTGCGAGCCGTCAATCTGAAATGTGTGTGAAGGCACAAGGCATGTGAAATTTGCATGACAGTATGCTGTATTTAGGCTATGGGTGCATGCTGGTAAGACTACCCCTTTCTACTCCAAAGGTTTGAGAGCATCGAGAACAGGAGTGAGACGGGATAAAGGTTTACCAGCATGTGAGAATGATGGTCAACTACAGTTCTGCTACAGTATGTAACAATAAACCAGAAAACCCACTTCAGATTCTATACATTAGGAGAAAATATCTTTAGGTATCCTTGTGAATTAACCATGATGGGACTCATTCATTCATGAAGTCCCATCTCCTTTATGATTGGTTGTATTGGTTCCAAGCTGAACTTACTAGCACTCTGCTGATCAGAAGCTCAAAAATTGTATTTTTGACATGGCCGGTTGTCCTTTTAACCTTCTAGACCAGTGAGGCTCCACAATACATCAAAAATAACAGTCAAACACTCAGTATCTAGCCGACTGTGGGTTAGCGCACCATCTAGTGGTCACAGTTTGTATTCACTTACGCCACAATGAAGATTGATGGGTTGGATCATTCAACCTTAAACTAATCAAATACTGTGTAGTATTTGATGAGTAGTAGTGCTTAAATCACACTATGTAATGTAATATATAATAATCATCTCCTAAATATATCTGATGCATTAAACATGCCCCGGCCCCTTAAAATTGTATCACATACTGTATATTCAAAAAAATTGGGAAACTTGTTGTTTAGCTAAAGGCATTTTTAATAAAAAGGATAAATGTTTTACAGAAGCCTTCAGGTTGTGTATAGTTTTTTTGTTTATACATTTTTATAGGTTTCTTGTTTATACAATTTTAGTTTAATTGTCTTCTGTTTTTTTGTCTATCAACATGGAAAATGAAAACAATAACAATGTTTCCTCCACTGTAACTGTGAGACAGTACACCAAAGCACCTGAAATATTTTCACCTAAAACTGTCACTTAAAAATTCGGAGTTAAAAGAATCTGACACTAATCTGACACTAGTTGAGGTATTTGACTGTCATGGTCCAAATCACAGCTCATACTCCCAAAATGTGGAAACACATAACAAAACACCATGTCAAAGGTATTTCTGAAATGAGAATAAGGTCCTAGTGAAATTCCCTCATGCTTACAGTAGATAATATTTGACTTTGCTGATGATTTTGCTGTACAGTATAATATAAACCGACTGAGCCCTGGTTATTGTTTAAAACAGGCATAGACGTTTGCTTTGTTCGTGATGGTCCTTTGGTTCACCATGACACTGTAGATCCATCATGTACTCCAGGGAATCAGCTAACCTCCTGTGCTCAGCCTTTTACTCTGAAAATGAAAAGGGTAAAAATTAAATGCAAAAATTATAGGAATGGTACTCCAATGCTTCCAAACCGGTCTTAGTTCAGAGTTTCTGCTGAGCTACAGTGGAGGACGAATCTGAAGTGTGTAATTTTTACACCAACAGCAACACTAAACAAAACTTGTTTTTAAACATGTTTTCTGAACATTCCCCCCATCTGCCATTGGTCAAACAGATAGGAAATCCCACCTAAATCCCTACTACATTCTATTATCTACTACTGCTACTTTTCCATGTTTTTCCAGAAAAATATACAAAGATGTGCTTTAATTTATGTGGTTTACCTGTCTGGCGTCATCCACACACTGAATGTACAGCGAGGCAATGTTGGAACAGGTCAGAGATTGTTGTTTGTTTTCTGTGTAACATTTCAGTATCTGATTCTGTAAATCTGCACAAACAGGTTTGATATGATGTCTCCTACAGAGAGAGAGATGGACAGTATAAACTACATATGAAACCGAATCACTGAATTACTTCACACTGCACGTGATGTTTAACTCTCACCTGAACCGCTTGTGTGTGTCCTCTAAACCTTTCTTGTAACTTTCAGCTGTGACTTTACAGAACTGAGCAGTCTGTACGACAACAATAACACAGTCAAAACAGTGCATGAAGGATGAAAATTATGAGGTAATTCCGTCATCAAATTCACCAACAATCAGAGATGCACAAAACTGCAATATCAACTGTTTTGTTGTGACTAGTTGACCATGGAAGCCCTTTAGGGTCATCAGGGTCAGGTGTTTTTAGGGCGTGTTTGTTCCTGTCTGGAAAAAACACCGAAGTGACATAATGGTCAAAGTGGGTGAGATTATGACTAATAATGAGAATGACTTTGTTTTCCTAAAACAATCATTCCTATTAATAATCATAGAGGCTAATGAGAAATGAAGGCACCAGGCTGTGTGTGATCATGGGCGCAGTGATGTCATCACTCTGGAAAAAGTGTGAGCATGTGCATAGTGATGTCACCATTCTGAAGTAGGCATGGTGAGCGTGTGAATGCACATATGAATCGTTTTGCCTGCTTTTGCAGCTTGGTGATCTGCTCCTGGAACAGAGCTGCCTGAATCAACAGATCTTTCTCCTTCTGATCCAGCTTCTGAGCCTGATGGAGAAATAAAACATGTTTCACCACAGTCAGCCAAACAACCATACGTAAATATGGTTTATGATTATAGTCATCAATAGCTTATGCAGTTATTAAATGAGGTTGACTAATAATAGTTTACTTTTTACACAAACCCTGTCAAATGTTTGTTTGCAGAACGTATGGCTAACTAGCTATACCAATAATAGAGTATATATCAGAAATCTTCAGCAAGGTCCACAGAACTGCTCCAACCCTGATGAAGCACAGCTGAACCAGCTAATCAAGGTTTTTGGGACTGCTAGAAACACCAAAGCAGGTGTGTTGGAGCAGGCTGAAGCTAAAATCTGCAGGTCTGTGGACCTCCAGGAACATAGATTGGAGGCCCCCCCCCCAATATATATACTACTATTTTTAATTTAAACATACATGGAATTATTTCATGTTCTTAAAACGGTTCAAGTAATGACTTACCTATTAAAAGTAAAACATGAAATTAAAACTGATTCAATTAAAACTGATTTACGTTCTTAATGCAATGACTCATCATCAGCCTAGAGTGAGAGAATGAAAGAGAATGTGATTGGAAGACTGAAGCCACAGTGGTCGTACCTTCTTCTCCATCCACTGAAAGACAAGAAGAGATCCAAAGACAGAGGACATAAGTCAAGCTGAGTTAAGAGTCATCTCATTTCATTCTATACAACAAACAGCACACAGAATGTGTTTAGAAGATGTCTTACATAATACTGAGCTATGAGATGTTCATCCTGAACGTTCAACTGCTGCATCCTAATGGCATCTACCAGAGTCTGCTGGTGGGACGTCTTCTGCTCCTCCTGTCGACAGGCTGTAGGGTGAGCTTGGACTTCAGCTTTAGTCCTCTCTTTATCCAGCCTTATCAAACCACACAACGCCACATTGGTGAATAAATGTAAATTATTGCCACGTCACATTTCAGCCCACAAACAAATGAAAAAAATATCAAAATTATATTTTACATAAAGAAATTAAACTAGTTTTTTGCACAGGATATGCATGAAATTTTTGTAGTGACAACATTTTTAGGACAACTAAGCAAATTGTCTTACTGTTGTTGAATCTTTATTTCAGTCTTCAACTCGAGTTCCTCGTCATTCACTAAACAGACAAAACCGCAGTATGAGAACATGAACAGGGTCCTCTGGATTTATGACTACTGAGACATTTTAGAGATTTCCTACATAAATACTGAGATTTCTATTAGAGACTTTGCTGGTTGCTCAGTCATAAACAAATCAGAAATTTAAACTGCATTTCTTGGTAACAAGCTCACCTATGGCCTGTGTTTGAGATGTAGGGGACTGAGATTCCTCTGGTTTGATGAAGGGAGGCCTAACATGCTCCTCAGCTGTGGGAAGACGAGGAACTAGGGGTTCCTCAGTAGAAGATTAATCAGTGTGTGCAGTTGAGGGCATTTCATCAGAAAAAAACACAGCTTAGTATTAAAAGTTATACCAGGAAGTGGTGTTAAGGGTTCCACACGTGGGGGGTTTATGGGTTCAGCAGGTTGAGGTGGAGGTAAAGATGCAGAGTCAACAGTAGGAGGTAGAGCTACATGCTCATCAACTGGAGAAGCTGGAAGACCTTCAGGCTGAGCAGGTGAGGGGGCTGAAGGTGGTGCAGGCGGAGGGACCAGACCACTGGCATATAAGGGAGGATGAGGCGTTATGGGTCTATGACATTCACCTGGAGTGAGACATTCGACTTGAACCGCTTCAGGAGGGCTGCTGGGTGAGTGTGATTCGGCTGAAGCTTGTGGACACACCACACGTGGAGACTCCTTCATGCGATCAATTACTCGCTCTGACAGCTGTTCATATTAAGAAAAGCAATATAAACATGAAGAATTTCATTGTGGCAGTACATGATACAGTGAATTGATACAGTAATGGTATTAGATGATAATACCATGGTACTCTGAAATAGCTGCTTTATTAATGCACCATGTTG
Organism: Botia almorhae; assembly: GCA_036877575.1. Classification (NCBI taxonomy): domain Eukaryota; kingdom Metazoa; phylum Chordata; class Actinopteri; order Cypriniformes; family Botiidae; genus Botia; species Botia almorhae. Next base: position 84,473 of record JAZGTJ010000203.1, on the reverse strand, counting down.
TTCACATGGCACGCCGATGTAATTAAAAGACCACAATGGCATTAGAATTGTCCATACCAAAAACAAGGTACTATTATAGTATTTTCGTCCGGTATGTAATAATATAGGTAGTGTATGTATTCTATATGGAGCACAAGTATGTCCAGTTAAAGTAAGCCTATATGTAGGTTTAGTATGCAACAGTTCAACATGCATGACCTTAAGTCTATATTTAACCTGCATGCTTCAGCACCCACGGTGCATTTAAACATTCACAACAAAGACGCATCTTAACATTTAAACAACAAAGCAACTTTAGATTTTAAAAGTGAAGCAGTTGAACCAGTCTATATGCTATATGCTATACTATACACATCTCAACATATTCTGCACGTGAAGCAAATAGTAAAATTATTTGCATTTCTGACATGCATTTTAAGCATATATCATAAAAGGTTTTGCATGCACAGTGAAATGATTTAGTTAATGTAAGTTAATGAAAGCACGGAACAAGCTTTGAAGTGTATTGATCTTACCCGAATGCCCTTAACGACATGCACGCGACCCTCATCGTCCGAGTCAACGGAAACGTGTCGCGAGCTGCCGGTTCCCCCCATCACATCTGCTTCTAACCTCCGTTTCTGTAGTTTACAGGTCTTTAATGCAATAATGTAAGACTTTATCCTTGGTATAATTACTGAAACATCCCGCAGAGCTCGCGCTCAGTTGAGCCCTTCACACCCACAGCACGTGATGATCGAGCTGTGCATGCACTCACTCTGCAAGTGATGTGCTGGCAAGTATGGTGACCCATACTCGGAATTTAGAATAGAGTTGTGAACACAGCCGGAGCGGGGAACATTTGTAGGGGTTATACCAAATTTTTGAGGGATATGTCCAATAAACTAATAAATAAACTGTGGTAAATCGGTTCCACCGCTGACATTAAAGGGGCTGTATCGACCAAAGATAATACACTTAGGGAACACGTGGTATTTTGGATGAAATTGTTTACCATGGTAAATATTTACATTTACAGACAAGACTTAAAGAGTCCAATACAAGTCATTTAGACACTTTCCTTAAGTTTATAATTTGGGCTCACCAATAAAACAGAAAAATGTGGCTAGTTACCAGACAGTTTCAAAGTTAAAAATAACTAAAAAAACTCCCAGCCTTATGAATGTAACTGTAGATGTGAACATCCTTAGACATTTAGTGATTGTAAAAATGTTATTTTTTAAATTTTATTGCTTTACCCTGATACTCACATGTTTGAGCAACGAGTGCTCACATTTATATCAGAAAAACAAACTGTAGAATCCAGGACGTTTTACATTTTTCAAAACACAAAAACCTTTTAAATGTAACAAGCAGAAACATTATGACATGAAGTGAAGACTTATGATTCTGCAGTATTTCTAGGTCACTAGTCAAATGTAAGCAAATTTGTCACTTTGACCATTTTAACTTTGTACAAAAGGTTAGATTTCCTTAAAAGTGACATATTTGTTAGATATGGTATTCCCGAAATGTGACCTCTTATCCATGCCCAGTAAAGAGTAAACACAAACAGCACTGGGCAGCACTGCTGTGCCTGGGGAGCAATCGGGGTTAGGTGCCTTGCTCAAGGACACCTCAGTTGTTACCTGCTGCATTGGAATCAAACTGGCAATCTCCTGGTTACAAGTCTGACTCGCTAACCAGTAGGTCAAAACTGCCCCCAATTCCCTACTTACCACAGCACACAATATGTTCCTTGGAACATTATCAAATAATGCTGAACAAAAACATGAATTATCAGGTTTTGTCCATGACAGTTTGTGTGTATACGGCCATTAAACATAAAACAGTAATTTTATCCAAAGCGAATTAAAATAAATTGCAAATATTTTGCCCTACGAGCCAACAATAAGCATAGTCTACATAATTATGTTTACAAGCACAAATAGTTGAAGCTAAAGAGAGATGAACACCAGAAAAGAGAATTTTTTTTGTTATATAGTTGTTATGGAATGTTTTGTATTTAATTTGAAAAGTGCGAAACAGAATCTTGTGACCTCACATTCCAGATCACACTACATTTGTTGCACGTCATGTGACTTCAAAACTACAATTGTAATCACTTGCTTACATAAACTGTATTGTGTTATTTGTTGTAGTCTTTTTTATTTTACACCTGAATAAAGGTAAGTATAAAGAGTCTCACCGATGACTAACAATTCTGACTGCATTTAAAAAAAAAATACCACTAACGTTTAGAGAACATTTATCATTTGTGTTAATAAACCCTGTACAGTCGCTACATATGCTGAATTGGTTTGCAAATTTTACTATTGCATCTTAGGTTGTTAGGAGCAGATCTGAGAGTGTGCTTGAAGATTGTGCCAACAAAAGTTTCTAACGCAGACAATCTTTGCACTGCAAACGGGTGATGGATTGTCCAAACAGAGAAAACACACACTCTTTAACTTACACACACACACTTGGCTCAAAAACAGCTTGTAAAGTTGGCACAAAATGCCTTTGGAGCAGTCACTTATAAATGATGAAACACACCAATGCAACAACACACACACTTGCACCAGGATGATGAGGTATCAGTAAATTACTCCGACTTCTTGTGATCTTTCTCTCCTTTCACAGCTGTGCGAATGCTGGACCACACCTCTGTGTAGAGCAGCGTGCCCACGAAGACCACAGCTGTTCCCACCCAATGCCACACTGTGAAGGGATTTCGGAAGTACAGGATAGATATAATGAGACTTAGGAATTTGCGCAACGTCACCACCAGGGTCACTGTGAGGGACGCGCACTCTGTAGTCAGAATAAACACACCACGGATACACACGTATCTGAGAAAGTCGCTCAGGATTAAACAAACCACAGAATCAGGTGTTTTGGTTGCATGGCATTGTGTTAATTAAAACAACTGTATAAAATATTATTCAGCAATACTTACTATACTCTTGCTATAACCTTCTCATACACCACAAACGTCTATAAAAACAATAAATAAATACACTAATCTTACATATGAGGATAAGGATACTGGGTGATGACGTTCATCAGTAGGTAAAACCACATGACCGGCATTGTCAGACCAATCACAGGGATTTTCACTGGAGCTTTGAGAAACAGACACAAGAAGAACAACAGCCAGAAGTGATAAAAAGCCAAACGGGCAAGTCAGGTTTGACAAAGGTTTGATTTGAAAGGCGAAGTGTGTAATTTCTGATCCACTGTCATCACCAAATGGAAATAATGATTGCTGTTATACAGGTTGCCTAAACAATTTCTCTATCTGCCAGTGTTCCTCTAGCTCAGCTGGTAGGGCATTGCGTTAGCAATGCAAAGGTTGTCGGTTCAATTCCCAGGGAACACATGTACTGGCAAAATGTATAACTTAAATACTGTAAGTCGCTTTGGATAAAAGCATCTGCCAAATGCATAAATGTAAAATGTAATAGTTGTAGACTCCCAGCCAGTATGAAAAACTGCAATATTTTAAAAGCACCAGAGAGTCACACTCCACAGGAAGTCAATTTACCAATTGTAATTAAATTACATATAGTATATACATATAGTTGACCGTGAAGATTACACTGGGATATAAACACAGAATTTTTTTTAAGATCAAACAAACAGACACTTTTGTTTGATAATTAATTTTTGTTATATCCAAAGTAAAGGCTTTTGCTATGACACCAACAAAAGTGACTACAATAATTTTTTTGCAACAGAATCAGACTCACAGCTCTGGCTGAAGATCATGGCGTGTTTGTAGATGTCGGTTGACAGCAGAAGGAACCCTGGTAACGGCAAACAGTGCTGAACAAAACAGAACAATCTCACTCAGTAAAAAACATAACACAACACAACACAACATAACACTGCATGCTTCAGTACAGCAGCACCACAGACAAGAGCAGCAAGGGAATGGACTCACGTTATAAAACAGAGCCTCTTTGGAGTGTTTGCCAAACTGTTTGTACAGAGTTTCCTGAAAAATGCCCATTCTTGCAGACATCAGCAATGCGAAAGTCAACATGGCGATACCTGAAACACAACAGCACTTATGCATCACTGACGATAAGTGCATTGGTTATGGGCACTTGCTTCAAAACAGTACACTATCGCAACCTGCCTTAGTGTAATAATGTAATAAGAACTTTACCCAGAAGCCAATGCAGGAAGGCATACACTCCCTCTTCTTCTGTGGCACCCTTCTTAACGTTCTGCATGCAACAAGATCAGACCATGTGTGTCAGGTGCAGATGAAACACTGACACACAAGTAAGTTGCGTCTTGATCAAATTAACAATAACTACTACTGCCGTATTTCCTGCAGAGGATTTTAACCACCTATACATGTACAGTATTGCTGATAAAGGCCAAAACGCTCACAAAACTCACCACTTGTTTGGCCGACATAAGAGTGCAGATAAAGATGCCCACAGACACCAGCACGATAGAGAGATATTTACTCCTCGAATATCTGAATTCAGAATAAAAATAAAATAATATGACTGTACACACATGCAGATTAACTCAAAATAATAAAGTTATTAATTAATTTGTGAGGTTTAGTTTACCGTTTCTTTAAGATGATAATACCGAGAATCATGTTAGCTATTAAAGATCCCTGCAATTAAACAACAGACGTAATAAAGAGTCAAGACAGGGCATGGATTTAATCTTAAGAAATTTATTTAAGGTTAATCTACCCTGTTATTAGGCTGTGAGGAATACTCACTGATCTGAAGATCATATGGAGAGGCATGGCAATGTTAAAGTTGAGAGCATAGTTATTGATGACGCTAACAGTAAAAAACATGGTCACCATGATCACATAGTTACTGCAAAGAAACATCAAAGGTCATATGAATTAGTGGATTTTTAGTGGATAAATTAGTGGTTAAGTGCTTACTCGCAGGAAAAAAAATGCAAATAATCATATAATTATGCACAAGATAAGATAACAGTAAGATAATTAGGAAAATGTTTAGGATAAAATGTTGTCCATGTCCAAATCTATATTTAATAGTTATGTCTTCTATAGCTATATTTATATCAAATCTATATTTTTTTAGCTGCTGTGTAAACTCCAAAGGTCAAATGTGACTTACCAACTACCTGTAACGTTAAAAAAGCTAATTTTTTACTTTATACTGATCAATGACCACTATTTTCTTACCTAGTACCAGAGGGCCAAAACATTATTATTATAATGCATAAAGACGCATATAAATTTTATAACCTGATGGGAATTTTTGGCTTCTTGCGTCCGAAGTTTGTCTCAAATATGAAGCCCTCAAATGCAATAAATGCAAATTGAGCAAATGTGACAATATTTCCACATCCAGGGAAATCCCTATAAGAAGTACAGTTGAAGAGAAGGCATAATGATGAGAAAATTACGACATATCTGAGATTAAAATAAATAAAAGATATGGTGATATATAAACACGATTGTGTATATAAGAAACATTAACTCACCTCACTAAAAGTTCCAAGAAAACAACATTACTGCAGCAACCAACAAATACCAGAGTGACTGCAAAAATCGTATTCATTTTAAAAGGTTTAAAGAAACGAAAGACAATAGTTATTTCAGCTTCACATTAACGCAGACGTTTGAATGAATGTTCCTGCACTAGTTGGACTAAACACGCCACTACCGGCGACATGCCTTCCTGATTACGCCGCTGCGCCTTTCTGGGTCTGTAGTTTTTGCTTCAAAATCAGGACGTATCCGGATGCAATATGAACTACACTTCCCATAACACACAAAAAACAACTCTGTTTATTCAAACTAGCCAACTTTAAACACATTAACTGTAATATATTAAAAATAAAGTAATGAAATCACTTTTGAAATAAAATAAAGTTTATATTGATTATTACTGATATTTTAAATCTGTTCTGCTATGCGTCTTTATTTATTATGCGTGTTTATTATTCTTTTCTTAAACGACATCTTAAAATAACAAGCGATTTAAACGTGTACGTTTCAATACCTCACAAAACATAAAGAAATTAAATTAAAAAGAAAGAAAAATGTAGGATCGCCATATTTACAAGCGTTCTACGTGTTTCCGGTGTCGTGGCGATTACACGCAGAACAGTTTCCCCACATCACAAGGAGAATCGTCAGATAAACAGCAGAAAACATGATCTCGATAACAGACTCACAGAGTAAGTCTACAATACTTCATCTTTGCGCTGTACTGGTCGTGTTAATTTGGATAGAAAGATTACGAATGGTTCTTTAAACGTGGAAATGTACTGGAAGTGTTGAATGAATGGAGACGTGTGATGTGGCCTAATTGTTCTAATTACTGATAATAGAAGCTGTTGTATCTGTCATTTAAAATGAATGGTTAAGCGTGACATTAGTGAAAATTATTAAAGTACCTTAGAGTACCATATCACGATATATCGCACAGTATGCCATGCTATCACCATGTTATAGCATACAATGGTACAAACTCTATATAACTTGTATATAACTATACAATGGTATAGAAATGACACTGTACAATGAATTTGTCTGACTATCTGATATTCTTTGAAACTCATTGGAATACCATGATCTATGAATATGACAATCATGTAGTACTTTCAATGTAACATGGTAGTGCCGTCTCTAAACAACAGTGTTTTTGCCGCCGGTGTAATACCTCAGTACTCTTGTGTGTCTGTCTTTGTCTATATATGTACATGATAATCTCTATACAATGGTTCAACCAAAGTAGATGGCTGTAACCATATATATTTATAGAATAATCTAGAAAGGAGTTTAAATCTCTTCTACTTGTTAAATGAAACATTTAGAATTAGTTTATGTGGAGGTTGATAATCCATCACTAACCAAGTGTTTTATGTGGTTTAACAGAGATCGGGATGGGGTTGACAGGGTTCGGCGTGTTTTTCCTCTTCTTTGGAATGATCTTGTTCTTTGATAAAGCACTCCTGGCTATAGGAAATGTGAGTATATGCAGCTAACATACAAACACAACGTTATATGTACTAGTCTGAACTGAGAGAAATGTAGTGTTTTAACATCTTTGGTTTATTGTTCTATTAAGGTGAAAATGCTCAATGCATTAATGGCTTGTGTGTGTTTGTAGATCTTGTTTGTTGCAGGTCTGTCTTTTGTTATTGGACTCGAACGCACATTTAGATTCTTTTTCCAGCGACACAAAATGAAAGCCACCGGTTTCTTCCTGGGAGGAGTTGTTGTGGTGCTTATTGGATGGCCAATCGTCGGTGTTGTACTGGAGGTCTATGGGTTTTTCCTCTTGTTCAGGTGAGCTTAGATACATATAGTCTGTGATGATAAGCTACCATAGCAACTGCCTAGCAACCATTCAGAATACCTAAGCTGTGACTAAGCAAATACAGGGAATGTTATAAACCCACTTACATCATTCTGGTGGTGAGTTTTGCATAGGGAAGCACCACATATATTTTCTCCAGAAAATATAAAAATCTCGTTAAATAGTAATGTACTGGTTGATTTGCACTAACCCGGTTTAGTGAAATCTTCCAGACAGGAAGTTGATGTCTGTGGTCGTTTTTCATATTCATTTGGTGTCTATTTTTAGGGGCTTTTTCCCAGTAGCTGTCGGCTTTATCAGGCGGGTACCTATACTTGGATCTTTACTCAATCTTCCTGGTATCAGAGGGGTACGTTGACGGTCTGTTGATGGTTTCAAATATATAACTTTCCAATTGCAGTTTGAGTTTAATATAATGTCTTTGTTTCTCTTTCAGTTAGTGGATAAGGTTGGCGAGAGCAACGCAATGGTATAACAGTTACTGTTTTTTTTTTGTTTTTTTAGTTTTCTATAAGTGTCTCATATTTATACTTGTAAAAAACAATGTATTTCTGGCTTGCTGGCCAACTCTCCTTGATTGACATACATACATTGACTTTTTTTATACTTTACCTGTGGAGCAATGTTTTTGGGACGCGTTACCAAACCAAGTCAAGCTGCTGTTGTAGTACATGGCACAACTGTCTCCATGGCAACAGGGACCAGTAATAAACAACCAGAACAGCAGATTGTATGTTACATCATACAATGTTACAGAGAGAACACAATGAGTCCTGAATGAAGGTGTTACTTTTTTATTACGCTTTTATGTGCCAACAGCTTTTATTTTAAAATTAGTTTTTGGAACTATATCGACTTGAGCTCCACCTAGTGGAGTGAATTTCCTTCATCTTTTCGTGATCGCGAGGAAAATCAGCACCTTGCGTGACATGCTGTTGTGATGTATGACTGACTTGTTGAAGTATTTGTAAATACTTGCAATGTGAGACTAATGTACATTTTTACAGACAAAGATCCTGTTTAATAAATGGATTATATCCTTCAGGTTCCAGCTATCTGTTTGATACACATCACATTTAAAAATGTATGCTCAGTGCAAATATTAAACAGAAATGAGTAGATATTTTAAGCATATGGTTTACAAATTGCACTTCTCTCCAACAATACCAGTCAAAGGTTTGGACAATATTTAGATCAAAAGGTTTCTAGGATGATGAAAGACAAATTAATTTACGTGTGTCCAAACATTTGACTTGTAGTGTGTGTATATTGCTATAGTTCATCCATATACCTTCACACACAACAAATGGTTTTCACTCAGTGCTTAAATGTTAAACGAGTGCGTTTCTGCAATTCCTGATTATAACTTTCACATACAGAATTCAGACATCTAAACCATTAAAAACTAAGACTGCTGTATCTGAATCACATTTTACATTTAAAGTTTAAACCCCAGACCTGCTTCTCAGATCAGTTACATCCCGTGCAGTGAGATAAAGCCCTCCATCAGCCTCATAGATCTTTGAGGTCTTTCTGGATGTTCCACAGCGTATCTGCGCTGCTTTTCAGCTGAGAGACCTCATCGCCCGTCAGGGTCATGTTGACCACGCTGCCCACCCCTGCGCTGTTCAACACGCATGGCAGACTCAGATACACCTCATTACTGATCCCGTACATACCCTGCAACAACCGCAGTAAATTAACACCACACCTCAATGTGTCACATGCTGTGTGCTGTTAATGAATAGTTTTATATTGGAGTTTCTTAGGCTTTGTTTACACTGCAATGCTTAAAGCACAGATCTGATCTTTTAATCATATCAGATTTTTATTCTGCCTGTTTATATAAGACACAGCTCGTATCCAATGTCCATTAGGCATAATGTAATCCTCTGGGCTCTACTGACTTCCATCTATGTTCAGACATGCTGTGTGCAACATGCAAAATGACGACAATTAACGCAATCAGAGAACGGTGATGTAATTACATGCATGGAATTGCATACAAGCGTTTACATGCAGGTCAGATGTCCACATATAGGAATTCCGATTCCTATTTGTGAGGAATTGTAGCTGATTTAAAACCACATTTGGAAGTGGCCCATATCAGATGCAAAAAATCAGATCTGGTGCAGTTTTCTGTGTTTACACATGTGCAAAGATATCTGATATGTGTCAGAATCTTTTGGTGTAAGTGTAAACGCAGACTAAGTGACTGACCTTCACCATGGTGGAAACGGGGTGTATTCGGTTCAGGTTCTTCATCAAGCTCTCTGTCAGGTCTGCCACACTCAAACCGATGGCCCAGTTAGTGTAACCTTTCAGTCGGATCACCTCATAGGCACTGCGGTAAACACATTCATGATAGTCAATACAGATACTGTCAATTTGTTAAAAACAGCATAATATCAAACTCTTCATAGAAACAGTAACCTGTTGAGCGCACCTGTCCACCACCATCTTGTGCGCTTCTTTCCAGTTCTCCCGATCAGTGTCTTTGCCAATATCTGGATTGAGTTTCTGGAGACTCACACCTGCCACATTAGTGCCACTCCACACAGGAACTGCAATAAAACATCAGTGATGAAATATTATATGGAATATGCAGCCTACAGAGGCAGCTTACTGGGTTTTGGAGTCCAATGACAGACCCAGTCATCCACCTGTCTGTTACACAGAACTCAGACTGTCTCCCAATCTTTACTGACCACTGGAGTCTCCATGTTCTCCCAGAATCCAGCCATTGAAGCTGCTGGGGTGGAGGCCCAACCTCTCAGCCATCAGGTAGCGGAAGCGGGCGGAGTCCAGGTTGGTCCCGCTTCCGATGACGCGGTGCTTGGGCAGACCACTCAACTTCCAGGTTACATAGGTCAAAATGTCCACTGTGTGTGCAGAAGACTGTGTGTTATTATTAAAGAACCTGATCAATCAAATAATTAGGAGAATCATAATGTAGGCTTATCATGGTAGATACCAGGGTTGGACACTACTATGAGGATGCAGTTTGGACTGTATCGAACTATTTGTGGAATGATGTGTTTGAAGATGTTGACGTTTCTCTGCACTAGATTGAGTCTGCTCTCGCCCTCCTGTTGGCGAACACCCGCCGTTACCACCACAATACGAGAGTTGGCAGTCACAGAGTAATCTGTGGGACCAGACAGTAGTACAGAAGACCCTTTTACCTCAAAACTGATCGAGAACTGTTTACTTAAACAGAAAGAGGCCTTCAGAATTAAGTGTTAGAAATGAAAGTGCTACCTTTGCCTGAGATGATCTTGGGTGTCTTTAGGAAGAGACTTCCGTGCTGCAGGTCCATCATCTCACCCTTGAGTTTGTCTTCTATGACGTCCACCAGGGCCAGTTCATCTGCCAGCTCCTAAACACATCAGACACATTTAGGAGAGACTCACCACATTTTCAGTTTTATTAGCCCATGTCGATGCAATCTCTTATTTCCACTCGGACATAGAAAAAAATTCTATTCAAACTGATTCCTTCATATAGTGTTTTTTTTGTAATAGTAACCTTAAATTTACAAACATAGATATAGACAAAGCTAGATATGACTATTTTGTTTTCTTGTTTTTTAAAAGTTCATATTGCTCATATTGCACAACATTTCAGTGGTGCTTCTTGATCTATGTGCAAAATTGATATATTTTGAATGCCTCTGTAAATAAACATTGTATCTGTGTTTTGTTGACTAATATTCTTCTCTCTGTGACCCTCTAATGTTCTTCCATCACCACAATGTTCAAAGCCTGTTTGTACAATCAATAAATAAACGAGGAATTCGTCCAGAAATATGTTGTGCTTTGGTCACAAAGTCTGAGTGATACTGGCAGATACAGCCTGTGTGAGTAAATATTTTCATGATGGTGGTTTACGTGAGGCGCTCTCACCCTCAGGAGAATGCTGACGGCACACGCCATGCCGACCTGCCCCACCCCAACCACTGTTACTTTATTTCTGGGAGGCTCAGCTGGACCACTAAAGAGAGGAGTGATGAGTTTCTGCAGAACCGAAGCCATGCTTAACACTGCAGAGAAACCGACAACATCATCAGTCCAAACACACACACACACACACACATACAAAATGATAATTTCACATGAAATTAACCTAAGCTAAAGTTAAGAAGCTAAAGCTGAAGCTGTACATTATTTTTCTGTAATCAATTTAAATGCTCTTATAATAATAATAATAATAAATAAGCATCACAAAGTATGTAAATACTATGTATGTATGTGATTATGTAACAGGGGGTCTATTTTCTCTGTTGACCAGGGGGTCCCTGGCCTGAGAAAGGTTTAAAGATATCTATCATAGATAAAAGAAAATGTATATGTCTACTAACATTTTTCCACCATGAAAACAGGAATGTAGAACAATGCTCATCAATGTAGCAATATATTGCATTTGCAGATTAAAATCTGTCTGTGACTGATTCTTATTGATGGTACCATGGAGATCAAAAAGCTTGAATAACAAACTAAACGCTAAAAATAACAGGTTTACTGAAAGATAATAAACTATCTTTCAACACACATACTTATTTCTACCTGAGGTTTGCCCAGACTACCTACCCTACCTGATCTCTAACCCTGTTCCTCATTTAAATGCATGTCACCAAGCAACAATTCCCAAAACAGTCTGCTGTGTGACCTTGGATTACAAGTTTATACAGTCAACACAGGCAGATAGAAGCTGAGACAATGAGGATAACAACACACCTAGATTCCTCTAAAACAACTCATAACACACAGAAAAACAAAAATATTCTTAAGTAATCCATAAATGTACACGACCTGCAAGCTCTGTTTAGCACTTACCTGCAGACAGGTGCTTAACCCCAGATCAGCTACAAGAGTGAAATAAATCTGCTTTGATACACCAACCTGCTCGATGTTATGTGCTCCTGGTATGTCTGTAGGTCAAACCTCTAAAGATCTGCCCCCCATTAAGTTAAACAAACTCATTCTCGCACGCACCATCTTCTACGCGCAGGTCATTACAATCAAGGTCATTACGAATCATATTTAGCATCCACTAAAAATCGCATCCGACGCCTCGAATTAAAACACAACGCACATTATAAAACATTATTAGTGTTTTCGTACCTTGTCTATAGAAGCTTTGCGCTCCCAGGTAGAAATACCACCATGAGACGAGCATGGCAGGCAGATGGGGATATATGGGACACCGCAGTTTGTCCACTGCAGACGCAACTGCGCAGCTGCACAGTTTTTAGACATATAATAGGGTTACTGTAATCCCGTGACAGCTGACCTCTGTTGTACCTGTGCGGTTTATTAACCTTTAACACTGTGATGTTAACGGCGATCAGAACAGAGCGATTACACTGAACCTTTTATTAGTCATGTTGTGTTGTTTCTTATATAAAACTTATTTTACCTCTAAACAATAAGAAATGAATTGTACTTGGCCTGTTTTAGCAAAGTTTAAGATTTGCGTTGTCATTATTTTTATTCATCACTGTAATTATTCAAAAACATCTAATTTTCTTGTTGGAAAGTGCCTATACTTTGGTGTAACGTTGTACTGCATTTATGTTGACTAAAATAAAAATAATCATATTACAGTCCTATGTAGAGGTAAGGAATTGTGATAAAAAATTGAAAAAATTGAAATTTAAAAATCAAATTAAAAAAAAATTGTAAACTTTTTTGTAGTAAAACGTGACCCAGGCGTGTTTGAATATGCACTGGACATTCGCGCTGTCAGGCGCACTGCTGTCAGACCCTGCACGTAATAGCATTAACACTTATAATTAACACATTAGCATTAACACACCATATAATTAACATCGGTCTAATGCATGACATTTATCAAGAGTCAGACATCGGCCAGAAATGTTACACATTTTATTACTGCTACATTCAATGAAGGATTTATCACAAGTTAAACATTAAACGATCATGGCAAGTTAGTCATGTTTCTGGCATTATCCACCGCCACAGCAATAATAAATGCAGCCATGTTCTTTTTAAACTTTTTGGAGTGCCGTTTAAGAACACAGCAAACTAATTTTGAAATTTATGAACCAAATCAATATGTTATCAGTCACACTGCTCTCTATAGATCAACTAACTTAACTTAAGAGCTAACTAAAATTAAGAGCTTAAACATCTGAAACTAATATAGCCACATTATTGTGCTTTGAATGATACAGCTCATCCAAACTCCTGACTGCCTGCAGCCCGTTACACATACATAATTTGAAATAAAGAGAGACCATTCATGAATAATATCCAGGTAAATCTTTATTGTACTACTGACAAACAAATGTCAGGTTAAAACCAGACGGCATTCATTCATGTCACAAACCTTTTAATATTGACTATTTAGACATGGCGCTCTGCCGTCAAGGGTCTGGTGACCCCTCGCTGTCATGTCAGGTAGAGGTGATTGAGGCAGGTGGGCGGGGCAAAGGACGCAGGACAGACTTAAATATAGAAAACAGATGTGCGACTGTGTTGAAGGGACTAAAGGAGCTGGACGATCATTCGACCTCGCTGACTGTCTACTCTGTGAGGCCGAGTTTCTTCTTCAGGGACTCTGGCATCTCAGGGGGAGGTGGGCGGGGCAGACGGAAGTAGACCTTCACTGAGTCATAGATGAACCACTGCAGGGCCGTCAAGGTACCGATCATGATGATACGGGCGACCAAACCCTTCCAAACACCTGGAGAAACATTAATTCACAGGTAAAGCAAGTGTTTCTGTACCACATCACAATCTGTATGAAAACAATTAGTTAACTGCATCATCTAGTGGTCAGGGATTCTAAAGCTTCTTATATCTTTGGCTCATTGTCGTGACATAAGGCTAAGGATCTCCAATTTGTAACTAACTTCTCAATACTTATTTAAATAGTTTGTCCGCTCTCCAGCTGTTCTGCCCTGGTGGCACCCTGTAAAGGATCAGGGCAGAGAGATGCCGGGTGAGCAGGTGGACTGATCTCACACGTCAATGACTCAAGCACCTCCAACTGTACAGCCACAAAGCTGCTGGGAGCATCTGGTCTGATCCTGCAGCTCCCAAAGAGACAACAGAACCAGACCCGAAAAACTCCCCAGAGGTGGATCTAAGGAACGTGTTGATGGTTGTAGTTATACCCTGGTGATGCACTGCACTACACCTTCAGAAAGACAGACGTGGTCTCACCTTTAGGTCCGAGTCTCTTGAGCACTTGCACAGCTGTGCTTCCCTTCTCCTTGTTCAGCACGGACACGACGGAATCCGCAGGGTGAGACACGATAGCACAGAACACACCAGCTACACAGAGACACAGTCAAAACACAGATTTATTAGAACACTGGTCTGATCTTAAAACACCCACTGTGATAATATATTAAACACTGGGCATCATTCCTGACATGCAAAATTAATGTTTAAATTGTTCTTAAAATTGTTGCATAAATTGCTGCAAAATGCTGATTTTGCTTGCGTTTCATAAATGAGGCACATTATGTGCCCATTTCATTATAAAGAATCATAAGAGCCTCACCAATGTATCCAGCAACAAATGTGACAACCAGCTGTTCGGATTTGGAGCATTCGCTGCGGGGTTTGGGCACCACGTATTTGTAAAGCAACTCAACGGTTCTCTCAAAGCAGGCGAACTTCATCATGGTGTAGGGAATCTGTCTCATCCACAGGGGAACCACACCCTTGTAGAATCTACCAGAACATTCACAATGTTGAGTTTAGGCTGGTGTAAATTACTGGCAACACTATAGATAGACAGCCTGAAACATCTGGCTAATGGTCAGATTATTTAGTAGTCTGTGTGGCCTATGGGACTAAAACCAAATGCATTCAATACTCTTAGTGGACATAGCATTTGAAGTTTGTCCGCTCTCCAGCTGTTCTGCCCTGGTGGCACCCTGTAAAGGATCAGGGCAGAGAGATGCCGGGTGAGCAGGTGGACTGATCTCACACGTCAATGACTCAAGCACCTCCAACTGTACAGCCACAAAGCTGCTGGGAGCCTCTGGTCTGATCCTGCAGCTCCCAAAGAGACAACAGAACCAGACCCGAAGAACTCCCCAGAAGTGGATCTAAGGAACGTGTTTCCCTCTCAAGCACTTAAGCTTTATATTGAGAATTACAAGCAGCTGAAGTCCACAATACTCACGCCCAGAGTCCCTCCTCAGCATACATTTTGGGGGCACATTCTCTTAGTGTGTTGGCATAGCCGGGCTGAGTCTGGATACGCACTTTACACGCCTCCATAGGGGCCAGAGCAATATCTGCAAAGAACTCAGCACTCGCAGAAGCAGCAAGATACAGGGAAGTTCTCCACAAGTATGCGTTCTCCTGTTGAAGGACAGAACGTTCACATTAACATTTTAGCAAACACAGGGATTAAAGATTTCTCGCCACTATTTTACAGCCTGCAAACACAGTGTTTACAGAAAATGCAAATCTGGTTACTAATACACACTGAGCAATATTTACTTGACAAATCCATAGACGATGGCAGATCTCATATCTTTAAAGTAACAAGGGTTCAACCCTTTATACCAATAAATTTCCAGTTTTTCATAATTCCCATTTTTTTTTTAATTTTCCAATGGTTTGCAATCACTGAATGAGGATATACAGAAAAACTTTATAAAGATTGCCAGAGAGGATTTTAATTTTATTGCACCAAACCTATGAAAATACGTTATGTGGTTGCATAAATGAAAAAAAAACAAAACAAGAAAAAACAAATGAAAAGCAGCAAAATGAAATTAATATTAGTTCACCTCTCCTAGCAGGTCTCCATACAGGATCTTGAACACCTCATAGAAGCCAAACTTGCAGAGTCCCTGCATGGAGTATCCAATGAAGGTGGGCGCCCAACCCTTGGCCAATCCACGCATGCCATCCTCTCTGATTGTGACGGAGAATCCATTGAAGATGCTCTTGTATTTAGCTGGGTCCACCTAAACACAGAATTTTGTTATTGCTGTGTAAACTGTTTGCACCACACGCAGTGAGAACCAATCACCAGGAACCGGTTGGTTATGGAGGAAAACAGTTAATGGTATCACTTCAAAAATGGAATTTACATGCTGGATTTCCAAAATAAGATTAATAAACTAAAAGTCAACCAAATATTATTTGTAACTTATGTACCTGGATAACATCTGTGGCTTTGGGGTTCAAATAAACAGTTCCCAAAAATTAACCTTGCCATTTATTCACCCCCCATACTAACATAACCTGTGCAATTATCTTATTCATAAAACAAAAATTTTCTTGATGAAAGTCAGTTTTTGTTTACTATAACACAAATGTGGATGATCTATACTGCCAAATCACGTATACAAGGCAGTATAAAATCAGTTATGTTTTATAAGAAAACTCAGATATTCTGCGTTACACATTTGTGTTTCACAGAATAAAGAAAACTGCCCGAATGACATGAGGGGGAGTAAATGACAATTGTATGTTTCGAGTGAAACATTTCTTGGAGGCACAAGAAATTTAAGAACTTTTTAGAACAGTTTAGGTTATCATCATCAAAGTTTATTAATGTTAGTAAAGTCACAACAAGCCTCTAATAACATTGGTGACCCTTCACCACAGAGGTCATCTCAAAAGTGATGATGAGGGGCAGGTGAGCACAAACCTGAAGGCGACACTTCACCAGGTCGAGTGGTACAACAGCCGTGTGAGTAATACCACAACTCAAGATACCCCCAAACCCGCAGAGGGCGTAGTATTTCGAAGAGCCGAACTCACAGCTGTTGCCCGATTCTGTGACAAGGGGGAACACAGGAACACACACACACATGCTCATGCATCACAACACAACATTTATCATGCTGATGAGGCGTTGCACTGGGGTCACGTCACACACACACTCAGGTGACTCCAGCACACACACACCTGCATTCGGCATTTGACCAGGTCAAGGGGCACTACAGCCGTGTGTGTGGTACCACAGCTGAGAATTCCTCCAAACCCACAGAGGACGAAGTATTTCTGTGAGCCAAACTCACAGCTGTCTCCCTCTGAGGAGAAACACCAAATTACATTCACCCACAGAAAGTCAGAAGTTTGTTTCGGGGGTTAGCTGAAAGCAGCATGCTAAAAGTGACCCTCTACTACATGTCTTGAGATACGATTCTATAAATCTGTAATGATGTTTAAAGTAAGTTGTTTAACTTTACATTTATCATCGCCGCACAACAAACCTTCCGACCTACAAACTCAAACAAAACAGGCAGTTAACAGTCTTGTGCTTGTGGTTGACCTCTGTATATTCACTCTGAAAAACATTGGTATTGGTATATCATAGAGAGACATATCAATGAAACATTGATAAATGTATGCAATAGGTATATAAAATAAAGTTATGATTATATGTTGGGCAGGTGCAGGACACATGACATTGGACCTGGTCGTGTTCTTGAGAGCCAGTCAATTTGCAGCTTACAGAACGGCAGAACGAGAAAGCCAATCAGGTTGCGCCTTACTGTACAGTGCAGTACACACAGGTCTTATGACAGATAGGACGCTTTAAAATTAAAGAACATAGCGTCCCCTAACCGGCTCGTTGACATTTAATACACTGCGATCAAATAATCACTCACACTTGACTTATTAAGAAACTTAATCATTAAACTCTCCCCAAAAAAACATTTTAAAGCGCCTTACATCTGTGTCCTTCACTGCCCTCCATGAAAGCAAGGCCCCAAAAACCCAACATTTACTAAACACACGTTACAAAAAATAGCCCATCCACACTAATGAAACACACAATGTAGCGGATTAAAGGAATTTAAAAAGGAGTTTTAGGACATCTAATCTAAGATACTGTAGAGGGGCTAGTTAGCAGCCTGGACGCTTACTAGTATTCTGTCTAACCTTTTACCAGACCGTAGAATTAAATGTATTTTCCATCCCGAACCCCTGGGATATCCATTTCAAGCATTAATAATGCGAGGACAAGCACAAGGGAGCAAAAACGCATTGTTACGGAGCATTATCATTACACTGAAGGTTACAATGGTGTGAATGCGTTTCACCCTTTTAAAGATGAATTAAGCATGAGAAACGATGAGTAATTTGGTATCCGGGGGTCTTACCGGCTACAGCGGCGGCTGCGAGCCTGCGCTTCTGTCCGGGAGTGTGTGACTGGGGCTCATCGGCTTTCTGCAGGGTAAAGATTGGGGCGCTGAATGGGTTCGCCCGGGCAAGCTGGGTAAGTGTGGTCGGGTACATGCCTGATACTGGGACTGAATGAACAAACACCGATTAGTCATTTAAAAACCCTTGACGGACATACAAAACTCCATGTTTCCACACAAATGTCTTTGAAAGGAGTTAGATAACATTTAATATCGTGTTTTGTCCTCTCTCTCTCTCATCATGAGGTTATATGGAGAGGTCAGCGGCCGGGCTCTTCTAATAGTTAAAAAACAAATAAAACCATTCTAAAGCATTCGACACATTTAAAACCATATATCAGAAGAAACCATGAACGCACATTGCCATTTATACATACACATGGATATATAACATAGGGAAAACTCTTACTTCACACAAGTTATCGCAAAATGGCGCCTCCGTCCTCTCCTCTACCGGCTGCGCATAGAGACCGAGATATTAGCGAGAACGCAGCAAAACTGGACCGGATAAAGGAAACGTTTACGTCACTGCTGCCGCCGCCCGCCCCATTACGGATGTTACAATACCAAAGATGCTATTATTATTTAAGAAGGCAAACTGCTAATCTACCATTGAAGAAAGCGTAACGGTCAACTTCGTTCACGAGAGTTCAGTTTTACGACAGACAGTTTTACAGTTTACGTTGCACAGGTTATTGTCACAATTTAAGATTAGCCCTTTTGATGTGTGTTAACATGACAATGTTGTGTAGGCAACAACAGTCACTTCCTATGCATTAGTATGCCCATTACTTCCATACTCTTTTGTAACGCACTAAAATGTATATACATTCCTATCACAAAAATAGTACATACTTTTAGAGTATAAGTACAGTATAAGTCGACGAATTGGGATACAACATTATTTAACTTTTTTCATGAAAACACGTTATATCATACACAGCAGTCATAGTAGTCATTACAATTCAAGTGTAATTTACTTGTTAAAACCAGTCATAAAAAGAACACATTTTTTAAAATTAAACAATATACAATATAGTATCATATTTATAATTAAATTATTGTTTTCATGTTATTCATTAAAACGTGCTAATAAACAATAAATAGTAATATTACATTACATATACATTAACCATTAACTGGTCATAAATGCCGTACATAGCTCATTGCCGTTACGGGTTTTATGGTAAGATTGCATGCTTGCCTGTAAGTGGCTTTGACCTTACTATGATGAAGCTAGGCTCATAAATACTAATAATTTTGTTGCTTGTTTTTTGCTTATTTCATGCAAAGAGAACGCGGAAGAAATAGCACTTCGTCTCATTAATAAACAATATGATTTTAACACAAGAGAAAGTAAAGTGCTTTACATTATTCTAGTACAGTCCTTTATAAAAGATGGTATGCCCTTTAAATTTTATGTATTGCATCTAGTCTGTGTGTTATGTTGGCTAATGGACCCTAAGTGTAAAAATAAAGCTGAACGTAACTGAAGAGTCCTTCTGTTTTTTATATTAGTTGATTTTAATTACTTTATAAAATGTGAGAAATTTGGTTTAGAAAGCCATGGCTATACGTATTTTATAAAATGGTTTGATTTTAACCGAAACTTTCAAAACCTGTATTTTTATTTACTATGATACAAATAGATACGTTTGTCTTTTGCCAGCTACTAGGCCCTGCAGGGGTAACGTCAAATTTATAAGCCACGCCTTCGCTATAGTAGAATTTGCTCCCCGATCAGTCTGGACAAACGTGAGGCGGAGCTTCTGCCGGTGTCCAATCACAGATTCCTGCAACTCAGTTACTGTCATTGAATTACTTTAAAATATTTATACGCAAAAGTACCGTACATCAGATTATCTCCAAACTTAAAATCCAAACTGTGCAACGTGTAACTAGAAATGTTGTTACGTAGTTCGATCGTTCTTAACAAGCATTAGCGTGTCTGAAGGTAAAACCTGTGTTAAAATGAAAGGAAATGTTCTTGAAATGAAACGTGTGCGCGCATGTCACTCTGACATTAAGATGACCTTTTGAGGACAAACTACAAGCAAATATAGATGTCACCGTCAACATTTTTATTTCACACCAGTACTGTATTGAATAAATGGTAATTCATTTCAAATTACTAGCTTTTCTAGTTAGCTGCCTAAACACAGTGCAAATTTGACTTTTTACACCATTTACTGCCTGAGACACAGCAGACAAAAACTAAGTTGTTAGTTGTGGAGTCAGTGTATGTACATTTAATAGCAATCCATTTTTAAAACGTTTTTTTATTTCACAGAGGACATTAGAAAAATATTGCCATTAAAAAGTAATTTAACTGATAGCAAAAGATAACAAACCCCTTAAAACCAGAAAATTAAGCTGTTCAGAGGGTGTCACAAATGTATTTCTGACAAAAATGATGACCGTTTGTATCTGTATCTGTTTTGTTTAAAAAAAAATCACAGTAAAGAAATATATTCATAGTTTAGTCAAACGAACACCAGTGATTATAAGTCATCACAATTACAGTCAAAAACAGGAAAAAGTCAGTGGATCGAAATCTCATTCCGGAATTTAAAATGTCACATTATGAAAACATCACAAACACAATTAACTGAGTTGTCATGGTGGCTGGCTGCCTCTCCTCAGAGCTGAAGTATTATTTACTACATGAAACTTTGCGGTTTATAAAAACACAGCTTCTTTTAAGCTCTAGATAAATCACCAATACCTATAAGCCTAGTACTAAAACTAAACATTTTCTGTGCTGGTGAGCACAAATCATT
The DNA here is from genome assembly GCA_036877575.1 of Botia almorhae. Lineage (NCBI taxonomy): Eukaryota > Metazoa > Chordata > Actinopteri > Cypriniformes > Botiidae > Botia > Botia almorhae. The sequence continues at coordinate 63,219 of JAZGTJ010000203.1, read as the reverse complement.
TCAATGCACCCTGAAGCAAAACCCAGAATTGCTATGCTAGAGCAAAATCAAACCCATTCTGGTCAGATTAGCAAACCTCCATAAAGTTAGATTCAGCTGTTCTAAAATAAACTATGCTGTGATTATTCAGGAAAACGTTTCACATTTCATTTAAACCCTTTTTGCAAACAATCAGCTACAGTCCATTCCCTCCAGCTCCAGTGTGAGTGCTTGTGTTGGCCACGTCTTGGTACTTACTGAAAGCTTTAAAAAACATTGGCGAGTCTTAGGCTGTGTCCAAAAAGCCCCCTATACCCTCATTCCCTGTATTACTTCACTGATATAGTTCACTTGAAGACGTGAATAAAAGTGAGTGAATTTGGACACCGAATGCACTGGAAGGGCTGCGGGCAGCAGCACCTCCGCCCAAGATGCAGTAGCAGTCAGCCATTAAAATTTTAGACACTACAAAATGGACACAACCATAGAATTGTTTTGTAATGCAGAAATGGGATGCCACTAAATGCTGGTGACTGTAGCAAACGATTCACTATTAGCTTTCATTAAGAAACACTATATTACACTACACCAGAGGTCTCCAAAGAGGACCACAGACCTGCGGAGTTTAGTTCTAAACCTAATGAAACACACCTGAACAAGCTAATCAGGTTTTAGGACTGTTCAAGGCAGAAGTGTCCGAGTAGGTTGGAGATAAACTCTGCATGTCTGTGGACCTCCAGGAACATGGACTGGAGACTCCGGCTCTATACAGTTGTCTTGAATGCTACAAAACAGTAAAATCACAAAGCAGGATCAAAACACAATGCACACAAAGTTTAAAGACACATTTAAAACACAAGTCTATTCAGACATTACTGCTAGGTTGAACTGCAATAATCAGACCCCCCCCACTTCCCAAAACCCTGCCAATGAGCTGCTCTCTGCAGGACCTGCGAAACAGGGCTTCAAAATCAGTCTTACAGTAGACGCATGCTGCAGGTCGACGACTGAGAGAGCTCATTTTCCATCACCACCTTCGACATGACTTCCCCAGCTAATATAATTGACAACAGGCGTGATCACATTGTCCTGGACGAACAGCTGGCAGGCGCTGATCTGGTCAGGGGTGATGTTCTGGAAGGCATAGTACAGAGCCGCAACCAATGCGAGCAAAAGCAGAATCTTCAACCAGAAGGAGAACCGGCGACGGGCTTGGGGACGAGTAGCAGGCGCGGCACTGTGTACATCCATGACAGACGATTTGGTAGCCGTGTAAACGTTCTGCTGCAGGAGAGGTTCTTCAGACCAGAGGTTCAGTGGCTTCACTGGACGTCCAGCAGCACCACGGATCGGCTTCCGACATGTGGCCCTGTCAAAGAGTTGAAAACCAGAAATGTAAAGTTTCATTTTATTTTTTAAAAAACTACATAATTAACTGTTTACTATTTAGAGTATAGGCTATATATATTTTAGAGTATAGTCTAAAATATAGTTATTTTTGAGATTGCTACATGTCCAGGTGGGTAAACAGCTGGTTATGCACTACTAACGTAATTCAATTCTGTGTACAAAAGGGGGGACATGCTAGACTTCCATCTTTTGAATCTGTGTACTAATGTGAGAACCTGCATTTACTAAAGCTCAAAATACAGATAGAGACTCACATGATTCCAGTGGGCGTGGCAGGTTCATTGGGAAACATTTCCTTTAAAACATGTTCTCCGTCCACAGATGTCTTCTGAACTCCACCAGTTTCCTCCACCTGCACACATGCAAACCATCAGGCCACAGCAAAGAACTCCAGAAAGCACCACATTTTTAAAAATTACAGAATTGTGTGATCATTGTGGCCTGATATTGACACAAAAATGAATTCTCTAATGTAATTTAGTAATCTGATTATATATCATCAGTCTTTACTTTGGCACGCTGTCTGCTGCTGGTTCGGGTGGTGACTGGGGTCTTTCCTCTGCTCCGGACTGGCTTTGTCACTATGGAAATCGGCTCTGGAATGGGTTCAACTTCTGCTATTGATGTAAATATCAAATGTAAAGTATAAGCAATTTATGGTAAAATCTGTGTTTTATTTACCACAGCAAAATTTGTTTTTAAGAGACTGTTAATATTTTAATGCTAAGCAACTCTGAGAAACTAGAAATGCAATGATCAATAAAAAGAATGATAAAAAACTAAACCTATAATACAACATTACCAATACTGTAAACATGCATAACTTTTTTGAGAAATACAAAGAGGTTTTGAAAGTGCAAATATTACATTTGATCTAGTGTTCATGCATTACCTTCTTCCTTGTCACTGTACTGATCCTCAGATGAATGTGTGTTTCCATTCTGGTTTCCGTCTGGCTTGATGGTAACGGCCTCTGGGATGGTGGTCTCGGGTTCGAGCAGTGTGGTCTCCACCGGAGGCTGTTCCAGAAACTGCTGAAGTTTCTTCTCGTAGAGCTTACGCGTGGATGCTGTAAAAGAGAACCACTCTTTTAAATACTAAGCAAAACTAAGCAAACTTATACAAATTTAAACAGTGACTCACACCTCTGAAACTCACACACAATCAGAATGGGTAAACCTAAAGCACTCACCAACAATGGGACCAGAGTGCACCCCATATTTCAGAAGCTGAACCTTTAGCTCTTCATCAGTCAGACCTGAAATGTCCTTCTCCTCTGTATGAACTCTGTCTGTCTTTCTTGTGGCTTTCTGAACACAACGGGCATTATTATTACAACTTTACAAAAATGTAATGGCACAACAAATAAGATCATAATAATGTAATAACACATTTCTAATAATTAGCATTAACATTATTATTAAAGTCAAATTACTTATATCTAACACATACACTGTGTTTATTTATAATGAGTAGGATTATTAAGTTACTACTGTGTTAAAAGCAGAAATAAAGCAATCATTTAAAATCGGTTCTGTATATGTAAACGCATTTGATGTTCATAGGCGCACCTTCCCAGAGCGGCTTCTGTTGGACAGCACGGGTGTTATCTCCTCATCACTGGAGAAAGTGTCCGGGGGAGGAACGTTCTTCTTGTTGAGCACCGTCAGGTTCTTCAGATACAGCTGAACATACACGTCTTTCTTACTGTCAGCGCTGGGCAGGGGAACATTATTGGCGATTAACTCACTCTTCAGTTTCTCTTTAGTGAGCAACGACGGATCCTCGTGAAATTGCGCCATGCTTGATTGTTACCCGGGAAGCAATAGAAAACACCGACTTTAACTAACAAAATGCAATTATTTCGTAAATACCGTGGAGTGTTTTATGGCTGAATCGAAGTATTTTGCAAGCCTGTGAAATGAGAATAATTTTAAATCGCACCATGCAACTCTGTCTCGCGTTTTTGACACACGTCAAACCGGCTCGCGCCTTCCGTTTGAATGTACTCGTATGGTTACAGGACAAACACAGCTATCTGTTATCTGCAAATATGGATTTCTTAGAAGCATGCACATCGAAACTTTTGATCGAATTAAAATAACGTTGCTAAAATGTGATATTAAACGAACTACAAATGCGGATAAAAGTACAAATAGCTCGACGGGTCGGTGCGCGCGCGCGCCTCGGAATAGGTACAGTGGTACAAAGCTCGACGCTCATTGGTCGACTGAATTCAGCAAGGCATTCTCCTATTGGTTAATGTTGTAGCGCGACAGACGCTTTCCCAAAACAAAGAACCAACACAGAAAGACAGCTGCTGTATATGGTGTCTGCGTGCGACGCATTTTACCTACTATTTAGTACAGAACACACTTTATCACAATAAATCACGCTTCATTGTAAATCCCGAGAAGGAAAGGTTATGATAAAGGCCACTGGAGACTAGTAAAATTAAAAACAAAAGTTAAGGTTGTTGTATGTTTTCTATTTTATAATAAAATTAAAATTTTAGTGTTGAATGTAAGGATATTGCTGTCTGATAACATCACGTTACTATGGTACTATCTTTTAAAAGCTTTATAGTGCTTTTTTGTTAGGGTATATGTCTATTTGTAATCTCATGTTCACTAAAACATAGACAGAAGCAATACACACAATAATTTTATTTTGAAAAGCCAACTTGATATTTCATCTCTGAGCTGTGAGAAGCAGTACGGCATTGATTCCTAAAGATGGCAGCATAAACTGCATTTTACCAACAGGCTGTGGTATGTAACAAGACAGAAACTTTAGGGCAAATGGACAGCAGGTACAAATCTGTTCTCTTGATATGACACACATGAAGTACCATAAAGCACACAGCAGTGTAAAGTACACACATGAAATGTACATGTGAAGACACTAAGAGTGTCAATAAGAATGTAACTCATGGCATCGTTATATAGGCTTTGTGCATCATATGCCTGTTAAGTCAATTTGAAATAAAAACACCCTTTTTATTTTCTTAACACACATTCTTGGTCTTACTGTGTCCAAAACGAGGTGATTTCATTAGTGCATGCAATTCTGAAGAAAATAAAGCTTGCCTTCGTAATTTTTAATCAAGAAGTAATGCAGTAATTTACATCTATAATAACTTTGCTTTTTTGATGATGTCACAAATCCCTATTACTTTTCAACCCCTCGCTCCCAAATAGCTGCCTCAATGTTTTCATGATTCAATTGATCAATCCGATTAATTAAATCAGGTACCATTCTATATTTTTTCATTGAATATCCTGCTTTATTTAAAAATCATCCCGTTAGAAAGTAAATGTGCTCTGAACACTTTTTAATGTTGATTTAAATCAAGAGTGACATCTCAGGAGCTGCCAATCAATAATTTTCAGACATTTTTCACTCAACATCCAAATATCTCCCAAACTTATCTGGGCTCAGTTCCACTCATCTCAGATTCACGGTCTCCGCACGCGTAATGAACCCAAGCATGTGTGTGGGTGTGGATGTAGGTGTTGGTTCTGACCACTGTCTGGTCTTCCTGGATTCCAGCTCAGTGTGGTTAGGGCACCCTGGATCTCCGTAGCGAGAGGGGCTTGAGCTGGTGATTTTGCCCCATGCTTGTTCCCCTGATCTGACTTGTGTTTCTGGGATATAGCTGAATTACGGCAACGGCGCCCAAAACCACACAGATTTTAACGCTTAATCTTTAAAGCTTTCCAAGAGAGCGCTGCCAGTGAAAGTCAAAGAGGGAAACTTTGAAAATGTTGAGCTCTTAAGAAACACCCCTTCTGTCTTCATTGTATTTCATTTACACAGAAATCAGTCCGCACGCCAAGCACCACATAAAAGTGTCTTTAAAAGCATAACAGTGGCGCTCTGAGGAAAGGGATCTGAGGGTAGCTAAGCAATTATCAACATCGGCGTGTATAAAAGTGGTTTCATAAAAGGAATGCAGTGTAAACTGTAGCAGGGTGATGACATGTTCAAACATATAAACTGTCCAAGCATGTACGATTTCCAAATTCAACAATCTTCGAATTATATTTACTGTACATTTTTGTTTAATGATGGAATATGAGAATCCTTATGCATTGTGAATGTTAAGGTAACAACGCCTGCAAGGCTACAGTCATGTTTAACTATCTGCCTTAGGTTTGCGGTCTACATGTTCCAAACAATTTTAACAATCTCCTCCAGAGAAATGTGATTGTCTTGGAACACAATGATCCTTTTGTGGACTCTGAATTGGCGGGGCTTCTTCACTGCACGCTAACAAGAGGAAATATTGTCAAATAAAAAAGTTGCTGCTTTCACACTTAACATTTCCTAACACCAGCTCTGTGACATTTTGTAAACATCGCTCAGAGCATTTCAACATCCCAACCAGCCCAGTTTCTTTTACTGCCCTGAACAGTAGTGTGAGTTTGGAGCTGTACAAAGCTGTACTTTGAATCTGTCATTATCATTCATCATCCATTATCATTTGTCCTTTACAATCATTCTTCCAGTTCTGATTGGTGACATTTTTTTGGCAGAATCGATACACTTCAATCAATTGTTTTATAAATAGAAAAACAATACATTTCCTCTCAAGCTGATGCTTATAAAGGGTGATGTTTAAGAATGTGCCAGGGAGTGAAATAGACTTGCAATACTTATAATATGTCTTTGCCAACACAACAAAACTAGTGATATGGGCAGCATTTGTGATGTCCCTCTACCTCTGTCTAGAGCATGAAAAGACACAAGGTTTTATTCATGGCTAATACAAATCAGGCACTTGGTGTGGTGCTAGATTGAGAGGCAGCTTTTCACAGCCACTGAATGGATTTGTCCTGGCTTGGAAAAACCTAGTACAGTATATTTCCCCTGTTGACAGTCCAAACTGCGCTTATAGGACACACACCTCGATGTCAAGTCTCACTACAGAGAAAGTGAGACTCCTTTTCCCAAAGCCTTCCAGTCAAGCTCTTTGTGAACGGCATGCCAAACAAGCTCTCCATTTATTTGTTCAATTATTTTGTGAATTTCTGCTGTTTTGTTTGGCTGGTGTCGACGGAGGTCAGCTCATGTCAATACTGGGTTGTACTCAAAGGCAATATGAACTGTCAGGTGTTTTTGTGGGGCCAGGGGACAAGGGCAAAGTCGCCACCCACGCCCACCTACTGTGTGCTGGCTGGACGTTTTCCGCCGAACCAATCCATCAGGGTCATCCTGTCATGTGAACACACATACCCACATATTGTGACTTCCTCATGTTAGCACAGGAATTCCACCTTGAGGATCCTGTGTACATGGGCCGACACAAAGTACCAGCATTATATGCCAAGCACAATTACCCTCGGTACCTGAGGAGAAATCCACCTACTGTCCCAGTGCACAGGTCTGGCCCACACAGGGAAGTTAACATGAATTGAATTTGGCTGAGTGTTTCAATATCCCATTATTACAGGAATAATCCCCTACAGTACTTCTGCTAAGTATAACTGTATTTCTTTTGTGGAGTCTGTTTCCGCAGATTTAGGACCCAAGTAAAGTTAAAACAAAAGATTGTGTGTCCGAATGAGAACTTACAAACCAACTTAACTGAACATGTTATATAAATTCCATAGTATCTTAAACAATGTTCCAGTAACTACTTCAATAACTTTTCAAACTTAACTTAAACAAATTTGATTTTAGGTTAATTTAAACATTCAAACATAAAACGAGATGTAAAAGTGTTTTAATTTCAGCATTGTCAACAGCTTAACACTGATGCATCCCTCTGTGTTCCTCCTTAATGTGGTCATCAGTTTTCACACTTTCTCCTTCGATGAGCAACAATGACATCTTTACAGCTGACAGTTTACTGGAAATTCCCAAGCTGGCTTAACGAAAACCAGGAAGTAACCGCGCATATGGTCAATTCAACCTTGTGATTTGAAGTCGCAGGTATCCTGAGCAGGTATCCGTAGCAACAGTGTGAGCGCTTTAATTCTGTTAGGACCTGTATGGAGTATACAGATGTAAGTTAACGTTACAATAGCACCCATTTATTAAATTGATTATTTCACAAAATCATTTTGAATCAAAGTTTCATTAATAAGAAGTGATAAGTTGCATAACTTCATGGTGTTTGCTTGTATTAGGGGAAGTTTGATTGGTTTTCTTTACGCAGTCTTGTACTCCATTATGACATATGCAGAGAACTTTATGTTTTTAGTTCATTTCTATGGAAGACGTGTCGTGCTCTCGCGATGGATTATGGGATTGATGCGGCATTCTCAAGGTGGGTTATCAGTTTAGTGCAGCACACTGGCATAGTGGGCGGAGTTCTGTCACTGCAGTGGATCATGTGGTAAGGGTGCAGTCCTGCTACAGTGTCAAAACTCCACTCAGTGCCATTGACAAGCTAAAGTTCTTTTGCTTTGGGGCGTGTCAGTAAATTTACGGGAGAACACGCCTCAGAAAGGATTTGCATTTCCTGTCTTTCTTTTAAATGGAAGTTTTCAAACTAGACACTTTGTTAAATCCATCTACCACCTAAAGCTCATCTAAAGTGCATTTTTAACAGTGACTGCCGCCGTTTATCATTTAAAAAAGTGACTGTCCAGTGACCAGGTGAGAAGTCCTTGACCTATTCAGAGGTTAATCCCACAATGCACCATGTGAGCGTAAAGCTCCATTCCACAGGAATGAATTGAAAATGCTTGTTCTGCTCTGTGCCAGTGGAAACACACCCTCAGTCACCCCTCTGTCACTCCAGAAATCACAGGTGCAGTGCGGGTGTGACAGAATATAAACAACTCTAGTTATTTGTAATGATGATGATCTATGAAGCTCATATAATAGTTTAATTTACTTATTGTTATTTAATTAAAGATGTACCGCCATCGTCACCTTGCATACCCTATTTGCAGAATTCATTGCACTAGACCAATAGCGAAAGATTGTACAACAAATATAAGCCTATTTACAGAAATTCCTTTGCAAAGTCTGTGAAAGTCATTAGATGATTTGACCAATGCCATAAATTAATTTACAAAAATGGCAGATGCCAATGTTATTTTTAAATTTAACCTGTGGCCCAGACTATTTCTAACTTACTGCATGTTTGCTTTGACATGTTTTATGTTGTATTACATCACAGGAAGCACAATCACAAGTCAGAGGAATGACAGAGCTTGTGGACCGAAACACTCGCCACCTGTAATAAGACAGAATGTGGTGACAGAAAAAGAAGCTTTTGTCAGGCCATTCCTGTCCCTCACTGAACCTTCTCGCTCTGGAAACTTAAACAGCTTTTTAAGAATGAGGAGGGTTTTTCAGTTTGTTGCTAAATTTAGATTGGCCCTATGCAGGCGGCAGGTTCTTGAGCCATTTGCAACAAAGATGAGCCGTGGGCCTTGCCCAGTGCCGGCGGGTGGCAGCAAGCCGGTGGTCTGCTGTTCTCTTATGCACTAGCTTTTAAGTAAACACGGCAATTCTGCGGTTGCCATCACCATGGCAGCCAGCAAAAAGCCTTACTGTGAGGCAACACACACAGCCTTGGTTTGCCTTCTTTTAAACCCCAATCACCCCTCCCCCCCACACACACACCTTCTGCTTAGTGTACTGAGGTCAACGTGCAACGAGACCAATGATGTATGATCCCCCAAAAACCGATGAAGCCCCATACCAGTTCACCCTCTGGTTCCTGTTGTTCAAGCGCTAACAAAACACTTTTTTATTCATTTTGAGCTGGGCCACATCACTCATCTGTCTTGCTGCACTGAATTCTGGGATATATGGGTATTTTGTAAAACACTTTCCATTATGCAGTAAATATTTGTATATTTTATGTATGGCTGAATGGTGAAGGAGCTAAACAAACCAAACATTGACTGGAAGAGCTTTCCCTCTAGATGATTAGATAAAATCAAAACATGTTTGGGTAGGCGGTCTGCTCACTGTTGATATGTTGACAGACCACATAGGATGGCACCTGCTGGTCATGTGTTCAACAACAAAAACATAAAAGCAACATCTACGTCCATCTCTGAAATCACCTTTATCACTTTTTATGTAATCGTATAAACTTGATATGTACAATATTCTGGTTACTTAAGGGTGCAGTGTGTGTGATTCATGTGTCATTTAGTCATTTATTCCAGACTGAATTGCAGTGGCAACTATATGTCAGGCATTCAGCTTTACATAGCAACATGGACTTAACAAAAGCCATCGGTCTGGAGGAGAGCTATCGGTTTGACTGATCAATGGCAGATGGGGAATTATTTTTGCAATTCCAAGGCGCTAAAATTAAACACTTTACCTTTAAGAAATAATATTACCATATTTCTTATTATAATATTATTATTAAAATAACTAATTTAAAATAACTAATTAACTAATAATTTATACAGTAAAAAGTTAATTTAACTAAACAATGCATACCTTTTTTGGTTTATTTTAGATATTTTAGATTCTATATTTGAACAGCATTTCTTAAACACTTTTATTTTAATTTAATTTTAATTTTATTGAATGTATTAAAATGAAATACAAACTCTGTTCATCAAATAAGAGTGACCTAAATAAAGTTACTTTTACCAGGCACATCAGTTATGGCATGAAGGGGAGCTTGCTGCCTCGTTGGCTTCCAAACTTCTTACCTGCTAGCAGAAGGATTTACTGGAACCCTCAGACAAGCTTTCACAGCTCGGACTCTAAACGGCCTGTTGGCAAGGTGGCCATGTTTTCTCTGGCACTGACTCAAACCCACCGGACCAGATCCAAAAGTACCTACACAACACAAACCAGTGGGATGTTTGGATGATAAATTGCCGACGTTCTGCAGTAGAACAAAAAATATTGGCCTCACTGGGGACATCAGTCTTAATAATCTCACAGTTAGATGGCACACTGGGTGGTTGAGTCGAACCAGAGCTCTCAAATGTCACATGACTGGCTTAGCGTGGCATTTGACTGCAGGTGTCGTATCAAAGTTTGTCCAAGTGCTGAGAAGGTCAAGTGTCAGCGGTCGATGGGGGAACCGACGAGGTGTTAAATGACACATTTTATTCATTGAACAATTTCATGGAACCGGCCACAAAAATCTGAGATTTTCCTCAGTAGCAGAATTCAATTACCTTTCATGATTAAATCTGGAGCACTGCTGTGCAGCGACTGGGTGGAAGTGGACTGGTTGTACTGAAGCTTTCCGTCTGATGGAAGGAATCATGTCATGTGTTCTCGCACAGTTACACAATAAAACAAACATGAAGAACAAAACAGGACTACACGGGAAGTGGGAAAGAAAGTCAATCCATGACATTTAAACAATATTTCTGAAGAAATTCTGGGCTTTTAACTTTGGTGTGGATGAGTCAAATTATTATTAACATTGCTAGACGATGCTGTCACTGACTAGAAAAGAATCCCCAAACAAAACATTGCCCTGTAGCTGAAGACAACTGAGAGAAACGAGAATGAATTGAGCTTCTTTAAAGATGAGCACATTTCACTGTAAATATTTCCAGCTTCTGTCCTTCAGAGAAACGTTCTTGACTGGTCCTTTGCAGGACATTCAGGGTTCAGTAAAGTAAAGTAAAGTAAAGGGTTCAGCTCTTTATATCAAAGACATCATATCAAAACATCATATCAAAAGTTTTTAGCTGTGTATGATTCTTGCTGTGTGTTTTTATGGAGAACAATATTTCTATTTTTTTTGAGAAAAAATAGAAAAAGTTCTTGAAGTTACTTCAGATTGTAAGGGCCGGGGTAATTCTTAAAACATGTTATTTTTATATTAGACAATGTCTTGAACATTGTGAATGCTTTATTCAGTCATGTTATTCCAAGGAAGAGCCCACTTTCCCACAATCCAGTCAATTAATAGATAAAACATGTCCTTCTCTACATTGTTACTTGCTGAACATCTTCATTCACTTTGTAATACACCACATCATGAAAGCAAAATGGGTTTCAGTGTTGTTGTTTCATGTTGACCTATAGCCGAGGACAAATAAGATGGCTCTCCAACATTTTTCTGTCATTAGCTACCAAAGCTCTTTTTAATTGTATTTGGAATCTTTACAGTGTATTAACATGGAAAACTTTTAGTGTTGTACAGAACCAACTTTGGGCATTGGTTATGTTGAGAACTCTTCTCCCTAGGCCTATAAATGAAGCTGTACTGTTTTGTGGGCTCTTTAAAAACCACCTCGACCATTATGCGGCTGTCTGGTTTGTTTAGGAGGCGAGGAGACCCACCCACAGGCTTGATTTCACTGAGGTTATGGTCATAATCCCCTGGGACAGTGGTCAGCCAACACTGTTTGCTTTTTTCACCCAGGTTCACCTATATTTTGGGAGGGGAGGGTCTTTCGGTTCCTGCAAACTAACTTTCCTCCGAGCACTTGCATAGACTTTCCATAGGAGATAAAGGACCAATGTTAGGCTTTCAACAAAATGCAGCGTAGCTTGTTTCAGTATTGAGTAAACGCATCAGTTATATGTTTTAATAAGTCATAATTCAGCAATAACAAGGTTGTCCTGTGTACACTCTATACACTACAAAGACTCTGTGTGTGGATAGGATCCTAATAGTGGTCGTAAACACAGAGAAGACAGAAATATTAATCAAAACCTCAAGTCAGACATCACTGGATGATTATTCTAAGAGAGGACCCTCAAATGCTCCCCCTTCTGGCCAAAACTGAGGTCTTATAAGTGCTGCCTCTCTGTCTGAAAGTAGTGTACCACCCTCTTTCCAATGAAGGTGTCTGCCTGTGCATTTCTTGGAGCGTGTGTGTGGTGTGTCTGTCTGGTATACACTTTGGCAGTCGTGGGCAGCAGACACACACACACAGACAAGCATGCAGTGCACACTAAATTTCTGTAACGCCAGCAGTCATACCAGTTTGCAGTGAACAGTAGAGGGACTTCCACAAGCACGAGTGTAATAAATCTAACACCCATCGCTCTGGTCCTCCTTCAAATGTTTTGGAAGAAGACATAAGAAGACCATTTTGGACAAGACGACTTTGGACATCTGAACATGCCTGATTTAGGCAGTAGCTGATGACCTGGTTTAATTAAGGAACAATGTTGATGCTCAACAGTATCTCGTCTAGCAGGGTAACAGCAACAAGCGACAATATCTGATCTACTAAGCAGCGGGATTACATGTGAGTATATTACATATATATATATATATATATATATATATACACATACATATATTACCCAAGCATTTTTATGAATTACACTTTAAGTTAACTGATAAATATAAGATATTAAATCATTTTACAGTTTAATTTGTAGTTATAGTTTAATAATAGTTTAATTTAATGTTAAATTATGTTGTTTCAATTTGTACTAAGAGTGAAACAAAAACAGTGTTACCTTTTTACAGTATTTATAATTTGTAATTTATACTTTTGACTTATAATATTATAATATTATATTATATATAATATTATGTATAATTTTATTATTTCTTTCAGCCCCCACTATGTTCATTTAGATTTACATGTCATGTAAATTAGATATTATTATAAATATGCTTAATGTTTTATTATAAAAAAGAAAATACAGTCCTTGTTTTTTTGCAGGTATGTGTCTGCTGTTGTCAGTTGTCCAGCAGTATGTTGAGACACTGGGGATTTGCTGTGTTTCTGTTGACCGTCCCCATACCGGTCGAATCCAGACCCACTGACACTCTCAGCAGCAGACAGTAAGTCACGATCACCAACATGCATGAACATGACTGAATTCAGCTGACACGATGCTACTTTCACAGCTGTGTTAAGACTGCCACCTGCTGGCGATAGAAGAAACACTCAAAAAACTTTAAAGCCAAGTTTAAATCCTAAATTTATTGTTCATGATTTATCACTGCATGTTAAATACTTCTATTTTATTCTTGAATATCTTCTTTTGCTAAAGTAAAATGGGTGGCGCATGCAGTGCCATTGTTGATTTTAACCAGCGCCCTTTACTCGTTGCAGGCGACGTTCTGTAAGTCATGCCCAGATGATGCACGACCGCAGTCGATCCCTGCAGGAAAGGAAGAGACGTCTATGGATACAGGAACTGCTGGAGCAGGTGCACACAGCTCAGATGTGGGACTCCCCCAATCACAGTGATGGACGTTTTCAGTCCATCCCCTGGCCCATCGCTCATCGGCCCAAATTTGCCAGCAGCACCAAGAGTTTTCAGCTGGAAACTGTGAGGATGAGAGACGATCTGCCCCAAGAGACCAGCAAGACACTTCAGTATGAAGAACAGCCTTTGAAATCTGTGATAAAGAGGAAGAGGAAGATATGTTCGGAAAGATGGAGAGACCCAGACAGGAGAAGAGACTGGGGGTGTGGCTTCCAAATGCAACGACCAATCAGAACACAACAAGACTAAACGCAAGTTCAGCCTGACAGTAATAAAGCAGCAATTTAAGGTAATATGAGCCACAGTTTGACCAAACAGGAGATTCAGTTGGATACTGTTATCAAGCCAAAGTGCAAACTAGCATCCAACTGAGACATAGTGACTTACAGTAAACTCACCTTTAAGTATTGACATTTAAATAAACATTCTGGTGTTAAAGACTCTTTGCCATGGCACGGGATACATGGACTCATTTGAGAACATTGTTTTTTCATTAGAATGAATAAATGATGGTTTATTTTGGTGTCACTTAATGATGTACTCTATTATAAACTCACTAAACATTTCTCAGAATTTCAGAGACCTATATAACTACAATGTTTTTAAAAGGCTTCATATAAACAACTTACACAAATTACATTACGTTTTACTTAATGTAAAACTTAAACTATTCAATAGTATAAATATATAAACTTAATACTATTTTTTTATTCATTTAATCAGAAATTGTTTGATATTTAATTTATTTGATTGGAATATTAATTCCCTGAATGTATCTTAATGCTGCTGATTGTGATGATATTTTTAAATGCACTTTAGATAGTTATGCCCGTACATTAAAATGTTTTTAGATCTTTTTATATTTTATTTTACTGCTTCTTCACTTCTTCATCTATGTCTCTCTGATGTTCTATTTTCATTAAATAAATTGCAAAACACAAGCAGAAATATGAACAGCAAGTTTATTTTCATCACAGGATTGTGTCCTCTGTCACTCGCTACATTCATTCTCTCGAATGGAGTTCACAAACATCACTAATAATGTTGTTCATACTGAAGGTCAAATAAGAACACAACCCAAAACCTAAATATAAAAAAAAATCACCCTGTGCTGTTTGTGCTACAACTTCATATAATAACTGAAGAAGAGCAGAAGAGTGGTACTATTTTTCTTAGATTAAAAAACTCTTTTGACTTTGGCCCTGTGAGCAATCACCTAGCAACCACTTAGAACATCCTAGCAGCCCTCACACCACCCCCATTTTCTACAGGAAATGCAAGAATGTTGTTTTTACTGCCATTATTTATCTGTGTATGAAGCATGGGTTTGTTTACTCATCAATACTGTACCTTTATGTTACCTTGAGTGTGGCTGTGGGTGCTGGAATAATCCATTACTGTGTGTCTGCTCTCAGAGCTAAACAGGTCAAATAAAGACACACAAATACCTTCGACAATTACACCCTTTTGTCAACTTCCTGTATGTGCTTGTGTGCGACATGTCATGCGTTTAAAACTTATAAACTACAGGACAGAAGCCCCAGAGATCAATCATAAATCAGCCTTAAAATATCTTTTTCCATGCCCTTCAGAGCAGAGTAGTTTTTCTCTGTAAACTCTGTCAGTTGATGTATTAGAACTGTGATTTGCTTTATAAGGGTTTTTATACAATTTGTCAATTTATGTCTAGGCTTTAGATGCAAGGACCCTTTCTAACAGCGAGACAAATATCTTTGAAATCAAAATTTTTCAGTAATTATAGTAAGGTTCAAGTTACTGTCAAACAATACTGTTTTTCATGCCTCTTGTCATTTTAAATGGACAATTAAGAAATATTGTGTAAAGAGTTTGTGTAATAGAAACTTTAGTGAACCATTTGGACATTTATTCTAAAATTAACTAATTATTGTTTTAGCAAAATAAATATTTATTCATTTTATGCGAATAGCCTACATATTTAAAAATATTTAAATAGCATTTATTTTATTATAGGGTTTGTTAAATATATCGTTTTATATTATGCTAAATTAAGTTTAAGTTTTTTAAAAAAGTGTCATGAAAATGTGAAAAACACATTATAAAGCATTTAAATGCCACTTTTCTAAGCATACAACGCTTCATCGTTTTTCTGCGCCGTGTCCGTGACCCACGCCATGATCATCAGCCTCCCTATCTTGGATCTGGTGCTGCTCGTGTTTATTCTGGTCTGGGCTCTGAGCTTCTTTATAAGGCTGCCATTGCGCGTTTTAAAGTTTAAGTCTAGGTGTCGCTAACTTTACAGTCTGTTTGCCCACTATCCAGGAACACAACTACCTTGTCGTTTTCAGCCAAATTCCTGCTTTACTAATACCAGCGCTGGTTATTGCAGTCAGTTCCCTGCGGTTGACTGTTGTCTTGCACAGGAGCACCGTCACGTCTCTCGCACGTATGCAAAACGCCGCGCGTCTCTCATGGTGCTCCTGGCGGCCGGGACCTAACATAAACGAACTTTTGAGCAATGCGTTTATACAACATCAATAATGTTAACAGAGACAACTTAGTAAAATTATTAAAGTGTTGTTCACTTTTAGCTCATGATACTAAGATAATTAACTAACGTTAACAAATGAAACCTTATTGTAAAATGTTACCAATAATTTTAATACATACGTTTCATATGTTGAATCTGTCTTGAAACAAAGAACATAAGACACACAAAAACCTTGCAGATTGCTTAATTTCTTATAAATTTTTATTTTGTTTCAAAATAAAACACTACATTGTGCTTTATTCTGAGAAAGGTGAATAATTTCAAACAGGCCTAACCTGAAACCAAGCTGGCCAAAGTATAAATGTTTACACATCATTAATGTTATGAGTGCCCACTCAAAGCGTGTCTGAAAGATTTTTACTCGGCAGGGCCGAATAATTATGTTAAAAGTCCATTTTTGTGTTTAAGGAATAAAGCTGAGATGTCTTTGTAATGTCTCTTTCATTCTAAACAGCTGATATATCAAAAGCTACAAACTGAAAAGCAGAAACCTACAGCATTGATTAAAAAAATTAATCAAAACAGGAGACTCTTAATTCCTCTTACAGCAAGACTTAACAAGCCTTCCATATACAACAGACACACAATTTCAATCTTAAATACCTAATCGAGATGATTTGAGAATGTGGTTTTGGCTTCACATTTCCCCGGTTAAACACACTGCTCATATTGGTAAACTGCTCAGGAAAAGTGACTCAGATTGTTTCAGAGTTTACAAAATGGTTCTACAGCATTAAATAGGGTGGGCGGTAAGCGCACATCTGTGCCTGAAAGTTAGAGCATGGTTAAACAAGAGGACATCTTACACACAGTGGACCTTAAACCATGGTCTAAACCTCATCCATGTTAAAAATGAGAAGGCCACTTACTCAGACCTTTACCCATCAAATACTCATGTGACAAGAAAGCGCAGAACAGATTTATAAAAACTGGTGACGCTGAGGCCTAATAATCGTCACCCCGGCTGACCACTTCCTTGCAGGTGGGTCTCAACAGGATGGTGTGTTCAAACTGGGCCGTGTAGCAGCCTTTGGTGTCACAAAGAGGGGGGTATGGGTCAATGATGCCCAGGTCACAGAGATTCTTCAGAGCCATTAAATACTTGGTCTCGCCAAGACGATCCAGCCAGCGGCGACAGAACGCAAGCGTGCCAAAATTCTCGTTGACCACATTCAGCAAATGTTTGGCTCTAGGAAGTCTGGGGAAAAAAGTGAACAGGCATAAAGACTGAGGTTATTATTCTCAATTCTAACAAATACAATTTATTTATAGCCCAAATGATATATAATAAGTCAAAATTCTAAGGCGTGTCATCTCCACAGACAAAACAATCCCAGAATTCATTGCACCAAAAATAAATGTGGAAAAGAGATTAAAAATACCTTTTTGCAATAATAATAAAAAATAGTTATAAAAATAGCAGTACTGAGAAGTGTTGACAAGAACAAAATAGGTTTCTAGGACTAGGGGTTGAAACAGTGTATTTATGTTAACAGCGTAGTTCATTTTTTGCATCATTGCATTCATAAACGTTTCACAGTTTTCAGGGTTTCCACACGGGCCGCTACAGTGTACACTATGTTTACATGCACGAAATACAAATTTTGGCCTGAGATCAATGTGTTTCTTACCTTATTGGCACATGACCAACTTCAAAGTTTTTCATGTAATGAGAACATTCCATGTCGTCATGAACCATGCCTTTCCCAGTGCTTCCGAATGTCTCAATGGCGTAAACCTCGCCCTCCTGTCAAAATGTGAATTTAGCATAAATGCACAGTCAAACCACAGAACCTCTTTTTGTTTTCAGACAGTTAGATTCACTCACAAACACACACACACACACACACACACACACACAGAGTTTGTATGTGTGAGCATACATATGGTGTGTGTCACGAAAAGGAGAGTTAAAAGGCAAGTGTTAACATAAACAACCTTTCTGCACATGTCTGACTGCACCTCTGTTTTAGCTACATGGTGCTGACTGATAGAGACATTCCAGCTAAAGCCTGTGTTGATAACTCTGTCACACCCAAACCTTCTAGCTTTTTAAAGCTATGTCCACACTAATGCTCTTTCATTTAAACACAGCATTTTAAATGATAACGATTCCCGTCTATAATGCATTTCATTCTCCATCTACACTGAAAACATATGTAACATGACCATTCATGCATGCTGGGCATGTGCATACAAGTGTAAACAGGATAAACGGACTCCTGCAGTTCGCTTTGGCTCTTCTTACTGGACTCCAGTCAGCCGTTCCATGTTATTGTTTACATAGTCATTGAGGCTGGTCATTGTGATCTTCCGGTAGTGTAATGGTCACATGATAGGGGCTTGACAAATCAGGGAAAAATACACAATGATCCAGAAGACCAATCAGGGAGTGAATGTGGGCAGCCATGCCTTTGTTTTTGTCTCTGTTTTGGTTGTTCTTCACAAACACAACCCTGGAGTTTTCGTTTTAAAAATGGGTCTGCAGCCTTTCCAAAAATCTGCCGGACACTCCAGAGTAGTGTGAACGCAAGGCATAACCCTAGCAAAAGTTGTTTCTTAACAAAACCGCAGTAGTATAAATGCAGACTGGAACTGTCAACATGTATGGAAATCAACTCTGTTCGTGCTCCTGGTAAACCCAGTTTACTTTACTATTATTTTTATTATTAACTGAACGCATGTTACATGGTATTCAATAAAACAGTAATAATCAACACTATATAAACAACCGTTCACACAAAACAAAACATAAGCAAGAAACTTGTGTTGAACGTACCTCCATTCTGGTGGCTTCACCTCCTTTCACAATGGGTACCGTCTTGCCAGCGTGTATTCTGTACTGTCCGATAGAGTGGCCGTTGAGATTTCTGATTGGTTTCACTGGTAAGATAAATAAGAAATGTGAGAAAAATGATAACTAATGTTACTTTGAGGCTAATAAAGGAACCAGTTCTCACCCTGATATGTTTTTCCATCGAGTTCCACTTCATAAGACTCCATAACCTCTTGAATGGATTCTCCAATGTCACACAAACGCACATCAATCCCTGCGCACTAACAAGAGAACATACATTCAAGTTCTCAGAACCAACAGGCCACTCAAAGGCTTCTCCTAACATTTGAACCTACATCCATATGCAAACCAAGCAAGAAACCTGTCAGGAACATCTCAAACATCCTACCAAAGAAAACAACTATTACAAAAACCTGAAATTGTAAACACTACCTTAATTCCAGTATTTGTGGCATCTTTAACAGCTTCCAGCAGTTTATCATACTTCGGGTTAAAGGTGACAGTAAAGGCGCAGTCAATGATTCGACCTGAAACGCCATAATAATCATCAGGTAAGATCAGCAGAACACTAAATTAGTGATGAATTAGAAACATTAACTGTTTTGAGTCGCACCATTAATGTGTGTGCCGAAGTCGATCTTGCAAACGTCATCGTACTGCAGGACGGTGGAATCTCCTGCGTTAGGAGTGTAGTGAGCAGCACAGTGGTTTAGAGAGCAGCCGGTCGGAAAAGCCAAACCAGCACTCAGACCTTTTTCCTTAATCAGCTTCCTGGAACAGTCCTCCAGTTTCCCGCTGTCAAGGAGATAGAGACACAGATTGGATGATTAATTTTATCTTATGGCTGCCAATAAACCCAGAATTAGTCATGGTAAAAGCTGCAATGTAACCTTTTACAGATTATTTGAAGGCCTTTCTTGTCTTAATTCTATTATAGTTTGTATTAGACAAATAACTTGAAATAAAATGACATTCACACTCAAAATTACCATCACAATAGTGATCAAGGTTTTCAGTAAAGGAATATATATAACATTTATGAAGCGTTTACACAATGCTGTTTTCAACTAAAAACAAGAAACTTGATTTGCATGACAGCAGCATTTTTGGAGCCTAAACAAAACGTAAATTTGTGAAAATGGTGACATCACGCACATGCGTTCAGTCTATCTAGTGAAAACACCAACTACTGGCATACATAACAGCATTTTTAGTCAGTTTTTTTAGTCTGTGTGAATGAGGATCATTTTGTATGGTGTTTACATTTACATTTAGGCATTTGGCAGACGCTTTTATCCAAAGCGACTTACATTGCATTATACTACACATTGATCACTATACATTGAGTATGTGCAATCCCTGGGATCAAACCCATGACCTTACCGTTGTCAACGCCATGCTCTAACCACTGAGCTACAGGAAAGCTGTGTTAGTACATCTTTGTCGTGTAAATGTACCCCATATAAAAAGTCTAACCTCATCATTGCACAAACACTTACATAAGAAAACCAATGGCGGAGTTATGTCTCACCAGATCTCGATCATGCTCATGCCCGGTTTGATCCAGCTCATAACGTATTTTCTGACCTGCCGATGAGCCACCGCAGCCTGTCTGAAGTCATTCCACATCTCCTCATTAGCCTGATCCAAAACCTTCATCCTCTCATTGCTCATCCGGCAAGCTGCTGTGCGTCTGTGAGGGACGCAAAACAAACACCAGCTTTGAGCCTCAACACAACAGGTAAAAATTAACTATCTGACACAAATACCCTGCCTGAAAACACTGATAAAACCACATTAAAGTACTTAGTGGCTTTGGAACATAATAGCTAGTTTGTTGCTGTTCCAAGGTGGTCTACTTGCTCCAATCAGGTTGACTGAGACGCTTTACCAGTTAAGTCAGACCCCACCCTGTTACAGCTAATATCCAGCTTGGACTTGTTAATAACCAGTTTCCATGTTCCACAAACCTGCCATTACTGGTAACAGTCTTCAGCTGGGATTTCTTAAATATCAGAAAGACTGTAGATTTCGTAATATTAAAGATCAGTGGGTGTAGTCAGTACCCATCTTGTGTAGGTGGATATTCACATTCCTGGCCTTTAGGATAAACTCCTCCAGGATAAAGCTCACAGATGGGAATGGATGGAGGATCTGTTTGAACTTTGGCTGAAAGAGAACGGAGCAATATCACAAAACATTCAGATCCATATTCTGCACGTTATCCTGAATAAGCACTATATATAACTATATATATCACTAGTATGCAATAATAACATACGGCCTTTCTTTTTCTTCTTCCTTTTCTTTTTCTTTCCAGAAGAATCTCCTTCCTCGCCATCTGCCAAAAATGTATATTTGTATATATTATGTAAAAGTGTATGTACATAAAAAATATGTATATAAAGTTCATATTATTATGAACACAAAAATCAAGCTGTCACTGTGCTTACAAACCAGCTCTATACTACCACAGATGCACATGGACTTTACATGTTATTTTGACAATAACAAAGAATTTCTAAAGTAATGATACTCAACTTCTAAAATAAATGTAACAGACATGCAAAGACAGACAAACCATCATCTGCCTCTTCCTCCTTCTCTTCTTCTAAAGTTTGTCGCTCCAGTTGTTTTGTCACTTTGGTGATGTCAGACTCTGCCTCACCCTCATCGTTTCCTAACAGAATGGAAGAGCATTTATTGTCATATACACTGCAACACACGTGACCGTAATGATTGTTCAATGTGCAATACATGATTAACCAAGCGACACTTTTAAATATTTAACATCCAGATTTTAGGTTAACATTTAGTTTAATGTATAAGGAAAACTGTCACCGTTTCAATTACACTTTTGTTTTAACTTGTCTATTTCCTTAACTGAGACATTTTATATATTATATATACATATTAATACATATGAAATTCAGGATAAACCTTTAACACACAACCGCAGTTTCATTGCCATAACTGTAAAAAGTTCATTATATTATTTATATTTATATAAATTCATTATATACATATTATAGTATAAATCAGAGATATTAAGCACACTGAATACAATTGTATGTTAATGCACACAGATGTAAGATGTAGATATAAACCACGCAGTGTCAAACTCAGCTCTCTCTCATAATAACATTATACCAAACCCAAGACTTTACCAGCTAGTTTGACACTCTCGCCTGCCCTTATCTGAATGATCCGAAGCACAAACTAAACCTTAAGCAGTGTTAAAATGCTTTCCAATAAATGCTTTAAAATGAATTCCAATGTGAACTGCACAGTAAACACATTTATGTTCTGCTTTAAACAGCTCTGCTGTGTTATCAGACATGGCCAGCCCCAGTCAGCCAGGCCACGCGACACTTTCCTTCGTCAATTATTACCTACGGCTGTAGATTTGCCCTTCTTCTTCTTTTTCTTCTTCTTCTTCCCAGTCTCGTCGACAGGATCCGCGTCTTCTTTGGGAGGATGAGAATCTCCGTTCGGTAAAATCATTTCTGCAGCTGTTAACTGCAGTTCCTGCGTCTGCTCGTCTGCCATGATGGTGACTGCGCAAGGGGCGATGGGAAACGTGTGTAAATCATGTGCAACAAAAAGGTCCAACCTACAGATTCACTCTGATCCTGCATGATTTATTATATGGTTAGATCACATAATCGTCAAATAATAAAAGCAAGTATAAAGTTTATAAGATTAAATAAAAATAGGATTAAACAAAGATAATCATTTAATAAATCTTAGTAAGAACTTTATAAGAACGGGACTGAAATATTGCACCATTAAAAACAAAAGTTAACGACCGACGAAAGGACATCATAAACAAACAAAAAAATAAATACAGCACAGTAAAGTGATAAAACACTAATTTCACTCACAATAAGTTCACTGACAATAAGCAAATGTTATAAAGAAAGTTTATAATAAACTGACTTAATAAACAACTGATTAACAATTATAGGGTTATATTTATCAAATGGAGGAATTTAAAAGTAGTCAGTCTTCTGTGCAGTAATATTTCAAAGAGATGTAATTGCTTGACAGGATAAGGGATTTTTTGTTATATAACGCCACCTTTGGAATTCATTGGCGCAGTACATTTCCTCCCTAATGTGTATGTAGTGTAACGTACACTTTTCAAGTTATCTAACAGAACTGGTGTAACAAGTTTGTGTGAAGTCTAGATGTAAATTAAAGGGGTTATATAGACAAGAAATTTACAGAGTCTTTTTCGTAATAAACACTTGGATCACCATTGGAAAATACAACAGCTTCGACAAAAACACAATTTTAAGTTTAAATCCACTGTAAGGAAAAGTTCTCTGCACTGCGCCAGAACTCCGCAAACATGTTACTAATCATTCATCTAGGAAGAGGAAGTGTCTCACTCTACGATCAAAGTTTGTTTAGCTTATTGGCTAAAAACAACGAAACCAGAGACCCTTGCATCAATTACAAAAGACAGAAAAATTACCCGACTTTATTGTAGTTTAAGGTAGCAGTCGTGAGGAATACAAGCGGGCGGTAATGGGCGCAACAGCGAGTAAATTGCCAAAAGATCTTGTGTCTGAGTATCAGGTATATCGACAAACTCTCTATTTTTTCAGTATTTATATATTGGTTCATATGATCACACTTTTGAACATGGTTAATTTTTCTATACCGATATTAAAATCACACCTGCTTTGACAGCATATGATAAACAGGATTACAGTAAACTAGTTATTATAAATCCGTTATCTGTTAAATCTAATGAATGTGAATGTGTGTTAAAAACTGTTTAACCTTTAAAATTGTATTTTTATTGTCTGTACTTTGTCATCATGTCGAAATTGTCGAAACATGTTTTTGTTTCAGGAGCTCACATTTCTAACAAAGCAGGAAATCTTACTGTAAGTATAATCATAATGAACACGTTCCCTTATTTCCCTTAATACTGTTATATTATGAAAATATTGTTCAGGTGCTGTCTAGTGCATCTCACTGCTAATGTGTTTGTGTAGAGCACACAAGAGATTCAGTGAGCTCCAGGGCATAGAGAATGGACCTTATAGCTCCAGGGTGTCCATGGAAAAGATCCTGACCCTCCCTGAACTGAAGGTAAGTGTGTATGGATGAACCACATCTAAACATATCTGGGTTATATTTTACCCCAAAAACCCAAAGCATTTGCATATAGAAAATAAATAAATCTTATTTTAGGCTTATTTTTAGGACCAAACATTTTTTGACATTTTTCATGGCAGTTAAGCAAACCCTCCCTCTTCTGATTTTGGTATAAAATTTGACTCAAAATATTCGTGACAGTTTTGACATTATTCACTAGGAATGTAATTTGAAGTGAATCTAGATTTACTCAAATGTATTGTGTTACTGTGGTTAATTTCATGCTTGGCTCTGTTGCAGTCGAACCCCTTCAGGAAGCGCATATGTCATGTGTTCTCCACATCTGATATGAAAGACGGGAGTTTGAGCTTTGAGGATTTCCTGGATCTCTTGAGTGCCTTTAGTGATTCAGCAACCCTGGAAATCAAGTCCCACTATGCCTTCAGAATCTTCGGTAGTATCAACTCATAAAACACTTTTAAGATGTTGCACATTTACATTTAGTTCAACATAAATAGTTGCATCATGTGAAGAATGACAGAGATTAGAAATTAAAGGTAGGGTTGGCAATTTCAGAGAAGCTAGCAATAGCATACTAGCTTTGAATCCAGCCCTTCCCTGGAGTGCTTTCCAAAGCCACACCTACTCCAACACATGAACACAGGGTTTGACAGGCGAGTAAGAGATTCTATCGGACCAAATGCAATGACTGGACAAACATTTTATTTATGGTCCTTCCACAGAAAATATATATGTTTTGACCACTTTATTAATGACTGCTTTCAACATGTGTAGAGACTTTCAACCAGCATAACCAAAAATGTTTCTGTAAAAAATAGCCTACCATGCCTTTAAGAGATTACTCCTAGCCATGTTACAAACATATCAGTGCTTTATGGTGTATTAAAGGTTATCTGGTACGGGTTCAAAATGGAGTGTGTGACACATTTACAATGCTGTGGTACTAGGGTGTTTAGAATTGTGGTTTTTAAGCACATTGCCAGATGATTGCTTATTTGCCCGGGTCTCTAATATTCTAGTCTTCAGATATGGTTCAGGTCCTGCCTTAGCAGACACCATTAAAAATACACACTTCCTAAATGTTATTCTTGTATTTCCTAGACTTTGATGATGATGGCACCCTTGACGCTAAAGACCTGGAGAAGCTGGTGAACTGTCTAACTGGAGAAACGGACGACACCCGTCTCACTGCGGAGGAAATGAGACAGCTGATAAGTAACGTGAGTCTGGTAACAACATCTCTCAAGAGTTTATCAGCTGAGCTTCACTAACACAGACTCTTGAAATTATCCAGATCCTTGAGGAGTCAGACATTGACAAAGATGGAACTGTGAACCTCTCTGAATTTCAGCATGTGATCTCCAGGTCTCCAGACTTTGTCAGGTGAGAGATAATTCCCCTCCAAAAAGAAACATTCTGTCATTTACTCACCCTCATGTTGTACCTGTAGGACTGACTGTCTTCTGTGGAACACAAAGTTAGATGTTAGGCAGAATGTTTTGGTCACTCTTTCCTATTCAAACAAATGTTGACTCAGGCTGTCCAACCTGGTGCTGTTTTGACACTCCATTTTTGAATGGATGCAAGAAGTACAGTTTACTTTTGTGGTACTGCTATTTTGTATGGTATTGATGATTTAGTTTTGTTTTAGCTTTACAGCTTCAGTCTCCATTCATTTTCATTGTACAAGAGAAAGTGGCCAGGACATTCGGCCTAACACCATCTTTTGTGTTCCATAGAAGAGAGCGTAGAATTAAATTATTTAATACAAAATAACCAATCAACCAAACTTTGCTGCCTTTGTTGACTGAAGTTTTTTATTTACAAGTTTAACAGTTGACGTTTGTTCTTCTGTAATCTTTACTGATGTTTTGCAGTTCATTCAAAATAGTGTTGTGAAGTTTACCCAGAATGAAAGCGGTTCTCCGGTCCAGATTATTCACCTGTGATCTTTCATTAAATATTGTCATGTAGCACCTTGATTGTACATGTATTCTCTGATTCAGTATTTCAGTTTGTTATTTGAAAAACAAAAACCTTTTCCATATTCAGAATAGGGACAATCCACTTTGTAACCTGTATTTTGTATGATGTATTCGTACCTAATGTAATAAACGTTCAATCTGCAAGAATGTGTTTCTGTAAAGATGTGAATTGTTTGTTTGGGATAGTAGACCCAAAAATCTCTAACATGTCATGACTGTAAAGGTACTCCACCAGTGTTGGTTCCTCTGTACTGCCTTCACTGGTGTGACCCAGCTGACAACAGTAATCTAATAATAAAAGAGATATATCACAACAACATGTGGAGACTAAGGCAATCTTTACCTTCTTAGAAATAACAGTGAACACATCTATGGTTTATTTATGCCACAGACTGAGGCAGAGCTTTACATGAGGCAAAATTTGACATGTCTTAGCAGCTTTACATGTCAGTCCAACAGATCAATGTATTGAAACTGTCAGCCTGCCAACTGTTTACAACATTAAACTGGGATACAGTAAATACTTTTCTTCTGAACAAACTCTTTAAATGTCGTCAGGATTCAGAACATCCGCTCCACGTAGTGCCTGGATCTCAGCTGTGATGGCAGATGTATGTCTGGATCCACACCTTTTTTTTCCTCTAACCTTTTCCGCCTCTAGATGGCAGGCCGAGCCTGACAACTCTCATTCCAGCCCACATATAAAGATCTCTTCTAAAGATAAACACAAACGTGTGGGATCTACGGTCTGGTTGTGAGCACGCACGTAGCAACGTTGAGTTACGAACCTGATCTGCTTAATTATGATCTACACACGCCTGATAATAGCATAGGTGCGCTTACTTTACACTTTACTTGCCTACTCACATCTGATAGGCATATCTGACCAAAGCCACAGAAACCAAAACCAGACCAGTACATTAATTTCTCCAGGTTAGCACAAACAACTGACGTTTTCTTGAGTGATGTATGGAAAGTTGCAAATGAGTTCAATTAGCAACAACCAGGAAAGTGTAACACCGGAAGCTTTGCTTCTATTTTCTGTCAAAATAAAACTATACTGCTTAAACCCGACATAGTTGTAACGCTTGGAGACTTTTATTTTGAAATCTGTCAGTTTATCAGGCACTGTAAGGAACCCCTGGCTTCACTGTTTCTGTGGCGGATCTGAGGGTTGCTGTCTCTCACGGAGTCTGTGTCGACTGTAAATAAAACATAAATATTGTCATTTACACTGATTGCACTCCGCTTCCCACAAGATCAATATTGAGGCTTTGGCTTCAGCTGCTTTGGAGCGCCAGGTGAGGGATTATTGTGCTGAAATAAAGCAGTTAAGGAAAGTAACCGGCAGTAAGCGTGAGTTCAAAAGACAGATTTACATTACACACCTTTGTGTGTGCGCGTGATGTGTTTCAGTGTGCTTATAATCTAACTGCCATTGCGAATCAGTCGAAATGCAGCAACGAGTCTGCATTTCAGATCAACTAAGAATCAATGTTGTTTCTTAACTTTCAGTTTGATTTTGT
This sequence comes from Botia almorhae, assembly GCA_036877575.1. NCBI lineage: Eukaryota > Metazoa > Chordata > Actinopteri > Cypriniformes > Botiidae > Botia > Botia almorhae. The sequence continues at coordinate 35,724 of JAZGTJ010000203.1, read as the reverse complement.
GACGAATAAATAATGTTTGCTAGTGCTGTTAGCACCAGGACTAAGCAGATCGGAGTCGGAATCTGACTTAAAATCTAATGATATCTGATCAGAATCAGAATCTTTGTACTTGTTACGTGTTCTAATGTGAACTCAATTTAAATGCTAATCTGAATCTCATTTGATACTGATTGATTTTCATTCGGTCTTATCACACGCATGCAGCATTTTTGGACATCTTTTTCCTCACAAAACTGAAATATGAAATGATCTTTATTCGCGTAATGCATCTAATTAGCTAAAAAAGGCTAATACTAGTTTATCAAATGTATTTTGATCCTTGGAGTGTAGTAATCTTCAATGTGTTTAACTGTAAATATATTGGAGCATAGTTATTTTCAGTGTGTTGTCTTTAACCTAATGTGAGATTGTACTGTTATACACTGAGGATCTCTCTCTCTCTCAGTCATGGCGTCTCTGTCAGAGGAGGTGTTGTTGGTGGTGAAGAGAGTCCGTCAGAGGAAGCAGGACGGAACATTGTATCTGATGGCTGAGCGGATTGCCTGGGGTCCGGAGGGAAAGGACCGCTTCACCATCAGCCATCTGTATGCCGACATCCGCTGTGAGTCCGATGTCTAGCGCCTCTCTGGGTCTGATTGTCTGCAAAAAAAACTGCATTTGTGCCAGTTCAGAATGGCAAATGATGCAGTTTATTATCATGAGTTTTACAGAAACCTTTGATTGTGAGAGCTTGTATTTTTTGCCTGTCACATGCAGGTCAAAAGATCAGCCCTGATGGGAAGGCAAAGATCCAGCTGCAGTTGGTTCTGCACACAGGTGAAAGCACCACCTTTCATTTTACCAATGAGAGCACAGCACAGAAGGACAGAGATGCCACTAAAGAACTTCTGCAGCAGCTCCTGCCCAAGTTCAAGAAGAAAGCCAATAAAGAGCTGGAGGAGAAGAACAGGTGACAGCATCAGATCTCATCTGCTCTAAGAGCTGAACCCACAAACAAGCCCATTCATTAAAATTTAATACATCCACATTACTGCTTCACTTTCAAAATGGGTTCATCCACCCTGATCTCTTCATAATGGCACCAGACATTGCAAAATACTTGCATTGGAATTCATGATTATTAAGGTTGATGTGTTTTGCAGGATGTTGCAGGAAGACCCTGTTCTGTTCCAGCTCTATAAGGATTTGGTGGTCAGTCAGGTGATCAGCGCAGAGGAGTTCTGGGCCAATCGGCTGAGCTTGAATTCTGTAGACCACTCCCTCCCTAACAACAACAACAAACAGGATGTGGGCATCTCTGCTGCCTTCTTGGTAAGTGTAAACTCATCATGAGTATTACAGCATTTCTCACATGTACAGTGTATGAAAGAGCTGTGCGGTGTCACACGTTACAGTGATATGTCAATGTGGTTACAGGCTGACATCAGACCGCAGACAGATGGCTGCAACGGTCTGCGATATAACCTCACCTCTGACATCATCGAGTCTATCTTCAGAACCTACCCTACAGGTGAAAGATGCATCCAAAAGTGTATATGATGTACAATATCTTGCATATTGTGATTAGCGGTGCTTGATTTAGGTAATCTGCAGAACTATTAGAGTTGGTATGATTCTGTTAGTTTAGGAATCTGTTAGTTTAATCTTTCAGACAAATAGACATCACATTTGCTGTAATATCTCTAGATCAGGATATTTTGTGACTTGGGCATTGAACTGAAGTCTGTAGTGCATGTGCTTATTGGACATTGTCTTTACCTCTGAAGATTTTTGTGACCTTTATTAAATCTTAAATTGCTCTTTGATTTGCAGTTAAACAGAAATACGGCGAGAACGTTCCTCACAACATGACTGAGAAGGAGTTTTGGACACGCTTTTTTCAGTCTCATTACTTCCACAGAGATCGAATCAACACGGGTCAGCAGGATATCTTCTCTGAGTGTGCCAAACAGGACGAGAAAGGTAGCGAACCTTATTCGCTTAGATGTCTCTACTTAACTACACATGTGATGTGATCACGTGTCCCAGGTCACTTATTAATGTGTTAATTTGAACGTGCATGTAGCATAGTGATCGCTAAAGATGGATGCTAACGCTAGATGTATGTGTGTGATGTATTCTAAGGGGGTTTCGTTCTCCTTTGTCTGTTTGCCAGGTCTGAAGTCGATGGTAACTCAGGGAGTGAAGAACCCCTTGGTGGACCTGCTGTCCCTGGAAGATAAAACATTAGACGAGGTGAGACGAGTCACTGGTGTTGATAGCAGGTCTGTAGGGTGACATGAACCCGTCTGACCTTTGAAGTGTTTGTTTTGTCTCTGAAGGGTTACGGCACAGCTACAGTTCCCTCCACTTCAAACCCCACAAACAAAACCGTGAAAGAAAACAGTAACTGTGCCATTATCAAACGCTTCAACCACCACAGCGCCATGGTGCTTGCGGCTGGCCTGCGCAGAGCGTGAGTCTCTCGACTGCAGTGTTTGTGTGTGTTGTGTGTTCAGTCATACATATAACACATTAACGTTTAAGTGTTTAGTCACAGATTTAATGTTGTGTGTGTGCATGCACACGTGTGTGTTTAGTCACAGATGTAATGTTCTGTGTGTGTATGTGTGTTAAGTCACAGATGTAATGTTCTTTGTTTGTGGGTGTGTGTGTGTTTGTGGGTTTGTGTGCAGGGAAGCCTCCAGCGATCAGACCAGTGAAACAAGCAGCACTGATGGAAATTCCAGAGACTCAGATTTCTTCCAGCCACCCCTCAAAAAGGTGAAACAGCAGCAGGTTTTCGCAGGCGGCCTATTTTGGTGACTGTTCTTCATAACACACTTCTGCTTAGCATCATCAATCTGCTGAATTGTTATTCTGTTTGTCTTAAGGTGAAGTTACAGGAAGCCATAGAATACGACGACCTGCAGTGCAACAGCGGGCGTAAAACCATTTCTCTGAACTTAAAGAAATCAGACAGGTTAATAAATGTGACTTCATTTTGTTCCTGATACAATATGGATAAAAAATACAGACGTGTTCTGTAGAAAGTTACTTTTTTGTTTATTAGCATTTTGTGTTTGGTCTATGTGTTCCTTTAAGATACTCTCATGGTCCAGTTCCTCTGCAGTCTCAGCGTTACAACAGTAGCCAGGACATTCTGACCTCCATCAGCATCATCCAGCAGGAGATGAAGAACTATAAACCCTGTCTGACTCAGGTACACCAGACAAACTGTCACATGCGTCTATGGGTAAATGTAACACGCTGTCCACTTTAGACGTGACACAGTTGATCACACATCACAGCCAATCAGAAGAGCGTGTGGGCGGAGCTCTCTCTATGCAAGTGCACTGTTGTCTCCCACTCGCACATGTGGAGGCACATAGTCAAATGAATGAAAATGTATTTAAAACACACATACTGTGACTGATACATATATGATCTCCACTGCCACTTTCATCAAAGTTATTAAAATCATGAACAATTACATGCCAACTCAAATTAAACCCCTTTAATATATTATAAAACATTAGCTAACAGATGCCATGTTCTATAAAATAGAATTGTGTGTCACTGTGTTGTGTCTGGTTAGGACAGTGTTATATTACCTGCTTCTTATGGCACCAATGCTTTGTGGTCAGTTATGAGGTCAGTGTATGAGGTGGAATGATGTGATGTGTATTTCAGGTGATGTCCAGCAGTGCGGCGAGCTCTGCCATCACAGCTCTCTCTCCTGGAGGGGTTCTGATGCAGGGTGGAGGTCAACAGACTATTAACCGTGAGTCTGTGCACATGCACATTTACTGCACTGAAAACCTTCCTTTCAGAAAATATGATCATTTTAAATATAGACTTTTAATGCATTGTGCCATTGCAAGAAGCCTTTCATCTGTCATTAAATGATTTTTGTAAAGCCGGTATTAAAAGTAGACCTGTTGGACGTATCAGTAAATCATAGATGGATCACAACAGTGAGTTTTATGTCATTCTCTCACAAGCAGGAACAGAAAAGAGCAGGTACAAAAAAATCATTATTAGTGCCAGTGAGCACACTTTCAACCAACTTCAAGCACTGTTATAGCACTTTTATATGCAAATAACGCTGTGGAAAAAGTACAAATATGACGTATATGTGCATATGGCTCCCGCTGCACCACCGATTTGTACTGCTCATTACCGTAACCTGTTTGTTTAAATGTAGAGTTGGTGCCCACTGACATTCAGAGCGAGCTAAGGCAGTTATATACAGCGGCTGGAGAGCTGCTCAGACACTTCTGGTCTTGTTTCCCTGTCAACACTCCGTTCCTGGAGGAAAAGGTGAGGAAATGTATCTTAAGTTACGTAAAATTTTTCCCCTTGTGGCCACTGTAGTAAATTATCACAATGTAAGTTCTCCATTCAGTAGATAAGTATACTTTTAGCATTTTACAATATTGTTTGGTATGATGTAGTTTTTCTGTGTTGCTGTGTCTGTTTTTCCTGGCATCAGGTGATTAAGATGAAATCTAACCTGGAGAGATTTCAGCTGACTAAGCTCCGCCCCTTTCAAGAGAAAATCCAACGGCAATATTTGAGCACTAATGTAAGGCCACGCCCCCAGGCACACGGCTACTATTAACCATAATAAACTCTGCTTAGTACTGCTTAGAGTAAGCATAATTAATAATTGATGTTTGTAAGTCTCTGGTATAAACACAAGCCAGAATCTATTATTTCCAGAATCAAGGGTGGATTCATATCAAGTTTGAGAATAGAACAAATCAAGCTCTATCAACATGCTGTGATTAGCACAGAAAATAAGTGCCCTCAGTTTGTAGAAACCCAATTCAATGACAGTAATGCACAATAAAAGTCAATAGGACAAGTTTACCAGAGGGTTATATTTATTCATTTCATATAAAATGTGTTACTTGAGGTGTTGCCAGTACACCTGCTTGTGTGGACTGCACAATCATTTCCTGTATTTTCTGATTATATTACAGCTAACAGGTCATCTGGAGGAAATGCTTCAGGCTGCATACAACAAATTCCAAGCCTGGCAAACCCGTCGAATGATGAGAAAAACTTGAGAAGACTGAGACTAATTGTTTGCTTTGAAAGAAAGAACAGACTCTGGGTAAAATAACTAAAGGGAGAGGAACAAATACACACTCCCAGCTTGTGCCGACTCGAGCAAATTGGGCAGATTTCCAGTCAATCAGAGCTGGAGGTGCTAGTGGGCGTGTCTGCCTGGGGGAGGGGCTTGGAGAGGGCAACGGTGTCATCTTATTTGTCCATGTGGAAATGGACATCGCCAGTCACAAATAACTGTATTTTCTTCTCTGTTTTTGTTTAATGTGCTCACGTCAGTTTTGTTCTATTACGTTTTGCCTTTACTGTTATTTCAGTGGATAATTTAATTTCTTTGGTAAGTTGTGAAATTTTAACAGTGTTGTATTTCTACAATGACCAAACTGGGCGTAATAGCACCGGTGGAATGTTTCTCAGGAACTTATAACGTTTATTGCAAAGGACTGTTTGGGGGCAAAGTTTTTAAGTCGATAAGGACTCGTTACAAATCGGATATTGCAATCTAGTTAAACTCTTCTGAGACGTAAGGGTGGTCTGAAATCAGTTACTCACACAAGGGGAGGGAATATAGCAATACTGTAAAAATAAACAAAATTCTCTGTAGTGCTTTAACTGTGTGCCACAAACACATGCACACACTCATCCGCACTGCTTTATAATGCTTCTACTCTAGCTGCACTGAGTTGTGGATGTTATTTCAAATAAAATCATTAAGATTTCAACTGTTAAACCGTGTTTGTGTGCATTTCATCAAATACTTCCTCAGATGGCTTAATTACCCAAGTCACATTGTGTCTGCTGTGAGGAACTTGAAAAAAATTGTTATTTTAGACCATAAAACCCAAAAAGAGGAAGCACTGTTTTTAAACTGTTGTCTGTTAAGTCTCAAATGCCTAAAGTAAAAAAGGTGCCAAAAACAATAATCTGTATGTAACCTGTCATAATTCATGCAGTAATCTGTACAATATGTCCCACTGTTATATTAGAAATTTTAAAAAATCTGTCTCCGATAATAGTCTGAGACAGATAATAGGGTTTACAGTTTGTTGAAAACGTGAGGCTTAGGTTTTTGATAAAAAAGCATAAATGTATTTGAATCTAGTGCTTAAACAGATTCACTACAAGGTCGTAAGATGTCTGAGGACAGTCTCTTTTTAAATTTGTTTGCTGATGGAACAGCCCTTATTCTCCTTGGCATCTCAAATATCAATCAATACCAAAAAGAGCCTTTAATGGACCAATGGACCCGCATCTACTGCTGGGACACCTACGCCACTATGATTAACACGGTTGTGGATTTCTTTGTAAAACAGAGCATTCCCAAATAAGTTGCATGGTATTTATAGTTGATTAGATATTCAATAATAACCAAATGAATTTCAAACGCCTCTTAAAGTAGTTGTTTGTAAATCACTGCGCGTCATAAGAGTGGTGTGTTATGGGCAAGTAGCGCCGGCAAGTTTGCTTCTGCTGTCAAACGCACAGTCGAGCAAGGCGCACTTAAACTTACTGCAGTTCTGTTCAAATTAATCACGCTACGCCGTATAGTTTTATTACATCTGGACATTTAATTCGCATTTAAATGCGCCTGGAGACCTTAAACAGGTAAAATATATCCTTAATAGTTTCTCATGTGTATTCAGTGTTTAATTTAAATGAAGTTCACACGTTTGACAACTTAGGTAAGGTAGGTTTACCGGAAAACAAATTAAACAAAAGCGTTTCTATAATAGTCATAAAAGTGAAAATAATTCCGATGGGAAAAAGAAACGAAAGCGTTTGTGTTGAGATTGTAAAAGTACCTGGTCTTCCAACTCTGAAGCGAGTGAATCTTTTATTTTAAACTGTTTATTGTAAAACACGATGTGAGTACAAATATTTTTTATTTTGTGCTGTTTTATGACTGTTTTGTCGTAGATCTCGTGATGTACAGTCATGCTAATCGGCTAAGACGTAGCCTGAAGACTGGTTTCTAACTTCTGTGAAGTGGTTTTAAAAGTTTGTCAGCGCTGAATTATGTTAGATTTGTGCTTTTAGACGAATGGGAAGTATATGTGTAAGTTTGCGAGTAAGTGTTTTTGTGTGGAAATGTGTTAAAAACAAAGCCATAAATACCAAACGTCAACCGACATAATGGCTTTGTGGTTTAGGATGGTCAGATAGTCGTCCCCAATTTTATGTCTATGCCCTTTAAATTTAATTTCCCCTGGAATCATATGACACGAGTTAAGCAGGGCTGTGTCTCAACTTAGCGAGCCTAGCGAGATAATATGCTAGTTGGCCGCCCCTAGTTTTAATGTTGGCGCGTAATATTTGCATATATTTGTGTGATTGTTTGCTGGCTCAAATCTTTAAAAGGGACACTGCATGTGTCTACACCCAAAAAGGCTGATATAAAAACTCAAAAAGTGTTAGGATGTGTCTATAACGCCTACAAATTATTTAAACTATGACAAATGCTGCACTTATGTGCACATAATTCTGATTGTTCCTCCAGCATGATGCTCCAAAAACTGTATGTACAAAACTCACTACATGCATAAATACATGTAAGTGTATAACTGTGGATTGTTTTCCGTCTCAGAGCGGTGCAGGATGGTTCCTGAAGTTTCTGAGTCCTGCACCCATGTTCTGGCCGAGTTTGACTGTCTCGACCCTCTTCTGTCTGCCCTGCGACTGGACTCGGGTCGAATCAAAGTAACACAAACACACTTTCAAAAAAGACCTGCCATATTTTTATTGTTAATATACCTGAATAACATGCTGCTTACTTTTCAGGGAACATCATGATATGCCTTTTAGTATCAGTTCTGTTTATGTGATATCATTTACTCTAAAGTGCAGTAAATAAATAACAGTAGCTCACATGACTGTGTATTACCACACTGGCTGGTTTTCACACCTTCCAAAAACATGACTTTCTTCATTGAAACACAAAAGACTGTGAACTTTATCTTTGTGTGTGTGTGTGTGTGTGTGTGTGTGTGTGTGTGTGTGTCAGTGCACGTGTCTCTCTGTGTCCAGGAAGTGGCTGGCTCTGGGCACGTCTGCTGGGGGGCTGCATCTCATTCAGAGAGAAGGCTGGAAGCAGAGACTCATCCTCACACACAAAGTACACACACACACATACACAGGGGTATCACTTATGCACAGGACTGCGAAATTCAGCTGTCTGTTTACAGCAGGAATGTTAAAATGCAGTTATCCAGTGTTTGTCAGTTAATTAATTCAATTTGAGTAAAATTCTACATTAAAATATTGGCCATTATATTTGTAGGTCATAAAAATAATTATTGGCTAACATACGAATTGTTCAATATCATCTCTGATGTCTGTATTCAGGAAGGTTCAGTCACGCAGGTCGCATGCTGCCCCCATGATGAGGACTTTATCGCTGTAGCAACAAGGTATTTCTGTTTACCCTTCTCCTTTAATGTGGCTACAGAGTTTGTTTTTGTCAGTCGGTCCTCATTTAATGTGTCCCAGTCAGGGTCTGGTTGTGGTGTGGGAGCTGCATTTGGAGCGGCGTGGTCGTCCAGAGCGTGCGAGTGTGTCATGGGAGCATCGCGGGCAGATGGTCACCTCTCTCTGCTGGGACACTGTTGCTCTTCGAGTGTTTGCTGGAGATGCTGGAGGAAAAGTGTCTTGTGTCCGTGCCGGGTCCTCTAAACTCGGGAAGGTGAATTTAAACCATTTGTCTTTTCATGCGTTTTATCCTATCTAAATAATTGTTTGTGTTTTAAAATGTGTGTTTGTGTGTCTCTGTGTGCTGTGGTGGTGTTTGTGCGAATGATGTGTGCGTTTTCAAACAGGGCTCAACATTTATCATCTTCCCCGTTCAGACCATCACAACAGTGGATTCGCGTGTCGTTCAGCTGGGGTACGCAGACGGACACCTGGTGGTCTCGTCTCTCAGTCGCTGCTACCTGTGTGATACTGACAGGTAAACTTGATTTTCCAAAGTTTAGGCATTCTTTGATATTGTGTGGCTGTAATGTACAGTCAACTGCATGTAAAGAGTAAACCATTGGCCTGAGTTTGGGCTGGGACTAAATGTCTAAACAACAAAAGACAGAAGAGGAATTCAGACAGAATTATTTTGAAATATCACCTGATTGTCATTTTGGCCTCAGTATTCATTCAGTTTCTCTCTCTCTCTCTTAGGGAGAAGTTCTGGCGTGTGGGTAATAAGGAGCGTGATGGCGAGTTCGGGGCGTGTTTTCTCCAGCAGGGTCAGCGGGGTCAGGTGGGCGGTCCTCCCCCACTGCTGTACTGCGCCCGGCCGGGCTCTCGTGTGTGGGAGGCCAGTTTGAATGGAGAAGTCCTGAGCACACATCAGTTCAGACAGCTGCTGGCCTGCCCACCACTCCCACTCATCTCCTACAAGTGTGTGATTATAACACTCTCATTAGCATACTGGTATACTACTATACAGTATGCATTTTTTGCATTTATAAAATACAATGATTGATGTTTGTGCAGAAATGAGCCGCATTTTAACCTTGCACAGACGAGCCCACAGTCTCTGGCTTTCCCAAGACTCCTTCAGTTTGGGTAATGAGTCTTTCAGATTGTACTACAGTAAAACCTTTAGTTAAAGGGATAGTTTACCTAAATATGAAAATTCTTCCATCATTTACTTACCTGCATATCATTCCAAGCCATTTTTTCATTTTTGGGTCAACTATAGTCAGACGTAAGATAAAGTCTAACAGTTAGGAAATGTTGTTTGCTAATACTGCCTTTAAATGTAAATATTAACTTTGTATGTGTGTGTGTATTTGTCAGGGATCAAAACCTTCTCTCCTGGACAGCTTCAGCTATTTACATATTCACCCCCCACAGTGGGCAGGTCCTGCTATGGACAGAGGTCAAAGGTGAGAGATGTCGCCTGGGATGGTAAAGAAACTAAACAGGAAGACAAAATTATTTATTTGACAATACAATTGCACATGCAGAGTGATTATAGTAATGAATTGAAAATTAAAAAAAAAACTGAATCTTTATTCAAAACGTAAATATTTGCTCCACCTAAAGCAACATAAAGCAACATAACTGCAAATAGCAGTTTGCTTTAGACTGTTGTTGTAGATAATGCAGCCTTTCTTTGAGCAAAAATCATATATGTACCTGTCTTCCTCTCTAGACGTGATGGAGATAGCGGTTTTCAGAAATGAGCTGTTTTGTCTCCACGGTGATGGGCGTTTGTCTCACCTGTCGCTAGTGTCACCTGAGCGCTGCGTGGAGCGTCTAATGAAGAGGGAGAACTGGATGCTGGCTGCCACTGTTTGCTGCATGTTTCATCATGCAGTTATTGCGTCCAGGGTACACACATACACTCACACACATTAGTCGCGTTTTAGCCGGCGGCCGGATAAGGGCCAGTGTGTGTTCTCATTTAGGACATTTTTTTTTTATTTGACAGAAAAAAGACATTTTTACACAAAGTTGGAGTACAAGTACAAAATGAAGAAATGTTTTCCAATTTAATTAGTGGGTATTATTGGATGTCACTTGAGTACAATGTGATCATGGGTCATGTGACAATATTGTTGTATATCACTGTTCACAACATTTCAAACACCTTCAAAACTTACTATATAACAGTATATAAAGTGCAGTATGCAGCAAACAGTATGCTAGTCTTTCATTCCAAACATTTCCCCTCTCTTCTGTTTCCTCCTCAGGCCAGGAAGTCCCTCTCCATTGAGCGACTGGAACACCTCAAGATGCAGTTAAGCTCCGCCTCCCACCAGCAGCTGATTGGTCAGCTAGAGGAAGTGATCAGCAGATTAGAGCCGCTGGACTCCGCTTGCAGCAGCCGCAGGAGCAGCATCTCCTCACATGTGTGTATGAAACACATATAGACACGCATACGTCAGTTTAATAGAAACATGTATGACCTGAATCGACTTCAAAATGTTAAACAGACAGTATCAAATATTGTGTTCCTGTAAACTAATTTCCGTAGACACTAACAGCAGTTAATAAAGATAATGAAATCATATTTTTTTAAATCTTAACTGTCTCTCTACGTAGGAGAGCTTTAATGTTCTAGACTGTGGCATCTACCGTGTTATCAGTCGACGAGGCAGCCAATCAGACGAGGATACCAACTCCATCGCCACCGAATCAACACTTGAGGAGGAGCGGCTGAAGGAGTTCAATTTCACGGATGAGCAGGTTGATAATGGTGAGACAGAGAGCCTGAAAAAGTGACAGATTGATCTAAGATTTGAAAGGGAAGTGCTAGAATGTGATTGGCTCTCTCAGGAGGAAGTCTGTGTCTGATTCAGGAAGTAGCCTGCACCTTTCACATCACAGTATTGACCGAAAGGGATTTTCCTCAATACATACAATTATTCAGAACATAGCACTTCTGAACAACAAAATATAGTGACTTCTGCATATTGATTCTCAGGAAACGTCAAAAGGATAAAGGTGTCTGCCAAATGCATAAATGTAATAAGTACAAAAGTCATAAGTAAATAAGGTCAGTTTTGATCTCATGTTGAGTTTAACCAGGTGTGATGTGACACATTTGTACCATCAAGTAATTCAATTCAGTTATGTACTGTGTAGTGTGGGATTATGGGCCAATAAGATGGGCAGAGCTACCCAGTGTAAAGCAACCAGCAAAATACTGTGCTCACAGCTGGTTATTGTAAAACTGATGTCATGTGGAATATGCAAAAATTTATTTTTAGAGTTGGTATTTGTATGCCAGTATGCTGTACATCAAATATTTTGAAATAAAAGACACTAAAACCATCAGCTAGTAGCAGTTCACTCATTTGTCTGCTTTTGGAATCTGCTTTCCTGTAGCTCAGTGGTTAGAGCATGGCGTTAACAACGCCAAGGTCATGGGTTCGATCCCAGGGATTGCACATACGTAGAATCAATGTATAGTATAATGCAATGTAAGTCGCTTTGGATAAAAGCGTCTGCCAAATGCCTAAATGTAAATGTAAATGCTTCCGCCTGACTGTGGTGCTATCTGATCTTCCTCATGCCACGTGAATCTGCTATGTTTGTTTATTGTGTTCGCTTCTGTGCTTTTTCCTCATCTTCTCCTCATCTCAGACTGTATTCTGTCTCTCCTTCTGTCATTGTTGTTCTGTTCTTCTTTTGATCCCTTCTTTCTGTCTTAAAGACTCTCAGTCTGTGCGAGGAGAGAGTGACAGGGCTGATCTCGGTCTGCAGTTTCTACCGTTGGCATTTCGGCCTAAACCGCCCCGAGTCGCTCTGCAGGCTGTTCGAGACAGGTACACACACACACGAAAACACCTGTCCTTATAAACTCTCCCTCTTTGTGTTGTGATTTCAGTTCCTCTTAAATTTCACACCAGACATGCTCCGCTTTGCTCTGATTGGCTGACCAAAAGGGAAGTTAAACTTCACCTGAAAATCAAGCATATTTATATACTGTTTAGAATGCAGCTGGTTGCATCCCACATTATTTTTACACTTGTAACTTCCTGTTTTAATGTGGTATCATATTCATAAAGGTGGCTTTTCTTGTTCTCCATCTCATTGTGTCATTCTGCTTTGTTTGGTAAGATCAATCTTTAAGAAATTCGTCTTTTATGTCTGTCTGTTTTTTTGTTAATTTGAAGCACTCTTTATATTAAATACAGTGTTGGTTTTGATTTACGTGTGATTATTGTGTTCTGTATTTGTATGTGTGTGTGTTTCAGTGTCTCTAGCTTCATGAAAAAGACGACAGAGAAGATCAACACTCTCCAGATGAATGCTGACCTTTGGCCCCGGGCTGACCTCAGGGAGGGAGTTCAAGGGGAGGTGATGACCCCTGCGATCTCTCTACCAGAAGACCATGAGTGAGTCTCGTATATCTCTGATACCTTTCACAATCTCTACTGTACTGCTGCAGCTGTTGTTTTACATATAATAATTGACACTGTTGTGCTGTTTGATTTGTCTGGCTGTTTCAGAGTGACTGATGAGCAGTCAAGCTCAGAGTCTGAGCTGCAGGAGTTGAGAGCCGCCACCCAGACAGCCATGTGAGTTCTATATGATCCTTCTAGATTACTGATAAGCTAATGAATGTGTGTAATGACAATGGACTGATAAGGGAATTCTGGCCAATAGTGATGGCTGATTTTTATATCAAAGCAGTAATTTATGATTTCACGCAATTACAGGTAAGTGAGATCAGGCATCAGAAGCAAATTTAAATATATATTAGGTACAAAAGATGGATAATATAATTTTAAATGCAAGTGGGTAAAAAGTTTTCCCCAAGATTTTGTAAGGGTTAATGTACATCCAACCAGTTGTTATCGCAAAATAAACCCCAACAGGATCAGGACCCGACACAAACCCCCAGATCAGGACCCTGACACAAAGCAGATTATAAAAAATACATTATTACATAAATACAAGATACATAAGGCAACATGACTCAGTTTTAGTGGTCATTATCGGACAATAGCTGTCATCTGAATGTTGTGACTGACCAATCAGAATCAAGTATTCCAGAAGGCTGTGTAATAATGTTATATGTTTATATATTTAAAGGAGAGAAATATTTAAATGTTGAGATTGGTCAGCTATCCTCTTCAATTTTTTTTATCATTTTTAATCACCTTATATCTGTATTGCTGTTTAAATAGTTCTGCTGCTGCGTGACATGAGTTTGTGGAAAAAAAGTAGAAATATAACTACTGTGTAGTTACTCAGTCCTTTTAAACTCTATAAGCATGCCACACATTAGAGCTCTGATGATGCTGTTTGTCGGGTCAGCCTGTAGTTACTAGTGTATGTTTTTAATGCACACTGGTTTATACCTGTAGATCACAGATCCAAGACCCGATGGTTTTACTCAACCCGGTCTGTCTTGGTGAGGTTCTTCACGAATGGGCTCATGTTCTAGAGAAGGTCCTGGGCCCAGTGGATCACAGCAGACCAAGAGAAAGAGAATATGAGGGGGCAAGAGAGCAAGAGAAGACCTTGGAGGATGAAGATGTTTTGTCTTCAGTTTCCTGTTGTATTGTGGTTCAGCCAGAGAGCCTATTAGCGCCATCTACTGACGAGGATGAATCCTCAGCTCTCACTAAAGAAGACAACCTTAGGCAGAGGAGCCCTGACCCAGTCAGAGCAATGTTCCCACCCCTCACTAATCCTGTGGAACTAATACAGCTGTTTTCCCCCAAACCTTTGCCCCCTGACCTTCAGACTGACCTCTCGCAGTTGGCCTGTCTTTACCTGGAGCTGGGCTGTCCCGGATGGAGGGATATAACTGAGGGAAGAGATGGAGAGGTGGAGAGAGTGTGTGTTTTCCTGCGAAGGTATTTCTTCCTGTTGGACCAGGAGAGAGTGAGGAAGATGTGTGCATTGAGATACAGTGAGCAGCCAGATGTGCGGAAGGCATATATCGCTGGCATGATGGGTAATCTTTCCTAATAAAACATACCTTCACAGATTTATGAAGCACAAGTGTTTATTAACATTTTTGTATTAGTTTCCATAGTGTTAGTATTGTGTAGGTTACGCCAATAAATTGAAAATTATAGACTGAAATATCAAGCTGCTGTGTTACATCCCCACACTGTGTTTTTTGAAGCACGATGCTTAGACACAAGATTCAGACATTTTGAGCTTCGGTCAACTTTACACAGCGTCACACATTAAACGCTCAGTGTTGTGTTGTAGAGTTCACTCAAGCCAGTAAGGTGGTGGAAGTGATTCAGAAGGGAGACCTGCTAAAATCTCTACGCAGTTTGCGAGAACTTCAGCCGTGGAATGCACCTCTGCTCCTCTCACACCTGTACAGGTGAGTCTGCATTACATCACTGCATGGCCACATAAGAAAACTTGAGCTGTTCAACATGAGTCACCTTGAGTTTTTTTTTTTAAGCTTTTGGTTCCTTTTGAAGCTTGAGAAGAGAAGTTAGCCATCCGCTCCCACTGTAAAAAGAAAATCCAAAACAACAGTTTATAAAAATCAAAGAAAGCCATTGGGGGAGTAAAGTATCCCTATAACATCTTCACAGAGTTAATATAGTGAAATATTTTTTTTTTCCTCAGACTCTATGAGAAACACGGTGAAGTGGCCGTTCGTGCTTATCCACAGTTCTATCCCACAATCCTCCCCTCTGACATCATGGCGATGGCTTTGCCCAACCACTTCCTTCCCTATCTGGACAATCTTGTCCAATCACGATCCGAGCAGCAGAGGTATGGCCGTGTTCTGTGGAGTACAGTACTTTGAAAAACTTCATAGTCAGGGTTCATTGCTGTTGTAGTTAACATTTATTCATGGTGTGCGTTGAAATTTATGACATTTGAAATTTATGACATTTTGCCAGGTTGTCTTTTCTTGGGTCTCTTCTTCAACCAGAATCTTTGCGACAGGATTGGCTGGAACTGGCCCTTTCCCATGATGCTCCACAAAGAGCTGACACACTCACACCAGACGGACAGCCAAGGTAAGTTGCACCACATTAATCACACAAATCAAATTAAACTAATTATATTTCGTATAAAGAAACAAATTGTATTTGTTTATTTATTTTTCCTGTATGGGGGATATATTAAAATAATCCAACAAACCAACAAACTGGTCTCGCCTAAATATCAAACACTTATAATATATAATATAATGTTTCCTCCTGTAATGTAGGTGGCGCTCTCATTTCTATAATTGGGGTTACGGACGTCTGCTGTCTCTGCTGATCCGCTTACCTGCTGATTTGACCTCCAAACAGAAGATGCTTGAGACATGTAGATCTCACGGGTGAGTGCAGAATCAGCCGGTTGTATGTTGTGGGATGTGGCCTGACTGTGTCTGATTTGTGTGCTGTGCTCTCTCAGGTATTGGATGGGTCATCTGTACCTGTGCAGGGAGCTACAGCAGCGAAAGGAGGCTTTTAGTGCCATCTGTCGACTGGATGACATGACACTACTAGAGAACAGTGATGGTAAAACAGTCTCTCACTCAGTGCTCTGAACCGTCTGTTTGCTAAGAGGCAAACAGTTTTGCGTAGTCAGATGTTTGACTGTGGGCATGGAGGCTGTTCCATTTCTAGCTTATTCTGGCCAAAATCCGCCCACTTAGACATGAAGGGCCCATCTGACCAACATTTAAAGAGCCTATAAAATAATAATTGGGGTTTTGTGGATTTTAGTAATTGTCTGTTCAAATTTGAGGTCATCCTTCTGTGTATCTGTCTCTGCAGGTATCGTTCCTCAGTCTCTTGATGAGTGGGTGCTGCTGCTCCAGATCTCCCAGCAAATCAGCACAAATAATAACGAGGCCCCGCCCATCTCAACACTGCCCTGCAATGCCAATGGAGCCAGTTCAGAAAACGGCAATGACAATGATTCTGCTTGTGTGTTAAACTGTTCTGCTGACTGGAGTATTCGGGTCACCCCAGAGAACATCGTCCTGCGTCTGATGCTAGTGTTCGGGCCGGACCAGGCTCTGGTGACCCTGCAGGAGTGTGGTGTGCAGGTGGACCTCAGTCCAAGCTCCACGCTGGTCTGTGATCTGCTTCGAATGGCTGAAAGAAGACAGAGGTGAGAACACAGCGCCCCCTTTTGATGTTTAAATTACTACCATTACGCTTTATCTGAAGTGGCTCACAGTACATTAAAGGTTTAAATTCTTATGTTGCAGTATGTATACTTTGCCCAGCAATTTTGAGAACAATTCAGATACGGAACATTTTCTAAATTCATTATTTTTCTCTTTCTGCATGTTTCTTAATGTCTCTGTAGAGCATTGATTCAGACCATGCTGGAGCACTGTGATCGGTTTCTGTGGTCTCAGCAAGCTTAAGGACCCCACCACCACTGGATCCTCATGTCTACCTGATCTCCACATGGCCCTTAAGAACCCAGAGCCTCTATTTCTGTGTACACACTACAGCTCACTGTCTGCGATCTGGGCCTGTTTCAGTAAAGCACAAGATCATTTTTAAAACTGAAATCAAATAATTCCATTTGGACTTGCAAACCAAGCAGAATGTAATACAAATCCAGTTGGGATGTCTTTCAGGCTAGCGTTGTGATTTAGTCGTCTCACAAATAGTGGACATGTTGCGTGGATGTCACAGCTTACTCTGGGCAGTTCATTCAAATGCAGGGTGTGAAGATTTTGAAAACCAGTGTGACCTAAATCAGTTTCAGTATTTTAATCTTTAGTTTCTTATTTAACTATTTAATAAGGTGTTAGAAATCAACAGTATTAACAATGGACACTTTCTGTTAAGTTGTTTGTAAATCCATTTATATATAAACTGAATGCAGCAATGTAAGAGTTTTCAGAAATTCTGCCTGTATTTCATAAATAAGGTCCATTGTGTTTCTTATGGTTTTAGAATTACGCTTACAGATACTTAAATATTTATCTATTTAATTACCTTAATGTCTTTTTCGTTTAAAAATATTTAAGAACACAAACAAGTGTTGTAAAACATGCAGAAACTAACAAAGGCACATATTCGCCTGTAACATTAATAATTATGAATGTATAAACAAAACAGGTTTTTATGTAACTAATGCCATGTGGCTGAACTGGTCTGTAGGGGCTGATCTTAATCCAAAGCACAATAAACATGATTGTCATAATTACTATATCAATGAAGTTTTGACTATTTTATGGTTTTATAATACTGTATAAAATGGGTATAAAATAAAGTTATGAGCCATAGTTTTATCATTAGGCTTGAGAGTTTGCTTAAATTGGTTACAAAACAGACTTTAATGTAAGTACATTTATATCTTGTGTTTTTTTGGCACTAGTTTACTGTGTAGGTCAGTGAGGGAAATGCCCAAGTCAGAAATATGAAGTTTCACATCTGTGCATTCACTCCTGAGTTCTGCGTCAGTCATATTCAGTTAGAAGTTTGGACCTCAAGTCCCTCAAACTGATCGCTTGCTGCTAGTCTCTGATTTCCACACCTTACAATTCCCCTGTCAGACTTTCAGAAATGTTGTTTTTGTCAGACGATCATCTGTGGGTGGACAGTCAAAAAGCGCCAGAGAGGGGAATTATGGGAAATGCAGGGGTTGATTTGAAGGAAGCTGTTTTTGCATATACAGTCCCTTGCAAAAGTATTCTTACCCCTTGAACATTTTTCACATTTTGTCACCTTATAAGCTTACAAACACATTTTAAGCATTTCACATTTTGTCACCGTACAAACATTTAAGTTTGTGGTTGTAATGTGACAAAATGTGGAAAAGTTTAAGGGGTATAAATACTTTTGCAAGGCATTGTAATTCCATCACTGTGCTAGATGTGTGGCTGGTTGAGATGAGGTGTGCTACTAATCTTACAAGTAGTAAGTAGCAAAAAGTAAGATTGATGGGTTGGCAGTTAAAAGGGAATTCACCTTTACCTGCACACTGGCACTGACCTTAGCATGGGCAATAACTGCATTTTTTTAAGAAGATGAACAAAATTGACTTTCATCTGGAAGAATTGAATTTCTCAGAGGGTAAACTGTCATAGACTGATTGATTGTAGAATAAAGATTGTCCCAGATGATTTTTCAAGGAAAAATTACAACGAAATGTAGACACACAAATTGTTCACATACAGCACAATATTATTAAAATAATAATGTGGATAGCATCGCATAGACAACTAATAGGAATTGTGTTGATATGGAGATAACTGACTTTTTAGCATACTTAAATCAGAGCACATTTTGTGACTTGAATTCACTTCTAAACTCCAGAGACACGTTCTTTTTAAATGAATCTGTTTACATGTTTTCCATTTTAAACCAGCTCAGCCCAAAACACTGGACTCTGTGTGCATGAAAAACATGGTCAGACCTACACAGCATTTTTAACATTTCTCCTAATGCGCTGCAGTGCTTTAGAAAGCTTTTGTCTGTGGTACATTTGCCTGTCTGCTCCGACAGGCACTTCACCCTCCCTCATGACATCAAATCAGCTGATGTAAAAACTGTGTAGCTGTACTAAAATGCTTTGTTATATATTTCAGCTGTTGTTAATACAATTTTACACGCAGAGATTATGTAAAAATGTTAAAATGGGATGTGTATGCTGATCTTCCAATAGAATCCAAGATTGAGCAGTGATCATGTAAATCTGGAACATGATGAGACTCAAATGTTCCACAGCATGTAAATGTTCCAATTTTGGCACTTCGGGAATCATATAGGTTATTTAGAAATAATCTTGGGCTGTATTTCAGGCTGATAAAATCATATTCATATGCATAAACACTTCAGTGCATTCGTTAATTATAAATAAAGCATGAGTATGTATATTTCTCATTTGATTCTATATTCACAAAAACAACAAATTAACAACAAAATTATAAAAATCTGTTAAAAAATAAAGATATTTATTGTTTAACAGTTTATTGTCTTTATTTGATATCACACAAAGCAAGTTTTAAAGTAACAAAAGCACTAAAGCAACGGACCACAGTGTAGAGGAATATTCAATTTACCGAGATTGAACACAAGGCTATGATTGTCAATTGTTTAAGCTAGTAAATCATGATGAATAAATTTTGAATTGTGAAAATTAGACATGACCTAATACCTCACAGCCTCCTTTTCATTTGTCCAAATAAATATAGTGTTTTAACTAAAGTCCTTAATGGAAAGTTATACACTGTAAACACTGTATTTGCTCTTTAACTGATTGTCAATCATGTAACAATCATCTATATATACAGCAGAATAATATGGAGTGTGAGGCGTTATGTGACATTTTATTCATTCAATAACATGAGCATCATAACAGCCTGTGTGTGTCTGTACCAGAAACCACAGCGTCTGCGCAGAGCAAATACATAAAAATCTGGGAGACAGTTTTTCGATAAAGCTGAAACTAACGGGCACATTTAAAACTTGTTGTTTGAAAAAGTTGTTTGAAGGCTTCTTTCCATTCAGCTGTGATTTATGTTGCTGTTGAAATGCACTGTAGCGAATCTCTTTTATTACAGTCAAATGTCAAACAAAGGTTTATATAATTAACAAACTGCTGTTTTACCAACATAAAACGGTACATAACAAAAACTGTCAAATGTAATGCTGTTTATTATAAGGCTCTGAATGTTCTGAGAACTATGCTGTAGTGATCCCTGAATACATACAGGAATATGTATATTATATTACATTATATTATAATAATATAAAATATATTATCATCACCATGGGAGTGTTTGTGTCATATGAATCTGATGAATGTCTGATTCACAGTGTTGTCATATTGCTGTGTGTGTGTGTTGGTTCTCTAGCTCTCCTCTGTCATGTAATATCCCAGTTTGGCCAGACTCATCCCTCTCCGCAAGCGCATCACTTCCCAAAACATCTGCTGAACTGCAGTGAGAGGAGAGCAAGAGAATTACACCACTACAAACGACTAGCATTGAACGAAATAATAACTCGGACTTACCCTCCTGTCTGACGAGGCCCTGCTGGATGTACCTGATGTAGGTAAAGAAATTACACACAGCTGTGATCTGTGGGAGGAGAGCATTAACAGGTTACTCTGGCTCTGAACTCATTTACTGGTGACCTGGTTATTTAAAGAAATGAAATAAGGAATGTAATATGTACTCGTGCTCTACTGGAGGGAGATATATAGTAGAAATTTTCTTTATCTCCCAGTTTGATACGATGCCGGCAGGAACGGGACATGCCACTCAATGCACACTTGCTGTTTGAACAGAGAAGGACACTGGTCAATGGAACTGTCAATCAAATTCCTGTAACTAAACACCCTAATGGCCGATGACACACAAACAATGTAGAATGTCACGCCCGATCTGACAATAAACACAGAAAATCTGTTCTAACCGCTTAAAACTTGGTAAAAGACAGAGAAACTAGTTTATTCTAAATTAGATTCACTTTAAATAGAATTTAAGGCAGATGGTTCTTGAAGATACTTACGTTTCTATTGGTGCGCGGCAACCACTGTGAAAACAACCCCAAATCAAAGAGTGATTATAGAGTGATTTAAGCATGTTTTCCCCAAATCTCAGAGCAATCAGTATTGATTAATAAAAGTGTGCCACCCCATAATGACAGCAGAAATTAAGGAGAGTCTTGCATGCCAAACTAAAAATGCTTTAACCATTTGGTAGATGTTGCATGATTTGGTCTAGACTGGACAGAAGCAGAAGCCAGGTGGAGCAGTCATGGTTGCCTTGGAAATAAGCGTGCATGCACCTGTGCAACAAAGACTGAGGGCAACTTAGCCAATGACCTTTTCTTTTTCATTTTGTCACCATGACTTACTTGGGTCCTCCACACTCAATGGGCTTGACCAAGGGTACGGTTGACATGGCAACAGGCTCAATGGTGAGAGAGTTGTTCTCCACAGCACTCTGAACAGATTTAGACAGCTAACCAGAGACATTTAAGACAGAGAGGTATTAGATAAAGATGGACAAGTTTAAGCAAAGCAAACACTCATATGGACAAAAGCACACATACCTCCGAGCAGGTGAATGAAAGGCAGGGCCCCACATCTTCTCTGTGAACTCTGCTAAGGAATGCTGAGGAACGATCCAAGCTGGGTGACTCCTTCCACGAGAGGAACTCGGCAAACAACACAGAGTCCAACTATACCAGAGAGAGACTTGAGTTTATCCTTCATACTTCCATTATTTGTTCATTTTTTTGTTAAACGAAACATTTCTGCATCACCATGTTTCCAAAACTCCCCATTATTTAGCATTTGGATCAACAGGTAGTCATATCAACAGGTAGTCTTGCCCCAGGCTCATGTCACTGGCTAATGTTATGCTAATGAGCTAATGTTACATCCGGCCTAGATGGTCCACTTAAAAACGTTACATTTCTGCCTGGTGCTGGTAGTAATGCAGAAATTATACACTACACCATTGATTTCTTATTTTTTGCCATTAATGAAAATAATACTAAAAATAATACCATTAATAATAATATTAAAAATACCACTTTTTACACGCAGGTAAGCCACAAATCTGCAGCTGAACTTGTTTCTGAACCCTCATAGACTGTTGCTATGGTGACCTGCCAAGAATTTACCTGGCAAAAGTAAGCCCCTGGCAGTAGGGTTCAAAGTTCACAGTGACCAGCTGACCAGAAACCAGACATACACAGAAAGGAGAGCAGAAACTGCAGAGACAGAAGCAGAAAGGAAGGACTTCAGTGACAAACAGATAGACAGAAGAACACAGGAGTGGAGGAGGAAACATCAGCCAGTGAACAGTCAAACAGTGACACCTCTCTGTCTTCCTGCTGAGGTGCTACATGGGTCACTGTCGGCTCTGAATGGAGCTGCAGGGCTCCACTGGCACTCTTATTGCGTGTGTGGCCCCGAGAGGCCCGACTGGACCCCGGGGACAGCAGCTGAGGGTGAAGCTGCGGGTTCGGGGACGAGGGAGTAGAAGTCAATACCAGCGTCTTTAGAGCAGACACTTCTGCCTGCAGGACGTCAATCTGAGAGGACAACAGGAAAGAACGACAGACAGAACATATATATGAATGCACTGCTGCACGAATGAATAAATGAATGTCAGAGAGAGAGAGAGAGAGAGAGAGGGAGAGCACCTTGCCCTGTGCTTCTTTGAGCTGTTTTTCAGCTGTGGCGTGTTTGACATTAGCTTCACGCACCATCTTATGGGCCTCCTAAAAATAAGAGACACATGTACATCACTTCCTGAATCGCATAAACTTACCTAAAAAAAACTTGACCTAGATTTCTGCTTTTAATACACAGATAATTATCATTTCTATACACTGACTTTAACTCTAAAAGAAAACTTAACTTGAACCTTAAAGGAAAATGTACTTAATACATTTACACCTTTCAGAACATCCTTTAAGGGACATTTGATCTATATGCAAAACCTGACCACACATACACACATCAGTCTTCTTAGGAAGCGCCCATACTGATGCACATTAGGTTTCTATTGTTTATTATCACTCAGTGTCATTAAACTGTCTACTGTCAGTGTTGATGTCATGTGATGTGAAAATGGCTGAAGTCCCACCCACCTCAAACAGACTGGCAGTTAGTTCCTCCAATTCCTGCTCAAGTTGATTCCTGACATGAGACAGTCTGACACACTCCTCATCCTTCAACTTCAGCTCCTAAACACAGACAAAACGGTCAATAAAATAGGGCAGAATAAAGTCAAATAGAATAGAATATAAATATGAGTCACCTTCTGGGCTGCATCCAGCTGCTCTCTGAGGAATTCTGTTCCCTTCTCTTTGATCTCCATAGAGGAACTGCGCAGACGAGACATGTTGTATGCGTCTCTTCTCTGTGCAGCTGCCTCCTGGGGCATCTTCTCCTCCTGCCCCCCATCACCCCCCAGTCCGTTCGGATCCAGCTCCAGGTCTACCAACCTGCAGGAAACAGAGGGTAAGCGCTTACCTTTTATTCCAAAACCCAAACTCTCTAGCACTGTCAAAAATGTCTGCAGGTTTCAGATTCTTATTACATTCCTCGGGAAACTTTAGGATTGGTTTTACATTAAGTTTCCCCCTAGGAATTCTGTACACATTTTTTTTTATTACACGTTATTGTTTCACTAAAACGATCAAGTCATTAAAACATAACGCCCACAGACTCTATTAAACTCTTACGGACTCATCTTTCTAGGTTACCCTTCACAGTAATGATAATCAAGTCTGTTTGAACTTTAGGGCGTTTTACGTAACTTTCTAACCCTGCTCGGTACTCGCGACATTTCCCGTGTGCGCTCCCGCTCCTACCCTCACTCTGCTCGGCTACAGGACTCTCCGCGACCTGCGGTCACCGCGCCCGCATCCGCTCGCGTTTCTCGCTGACGTCAACAGAAAGAATGTTACAATGTTTGCAAAAGTTACAGCGTTGCCGCTTCACTTCCCGAAACAAAGAGTGACAAAGTCTTCAGCGGATTCCGATGGGCTTGCGCACCCGACTGTGATGTACGGGCTGTTTCGCCTCAATGAAACATCAGACCTACAGTGAATCCCGTGCTGTTTTGATTTGTGCTCAGACCGTTCGGCAAACTTTCCACCAAGATTTAGCAGGAAAATATCCAGCTGTCAATCAGGTCACATGACGCGGCAGAGGCGTCCACCAGTCACGTGACCTGTCCTAAACAAATTCCGTCGTGTGTAGTGTCCTCCTAGTGTTTAACTAGTCTGTTATTTTTGTTTGTTTATATTATTATTATATCATTATTAATAACCAAAAGCTGATGTTGTAACACACTGCCATTATAAAAAGTGTCAGTACCATGGTATAGTAATAATATCAAATTGTATTTTGTGAAATGATATTCAAATGGTAAAATTTGATATGGTATAAATAATATCAAATTTTGATAAAAACTGTACTACGGTTTCACGCTGGTTTTAAAAGCTGTATTGTAGACTTACCTCCCGACTGGACATCTCTTTTCCTCTTCTGTTTGTTGATCTGTTAGGTAATCTTTGCCAAAGAATGCAGGTGATGAGTAGACCGTTATCCCAGAATTCCCTGCCACGAGCACCTCATACCCTCGGGAAGAGCTGGAACGTGTCGGGGGAGATGAGGACATCTGAACATGATGGATTCCTTCAAAAGCGTCCATCATATGGAGACTAAATTCTAGTTCTCAGTATCTCTCTCTCTCTCTCTCACTCACACACACACACATACACACATACATACACACTCAGTGTGTGTTCAGTTCCGGTGTGTGTTGTACAGAGCCAGCCTGTTAAAATACAGAGATATTATTACAGTTTAGAGATTCTATCATTGTGGCTGTTTGCTGCTGTCAAAGTTTCCATTCAGTTTATCAAACTGTAACTAAAGCATTGCACCATAGCCCAACATTAGCAACAATGTGGTCAGCTAAATAACGACCAGACATGCCCCTGAGCTTGTGACAGACAGAAAAGAGAAATTATAAACATTATAAACATAAAAATGAGACAGATTCCCAAACTACAGAAGTTACAAACATGCAAGTGTATTTTTTTAATTGTGTAGTCCATGTATCTATGGAAAACGTCTCTTGATATTATTTATTACAGAACATAGTGTCAAACGTACCTTAACCTGGAATGGCTCTTTCACCAGATTCTTCATGTAAATGTTTCAGAAACTCTTGAGAAATACACCCTCATGTGCTATTTGCATGTTTTTTTCTGCTGTAATTTGATTGGCATGGTCGAGCATACCCTGAAAGTACTTTCAGAACGGTTCTGTTAGGTTAACTGGTCAGTGACGGGTTAATGACTTACAAATTAAATGGGGCCACGTGCAGAGGGGCATTTTTTCCACTAGAGGGCAGTACGCGGTATACCCTACCGAGGGCCTCTGCTATCAAGAAGTATTTATTGAAGCCTCATTACTGCTTTAGGACCTGTTGATTAATGTCTGTTAATTGACATGATTTTTATATTATGAAACAGTAACTGTTACATGACTAATAATAGAGTAAATGAGTTTGTGTTTGTAAGTGTATGTGTGCATGTGTTTGTGTGAGTTTTGAAAGATTTGCTAAGATTAACAAGCCCCCCAGTGTTCCACAATGCCTCTTTGTTAATGGAAAACAGATTAGCAGTCAAGTGACCAGGAGAGTTTACGTCTCCCCCATCATCTCTGTTTCCTTTCTAACAGGTCCGGTAATGACACTAAATCTTTGTCACGTCATAAGCTGTGAGTACAATCATTTATTTCTAACAGATTCTCATAGGCAGGCAGATTCTCTCCTGTGGCAACTAATGCTATCTTAGATGCTATCTTACATGCAGTCTTCATGCAGTGGTAGCTGTATATGTGTTTTCTGGTGTGCTTGTGGACCTGAAAGAGCCTGTGATTGAGGGTGACTGTGAGGGCTCTTTCCTTTCCAGAGGGGGCGGCCATGACAGTGACATACTCACACAGGGTGGCAGATGCCCGGCTGGGCACCTTTTATTGCCTGCTGCTTCGATGGAAAGGAAGCATCTATAAACTGTTATACAGAGAGCTACTCATCTTTACTGTGCTGTACTGCACCATCAGTTTTACCTACAGGTAAAGACACCTTTTTTGAACTGATCTCAGACCAGATCTGTGTTTTTTGACAGTTGTTTCTTGGGCTTACTGCTTGTATAGTGACAGTATTAAGTTATCAGATGGTTATTCTATGGTGCTTTGATATTCAGTAAACTAAGGAACTGAATAATTATTGTATTCCTATACCATGATAATTACATTGTTACATATGCAGTTATATGTTGCAAAAATACCATGGTATCATATCCAGACAACATGGTAATAATGAGGTACTTTGATATGTCCCATGGTACTGAATCCTTTTCGTATTCATATACGTTATATTGCTAAAAAATGTCCACACAGTGTTTATCATGCGTTTGAATGTAATTATAATAATTAAATACAGTCAACAAATAATGAATCTGTTAATGAAACATCATTCTCTGAGAACAGGTGTGTGTTGTTGTCTCTTTGATTGACAGGTGTCTACTGGACGAGGTGCAGCGTCGGATGTTTGAAAAGCTTTCCATCTACTGTGATCAGTATGCTCAGCTCATCCCTGTGTCATTCGTACTGGGTAAGAAAACACACGTCACATATCACAAATGATACTGTAATACATTCTCATGAAGCTTTGAAAAACTGTGAAAACACTTAAAACTGAGTGATCACGTAAATATCAAATCAATAAGATTCAGCTTCTAGTTTTGACCCAGAATTCCCTCACAGACACTGTGAAACTGTGCTGCAGGTTTCTATGTAACTCTCGTGGTCTCTCGTTGGTGGGGTCAGTTTGAGAGCGTGCCCTGGCCGGACCGGTTGGCAGCGCTGGTTAGCGGACATGTGCAGGGTGCTGATGAAGGTGCGAGGCTCATTCGCAGAAGTCTGGTGCGGTATGCCAACCTGTCCGGCGTGCTGATCTACCGTTCAGTCAGCACAGCTGTCTACAAGAGGTTTCCGACTATGGAGCACTTGGTTCAGGCAGGTAAGCCAAAATGATTTACACTTCAATACTGTGATGGTACAATTATAATACAATACAGTAATGATGTCAAGATGGTAATAACATGATATTGTATATACCAGAGGTCACCAACACGGTGCTTGCGGGCACCAGGTCGCCCCCAAGGACCACATGAGTCGCCCGCAGGCCTGTTCTAAAAATAGCACAACTCACTAGTGAGCTGCGTCTAAAATTTAATTTTATTCTGCTGCTATTCTTTTTTAATCACACGTGCATTTATATAGATTTAAAAATGACAATATCTTAAAAATATGTTTATTATACATGAAGTTTCGTTGTTATTTCAGAAGAGTGTATCAAACTGGTAGCCCTTCGTATGACTCAGTACCCATGAAGTAGCTCTCAGTTTCAAAAAGGTTGGTGACCCCTGGTATATACAGTACTGATAGACATTATACCAAGTGTACTGAATGATTATACTATTGTTACATATTACCATGCTAATGGAATGATATTAAGAGAATATCACTGTTACCGTGTTGCCAGGGACATAACACTGTTTATGACCCTGGTGGTGACAGACCAGAAGGATCTAGGGCACTGACCGGGTTACATACCACAGGAAATGATTTGGGCTACTAATGCGACCTAAAACAGCGATTATAATTGTGTGTTTTGCTGGTACCCCTCAGTGTCTGGGACGTGAACTCAAGGAGGAAGCAAGGAATTATGGCCTGTTTCTCAGAGTGCTGGCATTTTTAAAGTAAAATCTCACCTAAATTGAATCACACCTAAAAAGGAAAATTCTGTCATTTACTCAATCTCACATCATTCCAAACCTGTGTGACTTTCCTAACAGAAGACAGACCTTTCAGTTTAGGATGTACTGTTTCTTTAAATGAACTTCTAGTTGTCTATATAACCTGCATACGCTCTCCTCTTCTGCAGGTCTGATGACCCCAGAGGAACTGAGACAGCTAGAGCGCTTGCCTTCACCTCACAATAAATTCTGGGTTCCCTGTATGTGGTTTGTCAGTCTGGCCATGAGAGCTCGATCAGAGGGCCGTATCAACAATGATGTCGCTATGACAGCCATACTCAATGTACGCCTGACCCCATGTGTGTGTATTTGCATGTGATGCTTTCTTTAGTAAATAAGAGTTGTGCTACATGGATAAACATGTAGAAACATTATCTGTGAGTCTTTAGACAGCTATTGAATTAAGTGGAGAGCAAATGGAGTCTTTTGCTGAAAACGATTTGTATTATAATCCTTTATAAATTTGAGACAAAGTTGATAACTAAATGAAATATAGTGTAACTGAAAATACAGTCTGCTGAGTTATGAGAGAGATCTAAGAAACATGTTTTCCCCTGGCAGGAGTTAAATACTCTTCGCGCTCAGTGTATGAGGCTGTATGGTTATGACTGGATCAGCCTCCCTCTCGTCTACACACAGGTTTGGTAGTTCAAACTAAACTAGCTTCATGTTACAAGTACTAACTAGAGTAACACAGAAATGCACTTAAAAGGATCATCCATAAAATGTCAGATTCCCCTTTATAGATCCAAACAGATTGTTCACATGGAATTAAATTGATTTTCATTTTCTGGGGTCTGATTCTGATTCAGAGATCTGATATAAAATATGTCTGATCACATTTGTTGTAGTTTTGTCTTTGCTGACAATGAATGTATCCAGTCACTTTCACCAATCAAATGATCAACAAGGTCCAATTCATGTCATGCGTGCTCTGATTGGTTAGTACAGGCCGTGATGATCTATTAAACTGATTAATTTTTTTTTCAAAATTTTAATTTTTATATAAATGGTTTGACATTGTTTGTGACAAGTTGCGTGTGTACTGTACTCACGCATAGGTGGTAACTGTAGCTGTGTACAGTTTCTTCCTGGCTTGTCTGATCGGTCGCCAGTTCCTTGACCCCGCCCAGAGTTACCCAGGACACAACCTTGACTTCTACCTGCCAGTCTTCACCTTACTGCAGTTCTTCTTCTATGTAGGCTGGCTTAAGGTGTGTGTCTGGTCTTATAAGTAGTGTTTACTAGGGCAGGCATCAATATTACTATTGCTCATACAGTATCTAGGGTTAATGGTTTTAACAAATCACAAACCCTAAATACTAAAGCCAGATCCCCTTAGCAACCACATGACAATGCCATAGAAACAACGAAGGCATTGTGTCTAAATAAATTGCGTAAAATAAAATGTCATTCTTTACATCATTGCAACTCATAGGTACTGTGTATATTATTATATGTTGGGGTCCCAGTTCTTATTTAAAATCCATAATAACTGTTTCAGAGTGAAATTACTACTTAGTACTAGATTACCTGTGTAAAGTTAGTATGTGGCGATTTACTAATAACTTGCTTATGCATGGTAAATTTTCAAAAAATAAGCTATTGTGCAGAACAATTTTCCTGATGGTCAAACCACAATGACATAGTCTGTCTGAGTAACAGATGTTTAACTAAAGTAATGATGAAGGGAAAAATAACGGTGATATAATAATGGTGTTCCTGCAGGTGGCTGAGCAGCTTATTAACCCGTTTGGAGAAGATGATGATGATTTTGAGACAAACTGGTTGGTGGACCGTAATTTACAGGTATGTTGTCTGACTTACTCATGACGTTCACTAAGTACCCCAGAAAGTCTCTTAAGGTTGTCTGTGTTTACAATGCGGTTTTAATGTGCTTATGATGTGCCTCAAACAAATATGTACGAGTGTTTCGTAGTTTTATCAAATCTTTTTTCCCAGGTGTCTTTGCTGTCTGTGGATGAGATGTATGACCTGGTTCCTCACGTTGAAAGAGACAAATACTGGAACGAGTCTGAACCTCAGCCACCCTACACAGCTGCCAGCGCTGAACACCGCAAGCCATCATTTATGGGATCTGCTCTAGACATCAGGTGTGTAAACACACACACACAAACACAGGAAACATGCATAACAGGAGCAGAAATGTGGAACAGTATACACAGTTTAACCAGTCATCAGGATGTTTTTTCATTAGTTCATTCTAATGCCACACCAGTAGAGACAAGTTAGAAAATAAAAATATTTTTAGAAATAAAAGATTATTTTATCTAAAAGAACATCCTCAGGGTCAGGATTACAAGGTTACACTGTCTCTCTCTTTCTCAGTGTTCCCAAAGAGGAAATGGAATTCCAGCACAACCTTGAGCAGATTAAGGAAAATGAAGAAGCCAATCATTCCACTCCATTCCTGGGCAGCTTGAGTCGTCTTCTGGGTGTCCAGTCTCCCAGTTTTCCTCGCTCATCCCCGTCGTCTCGAGTCTCCCTCCTGCGACGACGACCCCGAGCCCCATTTTCACGCTTCCCCCTTTACCTACACCCTGAAAGCTCTCCAATGCCCAGCCATGCTCAGAACACCCCGGACCGTGACATAGCTGAGGACGCCTTCTCTTCTATGCCTCTGTATGAAAGACCCGGTTTCTACAGCTGCCCTCAGACACCCATCCACTGTGTTACCCCAGCCATTCCACGCCCAAGACCCCGAAGGGCTCAGGGTGACTGTGCAAACAGCTTGACCTCCCTGGCACAACATTTGGTAGGGTCAGAAGTCCTGGCTCCACCCGACACGCCCGGACATCTACCGCAGCCTCCTTCCTCTGCCTTTCCTTGGGTAAGCGAAGACAGTGAACATTCTTCAGTTCCCGCTTTCTCCTTTCCTGACCCAGTGCCTGAGCTCTGCCCTTTACCCAAATTACACCCAGTTCAGGGACTCTTGTCACGCCACCCCCTGCCTCTGCGACTCTCTATAGAAACCTCTCCATTAGGGGAGAGGCAGTCGACACCTCCAAGTGCCCGGGCTGTTGGGGCGCCAGGGGAAAGGGTGTTTTCGTTTACCCCCTCATGGCCACAAACTCAGACCAACACTATCAGTTCAGGGAGTGTAAATGCACCTACAAACAGCAGCAATAATATCAACACCACAGGAAGCCCCTGTAATGGTGTGGTAAATAACTCCTGGCCAATCAACAAAAGCAATGCTACGAACGCAGCCAATCCCATCAATACAACTTCCACAGGCACTCAGCAGACAGCCAATCAGCACAACTCGCCCAATGACTCTGGGATCTCATTGGTTGAGGGGGATCTGTTGGGTAGGGGGCAGAAAGCTGTGGTGAAAACAAGTGGGGTGAGGGACCAGCTTTAAGGGAAATGGACCTCCTTTAGTATACAGAGGAATGTTACATCCTTGACTTCTCTCTGATTCGTCAGCCAGTGGATTAGCTTTAGCACAAGTTTATGAGGTGTCTCTGAGATTGCAGAGAGACGGACATACAGAAGTCGAGGCTGTTGTATTTAAGCAGACAGAAGACAATCAAGTGTCTCTCTGTATGTGTTAAACAGTGAGGATCTAGCAGACTCCAAATGTGACTATAATGACTATATTTTAATTCTTCTAAAAGTGTAATTCAGCCATAAATGAAAATTGTATCTTTTACTCACTGTCACTTAAAACCCATATGAAAGAATAAAATATTTTGTACCATTCACACTGATTCTGTTGACTTATTTTTAATTCTCATAACGTGAGGTGTTAAAAGAACGTTTTAAATAGATGCAGAGTAAATACACTGCACAGGTAGTAAGTAATTGTGTGTTTTCAGTTTCTCAGTGGAGTGCAATGTATTCTGGTCTAGCTGAATCACTTTCACTTGCCAGGAAAAGCTTATAAATTATGCAGCTATTTCATCAACTTCATCAATTATGCATGTCTGTGCTCAGATTTACAGACTTATGTTCATTTTCCCTGTAACAACATTTGGCATCACTTTTCTTCATGACAACATCCTTCCAGTAAATACATTTCATATATAAACTTTCTATACATCAACTTTAATAAAAATAATAGTTTTACACAGACAAAAACCACAAAAGCAACTTTGTAGATTTTATGTTTTTATTGACAGCAACTCGTTTCAATGATTACATACAGAATATTGCTGACGTTTTGCACGTGTAGAATTAAAACGTATATATAATGTTTGCGCCGCTAGACACTAAAAGTATGGCTTACATGGGGTTTGGAGCCTCAATTAAAACTACTGTGCTGTGCTGAGACTATTGTACGCCATCACATGCTTGGCAGAGGCACATAAAGGAAGAGATTGCCGAGGATCTCACTCCTTTCCCAGAGTGTGTCTGTCGAACAGATATTCTGCCATGTTGTTCTGAGGGGCGCCCATTCTCCTCAGGCTGCTCACCCAATCAGCGAGCTCCTTGATGGACTTCACCTGCTCGTCCAAATAATGTGTCTCAAGAAAGTCACACACCTGGTTGAGAGAGAAACACAGGTTTAATTCTCTTTATTTTCTTACACAATCTCAAGATCTACTTGTATGCCTTATAGAACTACTGTAGTATTACAAAGTTTTCTTAGACATGATACCACTACTATACCATCAGGGTTTCTGTGTGTGTGTGTGTGTGTGTGTGTACTTACATGTGGATCACTGTGCTGGGTTGCCACCTTGTGAAGTTCCAGTAATGATAAGTTGACACTCTTTTCCAGAGCCAAAGCACATTCGAGAGCTTCCAGACCACTTCCCCACTCATCTCGATCTGGCTTCTGCACACACCAACAAACTCTTATTTATCCCAACTGTTATTCAGGATGAGAGATGAAGAGAGAGAGAGAGAATGTTTCAGACCTTGATGTCCTGCAGGTAGATTCGACCTCCTCTTTGGTTCTGCAGGCTCATGAGTTTCTCAGCATGTTCTCGCTCCTCCTTGGATTGCTCACGGAAAAACTTGGCAAAATTCGGCAAAGCTTTGTCATCCCTGTCGAAATAATAGGCCTGAAGAGACAAACAGTTAAACCATAAAGTCATATGACACCTGGGGCACAATTCCTTCTATTAATATATTATACTATCCCAGACATGAGCACTAACTCTTATAATAGTGATATAAGAGATGCCTGCTGTCTCACCATGGACAAGTAAACATACGACGCGTACAGCTCCAGGTAAATCTGTCTGTTGATGGCCGCCTCACATTCCTGATGAAAGTTCTGTCTCACCTGAGAAGTCATGATTCTGAAACACACATCATGAAAACATAATACAGACTTAATGGTGCAAAATATTGCTGTTTTTGGTAGTAAGACATCACCATCAGCTAAAGGAAACTATTGTCAATTTTAGCGGCAAACTTTCCCTCTCTCTGCCACGTTTCCAAAGAAAATAAAATTAGACAAATGTTCCTACTTTGCACAATACATTTAAATTTCACATTAGGACTGAGGCAGTTAGCGGAAAAGGGGAAAAACAGAAAACACAATTTTGCTTAATTTATCATCAACAATATAATACATTTCAATAAATCCAATATACAACGCACATACATAGAGCTA
Source organism: Botia almorhae (assembly GCA_036877575.1). Taxonomy (NCBI): domain Eukaryota; kingdom Metazoa; phylum Chordata; class Actinopteri; order Cypriniformes; family Botiidae; genus Botia; species Botia almorhae. Next base: position 2,325 of record JAZGTJ010000203.1, on the reverse strand, counting down.
GATGCACTGGTGTTTAATATAAAGCAATGTACTTACCCTGAGTGTTTTCTATGGGCTATCTCGATACAAACACGAATGAGGGACACAACACCCACGCGTGATTTGTCAATGTGCACGTACGGTTAAAATGAAGATTTTTTTTAGATACAACTCTAAAGCATGCAGTAATAATGCAGTCGCTCTAGCAGTCTGCAGACGCTAGTGAAATGAGTTCAGATGGAGCATGAGTTTATAAGACCGATCGTAAATTACGGGGTTGTTGACATAGACAAACGCACACATGCGCATGGTATTCTAAACTATGAGTAAACCCCCAAAAGTCACTTTTCAAAATAAAAGTACGGATTAAAATAAAAGCGACCAAGGTTAAGAACATTTACTAAAAATACAAATTATAATCCCACGAATAATGCCATAAGTACATTTATAAATGTATACAAACCAAAGTATTTAAAAACACTTTTTGACTGATTCGAGTCCACCTGGTGGCGCTATTTGTTATATAAAAACGAGAATCTTTACTTTAAAAACTTTGAATATTAATTAGGCCACTGTGACATTGATTTGCAATACTGCAGGGACGTCCCGTCAAAGCCTACAATTAATATTTATTAACTGCTTCCTTGTTTTTGTTAGCTGTCTGCAACCAACTTAATATTAACATGATTTATTAACATACAATTTATGAACGCTTCTCCGCCATAGCAAGCAAAACGGAACAAAATCTAATTTGACAAGTGAGACACGGAGATGAGCTCACTGAATCCAATATATACTGTATTCTTTGATTTAGACCTGGGTATGTAACTTTACAAATCATTAAGACGATATAAGTTCATTAATGTATGTACAGTGCTGGGTAGAAAACATGTGATTGCAATCAGCTAACGATTGTAAACTAATATAAATGAGAGAATTTGTAGTCATTAACATAATACCTTAGATTACGCATTTTTGGTAATGTAACTTCACGACTTTTTTATTACATTTAGAATACTTTATTATTATTAATAATAATGAGAAAACGTGGTCTATTGTTTAAACCTTTTCATCTTTAAACAAAAATATTTACTTTAAGTAACCCATAATATTTTAAGCGAATATTTCAGTATTTAACAACACATTCTCATGTTTACAGCTCTTTGTCAGTAAATGGTCACTTAACATACAAATAAACAAATACAACATTTAATCTTTGTGTTTTATTTTGATGTTTAATTTAAATGTTGGTTCATGGTTCCTTGTTTCCCAATACAGCCCTGGTTGTCTAGAGTTATAAGTTTGAGGGGGAGACAACACCATCTGTTTCTTTATTGCAGGCTAGTGCTCACCAACTCTCTCAGAGAATCCCTGGTTTAATTTATATCCTTCCTTCAGATGTTCTTGTGATGTCCTGTTGAGTCACAATATAGGCAGGTTTAATTGTCATGTTTTAGAGGTCTGGGTGGAAACTCTTTCTTTGATAGTGGAGTCCAGAGCTTCAAGCAGCAGAACCTGGTTAAGACCCTGCTGGGTGTTTCTTATGCAGCTCACAATGCTGTAGAAGACTTGCAAGCGTGTGTACGTAGTGCATCTTTTTGTAGGTCTTTTTTTTAAACCTTTTTTGACTGTGTCCAGGTGATTCCTGTTTTATTTAGTCATGCAATCTCATGTATTTATGACATTCATGTTTACCCTGTTCTTTAAAATGCGTTAAATGTTTTTAAAATGCGTTTAAAAAATGTAGCATTAAAAATCAAGTTAAAAGGACAAACAAGGGACAAAACTTAACACATAGATATTGACAAATTTGACCTTATTAGTATGTTTAAATGTACAGTATCGGTATCAGTGAGCTGACCTTAGTAAGGTCAGGGTAATTTTTTATGAAAATGAACAGATTTCAACTTCTAATATATATATTTTGTTATTTAAAGATCACATTAAAACTGTCACTGTATTACTTTTTTACTATGTTTTCATTATTTTATTATTTCAATGCCTTTTATGGTGTCATTGTTTTACCCCAATTTCAGACCTTCAACCCTTAACTATGTAAATCCAACCAAAGAGTGAATAAAACTATTTTATTATGTAGAGTGTCAAAATGATTTATATCTCACAGCTGCAGTGTCATTTTCACCACAAATTTGCCCCAAATTATATTTTGCATTCTCGTAGTCAGCATGCTTATTTAGTACTGGAGTCAATGTAGCATTAAAAATTAAATTAAAAGGACAAACAAGAAACAAAACTTATACATACAAATATACAAATGTATGTATACAAATACATAGATATTGACAACAAAATGTAGATTTATTTACAGAATTAGGTGTATTAAGA